>CM060317.1:39213273-39215773 GCA_030674155.1 Stramonita haemastoma | reverse complement strand
TCAAAGTTGCTGAAGATAAGTGGATGGTTTTTCAACATACGCCCGCGTACACGCTTATCTCTCTCTCTGATTTTCTGTCTCTGTATCTCTGTCTGTATGTCTGGCATTTTCTGTCTGTCTGTCTGTCTGTCTGTCTGTCTGTCTGTCTGTCTCTCTCTCTCTCTCTCTCTCTCTCTCTCTCTCTCTCTCTCTCTCTCTCTCTCTCTCTCTCTCTCTCTCTCTCTCTCTCTCTCTCTCTCTCTCTCTCTCTCTCTCTCACCACGACGACCACCACTACTACCACCACCACTATCACCACCACCATCACCACACCAGTCCACACCACACCACACCACACCACACAAGCAAAGGCATTGCTTATTCAGTGTACCATCTGGAAATATGAAGAATGTTTGACTGATTTTTTTGTTAAACAAAAAGAAGCAAAAAAAAAACCCAGGTTTGACTATCACACACACACACACACACACACACACACGCACGCACGCACGCACGCATTCACACACACACACACACACATACATACACATCAGTGATGACTCCACTCCCCCAAAAGTCCTTCAGATGAGACTATAAACCGAGGCCCCGTGTGCGAACGCACGCAGACCATCTTGCTCACACGTTAAATCCTGTTCTACTTTTCGTAAGTGTAGGCCATCGTGTGCCGGTGGGAACAGACGACAAGATTTACAAAACTGCATACGCACGGGGACTGAATGTAAAAAAGCACATGAGTGCTTATTTCATTATCCTCGATATAAAAGAATAAAATAAAAAATAAAACGCACACACACGCACACGCACTCACTCACTCACTCATGTACTCACTCACACACATACATCTGATTTATTGGAAGGACATTAAAACTGAAAAACTACAAACAATCAATTTGCTGTAGCGCACATGTGTGAACGTATGGCTTCATCAACACTTCACGACACCTTGTCCGTTCTGGAAATGGAAGAATATATTTGCAGAAACTGCTTCTGTCCCCAGAAACGAAAGAAAGAACAAGGGTGGCGGGAGATGTTAGAAGAATTTATAGTAATGCTATATAGAAAGGAAGGTGGCAGGATGGTTAAGATAGTTGCTTGCCAACAATTAAACCGCGAGGTACTGGGTTCGGTTCCCAGCCTCGCCCTTTCTTCCCAGTTTGACGGAAAAGTCGAACTGATTGTCAAAGTCTTTTGTTTGAATGAGATTATAAAGAAAGGCCCCACTGTGAATGCACGCAGAACATCTTGCGTACACGTTAAAAACCTGTTCCGTCTTTCGGAAGAGTAGGCCATTTTGTGCCGGTAGGAACGGATGACGACAACAACAACAACAACAACAAATCAACGCATGTACACAGGTGTCGTGTTTAGGCACCATCCCCGAAGGCAGAATGTAGCCACCTTGATGATGGACTCTCCTGTCGGCACGACAGATGAGTAGGCAGACAGGTCAGTTGCTGGAATGGGTCCTCATGTGGGAATGAAGGCCAATCCTGGATGCGCAGCTTCGCTTGCAGACAGTGCAGGGATAGGAGTCCAATGGGGCAGGACGCTGTTTGCGTCTGTTCTTTTTCTCTAGGGTGGCAGCTGTTCTGTTGGCCTCAAAGGTCTTCGCTCCCAGAGAGCACTGGTGTTTCCACTGTGCCCTGTCTGCAGCAAGGCTTTCCTATGAGCCAGTGTCAATGTCACAGTTTTTGAGGTTGGCCTTCAGGGTATCCCTGTATCTTTTACAAGGCCTTCCTTGTGCACGTTTTTCTTGCTTCAGTTGTCCGTACAGGAGCATGTTTGGGATCCTGTCATCGCCCATCCTAACAACATGTCCAGTGCAGCGGAGTTGGGCCTTGATGAGCAGGTACTCGATGCTTGAAAGTCCGCACTTTCCCAGGACCTGAAGGTTGGAAACCCGGTCCTGCCATTTGATGTTGCAGATTTTTCTCAGACAACGCTGATGGAACTGTTCCAGCTGTTGAATGTGGCGATGGTAGGTTGTCCAAGTTTCGCAGCAGTAGAGCAGAGCGCTCAGGACAAGAGCTCTTTATACGGCAGTTTTGGTGGACAGTTTGTTGCCGTGCTCTTGCCAAAGTCTCTTGTTCAGTCTGCCAAAATCAGTACTGGCTTTTGAGATGCGCAGAGTCGCCTCTCCATCCAGAGATCCATCGCTGGTGACAGTGCTGCCTATGTAGCAAAACTTCCCCACAGTCTGGATCACTGTGTTGTTGATGATGACAGGTGGCGGTGCTGGGGCGCTGTGAACCTGTGCTGGTGCAGGCTGATACAGGGTCTCTGTTTTGATCAGGCTAAGTGTGAGGCCAAAGCGTCTGCAGGCCCTAGCAAAATGGTCTGCTATGCACTGGATGTCTTCATGGGAGTGGTTTGTTAGTGCACAGTCATCTGCAAATAGGAACTCTCGCATGATTGCCTCAAAGGTCTTGTTCTTTGCCTGGAGTCTTCGCAGGTTGAAGAGTTTTCCATCAGTACGGAGCTGGATGTACACCCCTCTGTC
>CM060317.1:39200773-39205773 GCA_030674155.1 Stramonita haemastoma | reverse complement strand
CCCCGCCTCCATCGTTTAGGTAACCGCATTCCGACTTTGGGGAAGGTGTCTAGATACGACACCTGTGTGCATGCTGGGTTTTTTTATGTCATCCGTTCCTACCGGCACACAATGGCCAACTCCTTCTAAAGGAGGAACAGGTTTTTAAGGTGTGCGCAAGATGTTCCAAGTGCGTTCGCTCACGGGGCCTTGGTTTATAGTTTATAGGACTATCACATTCAGTTTGCTGCTTCGAGCAAATTCGAAAAGACATTCCATTAATGAAAGAAATTATATTGTCATTAAATCACAGTAATCTTTTCATATTCTTATCGTACATTGATGTTTACCAGTTATATAAACTGCAGTTATAGTGTTTAAGCAGTTATTTCTTTCTTGTCAACATTCTTGTTTTATGGTTTTTATTTTTGTTTTGTATAGGCATTTAATGTGGATAATTGGCAATATGCACACTCCACCCCCTTCTTCCCCCCCTCCCCCAACCTCACTCGCACACACACACACACACACACACAGAACACACACACACACAGAACACACACACACACACACACACGCACGCACGCACGCACGCACACACGCACGCACCACACACACACACACACCACACACTCTCTCTCTCTCTCATCTCTCTCTCTCTCTCTCTCTCTCTCTGTCTCTCTGTGTCTCTCTGTCTCTCTCTCTGTCTCTCTGTCTCTGTCTCTGTCTCTGTCTGTCTCTCTCTCTCTCCTCTCTCTCTCTCCTCTCTCTCCTCTCTCTCCTCTCTCATCTCTCTCTCTCTCCTCTCTTCTCTCTCTCTCTCTGAAATCACTAATCAGCAGAAGGACGTTAATTAAACCACAGAACTAAATATAACTGCACATTTCAGCTACTACCTGCGGTTCCGGGACGCTTACCGCCAGGCGGCCATAGACCTCAGCCTGGGCCAGCCCGTGTCCCCCGACCTCCTGGTCCTGAGGCCCGGGGGGGTCAGCGAGGGGGAGGGGGAGGAGGGGGGCCTGGGGGAGGAGGGGGCCCTGGGGGAGGAGGCGGAGGGGGAGGAGGAGCGGGAGGAGAACCTGAAGCAGCTGGTGGAGGACTGCAAGAGGATGCTGATCGTGGAGCCCGAGCAGTGCCTGGGGGGCTGGTGTGTCATCAACGCCGATCCTGTGTGAGTACTGCTGCTAGAGGGGCTGGGGGGCTGGGGGTGCTTTTGTTTTGGTTGTGTTCGTTTGTGTGTCATCAACGCCGACCCCGTGTGAGTACTGCCGCTAGATACAGGCTGTGTTGTGGCTGTGGGGTGGTGCTCTTGGTTTGGCTGTGTTTCGGTGTGTGGGTGGGTGGGTGGGTTGTGTGTAGGGGGGGAGGGGTGTTATGTTGTGGGTGTGGGTGTGTGTGTGTGTGTGTGTGTTTTAGAGATAGAGTGCCAGGCTGTGGCTGCTGTTATTTGTGTCTTTTGTTTTCTCTCTCTATCTGTATGTATATAAATATATATATATATATACACATACACATACACACACATTATATATATATATGTATGTATATATATGTATGTATGTATGTATGTATGTATGTATATATATATATATATATATATATATATATATATATATATATATATATATATATATATATATAATATGTAACATCATCGTCATCATTCGGATGAGACCAAAAACCAAGGCCCCGTGTACGAACGCACGCACAATATCTTGCGCACACGTTAAAAACATGTTTTGCCTTTCCTAGGAGCAGGCCATTATGTGCCGGTAGGAGAGGATGACAACAATTTTTGTTAATCCAGCATGCACACAATGTCGTGTCTAGACACCATCCCTGGGGAAAAATCGGGGAGTTGGAGTCCCCACGGCGGGTCGGGGCTAAACAATTACAATTTGATGCAGTTTCGTTCAGCTGCTTCAGTCCAGCATTGCATATAAATACTTAAAGCACTATTATTTTATATGGCAACGTTCTGGCGACTCCTGCGACGGCACTGGAACCGTTCGTATCTGCGATTGCCTTTCCAGTGGACCATTCCAGCAACATGGAGAGGGGGGGGGGTCTTCTTCATGGGTAACAGCTTGCCCTCCATACTTACTTACCCAGGCTTTGCGCTCTAGAGTGCAATTCCATAGTCTTCTGAGACTGACGGATGCCTACTGTATCGTTGGTATACATCACCAAAATGATTCCGTAAGGGCCTGCAAAAGCATCAACACCTCTTGCACCACATGCCATTAACTCGGACTGTAACTCTGACAAAAAGATGGAAAACAGTAGAGGGCCTAGGAGACTTCCTTGTCTTACACCTGACTCGCATTCAAAGCAATCATGCTGTTTTTCTCCCTACTTTCACAGCAGCCTTATCATTTCAGTACATTCATTCAAGAGTTTTAGAATTTTTCCATGGATTCCTGTCTTCATCAGGATGATATTATATAAAAGGATTTTTGTCTGTTTACAGTTAAATACTTTGGATAAATCAACCAATTGGTTGCTGTCTGAACGTTCTAGTGTTGACTTTTTTATGCAGTTAGAAACCACAGCTATTGTCCAGCTGAAAGGGTACTCTCCACGTCAAAAGTCTGCTGAACAGAGGAAGTGAGAGCTGGTGTATGCATGAGAGTGGTGGCATGAGTGTGTCTAATTGTGAGATTTGGGTTCATCTGTGCTGGTAGTGGTGCATGCATGTGTGTGTCTGTGTGTATGGATTTATGTGTGAGTGTGCATGCGCGCGCGTACGCGGTTTTTTTTTTTGGGTGGTAGGTGTGGAAAAAGAATGTGCTGGGCGTGCTTCCACCTTGTTTCTGGGTGGTCCACACAAGAAACAAACAATTAACCAAAAACAAAAGAAAAAACATCAACATACATCCCCCTACACCCCCACACACACGTACGTACGCACGCACTTACACACTTACACCACACACACACACACACACACACACACACACACACACACACACACACACACACACACACACACACACACACACACACACACACACACACTCCCTTAACCGCGAGCAGAGCGATTGTTGACATGTAGGAAATCAAAGTACTCAGCTTGGTTGTCAGCTGTGGCTATCAGGTTACGTTTGCCTTAGTGCAGTTGTCCGAATGAAATAATAGGTTTTACGTAAGAGAGAGAGAGAGAGAGAGAGAGAGAGAGAGAGAGAGAGAGAGAGAGAGAGAGAGAGAGAGAGAGAGAGAGAGAGAGAGAGAGAGTATTATTTATAAACGAGTTGAAGAACATTTAGATAAACAATGTTATCATCTTACCCTTTTCTCATTAGGAAACACAACCTCTATCTTTCATTTACGCGCGCGCGCGCCGCGCGCGCACACACACCACACACACACACACACACACACACACACACACACGCATATATACACACACTCACACACACACGTGTACACACACACACACACACACACACACACACACACACACACACACACACACACACACATAACACATACATATATTATATGTGGTGTGTGTGTGTGTGTGTGTGTGTACTCAACAGAGGAGAGGTGATGTAATCAATTACAACCCCCCCCCCCCCGTCCCACCTCCCCCGAAAAAAGACTGTACAATGTAATGATGTCATTACCACTTGGAGATGCCGGGGACCGGTCTGTACTTGTAGAAATTGCATCCCCACCTTCTGGAAAGTCTGGCCAAGAAATTCCCCTTTTTATCCCTCACATTGTTTGTGCCTTGTTTCTTTTCTTCCTGTCACCCTCCTTCTTGTCTGTTTTCTGCCCTTCTCGGTCCATTCTCCTGCTGCCTTTTTTCCCCCCACAAAGACTTAAAAGATAACAATTCTCTCCCACGCCAAAGTCGGATGCACAGACGAATCTTAAAACATATGCACTGGGCCTGACGTGACGTGTCAGGCGCTTAACGGCAGCACAAGGCATTATCCGCTTATAATTATAACTCTTGTCAGCAATAGTTGCTGCCTGAGCGTTTGAGGACGATGTTCTCTGTCAAGTTGCTATAGGCCGGGCTCACGTGCTCACATTAGACCAAGCCTACATGTGTAGTGTAACCAGAGTGACCCTGACTGTGGTGTCTGCAGCAGCCACTCTGAAAGCTTAGTGAGGGTGATGCTGATCGTCCATCCGATGTGTAGCCTAGTGACGTATTCTTCCGTCCATGCCACCAGTAGCTTTACGTCGAACCAATTCTCACGCTCTTTTTATTTGTGTCTTTTTCTGTTGTCTTTTTTTTTGTCTGTCTGTCTGTCTGTCTGTCTGTCTGTCTCCTGTCTGTCTGTCTGTCTGTCTGTCTGTCTGTCTGTCTCTCTCTCTCTCTCTCTCTCTCTCTCTCTCTCTCTCTCTCTCTCTCTCTCTCACCCTCACTCTCACTCTCACTCTCATTACCTTATTATTGTATCTCTGTCTTATTTCTTGCCTGTTGTTTGATACTTTGTATGGTTTCTTGCTCTTGGTATTTGGATCATTATTATTGTTGTTGTTAAGTTAGATGTCTTTTTTTTTTATCTTGGTGTTATCCCTGAAAAGGGCGGGGACTGGATGTAAAAAAGCACACGAGTGCTTATTCATTATCCTCGAATAAAAGAATTTGCCTTGTCTTGTCTTGCCCTCTCTCTCTCTCTTCTCTCTCTCTCTCTCTCTTCTCTCTCTCTCTCTCTCCTCTCTCTGTCTCCTGTCTCTCTGTCTCTCTGTCTCTGTCTCTCTGTCTCTCTCTCTCTCTCTCTCTCTCCTCTCTCTCTCTCTCTCTCTCTCTCTCTCTCTCTCTCTCCTCTCTCTCAGGGGGTGGGCGCATATAGGCTACTGTTTGAACTGTCCCAGTACGACGAAGATTATTCTTGTTGTGTAGTCGTCGCCCGTTCCCCCAGCTTAACACGTTACCTGGGAGTCACCTGGAATATATGTCCTCTGACCCACTCATCCTACTATGAGAATCCCTGTGAGATTTGTATGTACACTTGGATAAAAGTATTGCCTTCATTATTTTTTCTAAATACCTCGTCGGCAGC
>CM060317.1:39173273-39198273 GCA_030674155.1 Stramonita haemastoma | reverse complement strand
CTGGTGTAAAGAAGCTTGTGGCTTATCCATTTACCCTCATTAAAATATTCGAGTTTCTCTCTTCTCTCTCTCTCTCTCTCTCTCTCTCCTCCTCTCTCCTCTCTCTCTCTCTCTCTCTCTCTCTCTCTCTCTCTCTCTCCTCTCTCCTCTCTCTCCTCTCCTCTCTCCTCTCTCTCCTCCTCTCCCTCCTCTCCCTCCCTCCCCACTGACTTGTCCACATTCCTGTCTCTCCCTCTTTTGCCACGAGTGCAGCGCCATCATTTTTGAAACATTTGTCAGGTGTGTTTTTCTTTTTGAAAGTCACTTTTTCGTGCATTTTTTTTTTAAAAGGGACAATTCCCTTATTGCCTCTTTGGACACTTAATGCCTTGGTTTATCCTCTCCTCAGATAAACAAGCGCCCAAACCACCACTCGAGAATGAAGGGAAAAATCCAGCTTCGGGCAGAATTTGAACCCGCAACTTAATCTCTTTCTGGACGGATGCGTTACCGCCAGACCACCGATTATTGCAGCCATGTTGTTTTTCATAAGGCCTGCTTCCATTTGAGAGAGAGAGAGGAGGGGGGGGGGGGGGGACAAGTCACACCTTGATATCATGGCATCAGTTGGGACGGCCTTGTTCGTGTCAGTCATCTACACCTGGAAAAAGGAGTTCATCTTGTTTTTTGGAGGAAGTGGGCTTAAGACTTTAGCTTGCAGGCAAAGCGCCAGCACCACCATCCTACCAGCTATTTCAGGCTGCGAACTTGAGAACCATCGGAACCCGATCTCCAAACAGGCTCGTGTGTCACTCACTGGCCTTGCGGGGCCGGGTGTTTGGTTGTTGGGTGAAGTGGAGAGTTGAGCATCACATCACCCAGCTAGCTGTGCTATCTATCCGTTTTCAGCAGCTAGCCCCTTTCCAAACCCTAATGGCGTGATGGGGGTCCATCCCTGCCCTGCCGTCAGGGGGATCAGCCCCTACTAGCTTACACCCTCTTGTTTTGAGAACCGATCTGAATAATTATGTGTGGGGTTTTTTTGTTTTTTTTGGGGGGGGGTTCTTTTTTAGGGTGGGTGGGTTGTTTTTTTGGCCTTGCTTGAGGTTGTTGACCTTTGTATGTGTACAAAAAAGGAGACAAACGGAAACCAAAACAAAAATAACCGAAAAGAAAAACAAAACTGGGCTTTCCATTTCAGAACTTGTGTAAATCTCTCTATCGTTTGTGACTTGGTTGAGGTTATTAACCTTCATATGTTATGGGTAGAGGGGGGAAAAAAGAAACGATGAAAAGGAGAAGTATTTTATTATGTAGTATTCTTAGTCACGGCAGATTTCTGTGCTGGAAATTCTGGGCTACTTTCGCTAGGAAGAGCGTGATGCCACAAGAGTGGTGCCAACATCTTTTTTCTTCTTTTTCTCTCTTTCCTTGTCAGCATGTGTAGTTGTTTCCCTATGTCATAGTGGCATTTTTTTCCGACAAATATTTGCCAGGGCTTTTTATGTGCGCTAAATATATGCTGCACACAGGGCTTAAAGACATCTCAAAGACTAGCACCCAAACCACCGGCACCACCACTCAAAGACTAGTGGATGGGGGAGGGAGGGGGTGAAAGTTCATACACATACAGAGATGCAACCTGCCCTTCTCGTCGCATTTCTAGGTACGTGTGGTACATGTAGACCACTGAGCCACAAAAAGCAAGAACACAACAAAACCAAAAACAAAACCAACACAAAACCAAACCAAAAAAAAAAAGAAAGGCAGTGAAGATAGGTTAGCTCGCTAGTGACCCGGGAAGACAACCTGGCACCCAGGAACGATGCTGTAGACTTGAGTCCTGTGATTACCGCCCTTTGCCCTCGCCGCTTTTATCCCCACTGAGCTATAAATGGCATCAATGAAAGGTAATCGCTGTTGTTTGGGGTTTTTGTTGTCGTTTTCGTTGGGTGGAAGGCAGGAGGAGGGGGGTGGTGGATCAGGGACACATTTCTGTGATGAAGTCAGTTTCCGGGGAATATTGACCTTTGTCCTTGCTTCTAATTTTGACCAGTCAGTCACAAAGGTCAAACACCAACGCCCATGCTGGTAATGCATGCATGTACTCAGTTACACAGATTGCATACGTGCGCGCGCGTACGTGCACACATACACACACACATGTACACACAGAGATAGATGGACTGCTAGATAGACTAATAAATAGACAGACAGACAGACAGACAGACAGACAGACAGACAGACAGACAGACAGACAGACAGACAGACAGACAGATAGATAGATAGATAGATAGATAGATAGATAGATAGATAGATAGATAGATAGATAGATAGATAGATAGATAGATAGATAGATAGATAGATAGATTGTTATTGTATTCTTTTATATCGAGGATCATGGAATAAGCGCTCATGTGTTTTTTTTACATCTAGTCCCCGTATGTATGCAGTTTTTGTAAATCGTGTCATCTGTTCCCACTGGCACACGAAGGCCTACTTTTACGAAAAGCGGAACAGGATTTAACATGTGCGCAAGAAATTCTGCATGCGTTCGCACACGGGGCCTCGGTTTATAGTCTAATTCGAAGGACTTTTGGGGGAGTGGAGTCAGCGCTGATAGATAGATAGATAGATAGATAGATAGATAGATAGATAGAAGATAGATAGATAGATAGATAGATAGATAGATAGATAGATAGATGAATAGATAGATAGATAGATAGACAGACAGACAGACAGACAGACAGACAGACAGACAGACAGACGGATACCAGCATTACATTTTGTTTTCATACACAATTTTTTTGTTGCTAACATAATTTACTGATGAGAGGTGGGGAACTGCACCTCTTAACAGATCCAAGTGCAGGTCATATTTTTCAACTTCTTTTGCCTGTCGGTTCCTGCATCGTTAGTGTTATTCAGTCAGTGAGGTAGAACATTTAAATCAAGCTGTATACATAACATGAGCTTTTGTCTATTTTCTAATCCTTAAACATATAGGCACAAACATTTTATGACTGACTGTTTAAAATATCCATTTATTCTGCAGCTATTTTCTTCAGATATACTTCCTCTATTTTTTTTATAACATCAGTTATTTCATGGCATCTGAAAGTGTGTGTGTGTGTGTGTGTTGTGTGTGTGCGCGTGCGTGCGTACATGCGTGCGTGTGTGTGTGTGTGTGTGTTGTGTGTGCGTGCGTGCGTGTGTTTGTGTGTGTGTCCATTTTTTACCCTGAAGTACATGTGTTGGACTTATTTATTTGGTCTTGTCTTATATAGCGATCTATACTTGGACTTTGGCACAGGTTATTATAAACCCACTTGTCCAATCGAAAATTTTTCATTCATTAATCTTTGATTTTTTGGCCAAAGTCAACTCTCTCTCTCTCTCTCTCTCTCTCTCCTCCTCTCTCTCTCTCTCTTCTCTCCCTCTTCTCTTCTCTCTCCTCTTTTATGTCCCTTATACCTATGTGGATGAGTCTTAAATCTGATGAGTAAGCAGCATCGCTCTTGACCACTTCTTTGCGGAAAGGTGAATCAGTCACAGTCTGGTTCCGTCCCAAAACCATGCCTCGCTTGTGCCGTGTGTGCGTACGTACGGTCATTGTGCTGTGTTCCTGTGTCTGCTCACTGCCACTTCAGATGGAAGGCCTAGCCCTCTTTGTTATCATGCAGACGGAATTGTGTAATGGCCCATTCTGTCTTCCTGCATTCTCTCTGCTAGCTCCATCTATAAGGCAGGCGGCCTGCAGACACATGTGTGTGAAAGAAAGAAAAAGAAAAAAGCGAGACTTGTGGTTACAGTGTCTGTGTCAGTTTATGTCCTTTACTTATCCATGTGTCTGTCAGTCCATCCATGAATGAAGTGTAGCATGCTAGGCTGCATTTCTTCAAAACATTTTTAAAGAATTGTAAAGGGGACATGGTAGCTCAATGGTCAGAACACTCGCTTTTCCCAAGCTAAGGTTAAGTAGCATTTAGCGTGGTCACAAAGTGGACGGGTCACGGTTTGTGTGCCTTGGCTTCTGTACAGTCCTCCTAGTTCACCCAGCTGTCCTACTTACCTGCCCTTTTCAGCGTCAGGGAGGGTAAAGACGTGAGGGAAGAGATGGGCGCTGCCCTCAATATGCTGGCCCCTGGAGAAGCTGAGGTCTTGACATCTCCCTAATGACTGCATAGGTTATGGGAACACCTTTACCTTTTACTTTGTAAAGGCTTTCTCTCCAGTGCTCATTTCTTTTCTCATATCGTTACTTTTTTAATGTTGTTTCCTGTTATTTTCTTTCAAATCAAATAAACATCTCTCTCTACCCCCACCCCCCTGTCCCCCAGAAAAAGGATAGTTTTACGTTGTTTCCTGTTCAGATCTTTAAGACTGAATAAACAGCATTTTAAACCACCACCCTCACCCCCACCAAACCCCTCCTTTAAAACCGTGATTTTAAGTGCGTTATTTCCCCTTTATTTCTTTAGTTTTTATCTGCTTTTTATTTCGCCCAGATTTCCTGAATTTTCTGATTCTTTCGCGCGATTACGTGCGCCTGTTGTTGTGTTTTTTGTTTCCGCGGTGCGTGTGTGGTGTGTTGTGTGGTGGCGTCAGTGTTTGTTGTGTGTGTTCTGTTTAGCCTGTTGTGTTTTGTGTTTGTCCTCTGTTCATAGTTAGTTGTCCTGCTTTTCTCTGTGTCCTCCTGCTGCTCTGTGTCTGTCGTCTGTCTGTCTGTCTCTCTGTCTGTCTTCTCTGCTCTCGTCCTCTTCTCTCTCTCTTCTCTCTCTCTCTCTCTCTCTCATCTTCTCTTCTCTCTATCTCTCCCTCTCCTCTCCTCTCCTCTCCTCTCTCTCTCTCTCTCTCTCTCTCCCCTCCCCTCCTCCTCTCCTCTTCCTCTCCCTCCTCTCGCTCTGATAATTATACTCGTTTCGAAGTCGGAGTGCGGCTACCATAATAGTGGGCAAAAAATGGTTGCATATGTAAAAATCTCACCATTGGTGAACCTCAGAGCTCTAGCCGAGGAACGGGAAAGAAAAAGAAAAAAATTGTCTGGGGGAAAAGGCCTTACCTGTAGGTAGCAGAGAAGAAAGAATAACAAAATAAATGGAGAAAAGAAGACAAAACTAAAACTGTGTCACTGAGCAGTATCAACAAGGTGGGACTGTTTGGTTTGTTTGGTGGCTTTTTTTTGTTTGTTTGTCTGTTTGCACCGTTTGCTTACTGTGTTTTGTTTTGCTTTGCTCAATATGTTCTTTTTTAAACTATTCATTAAACTGTTTTCTTCGCAGCTTTACAGCTGGAATCAAAGTTATCGAGAAAGAAAATGGGATCTGTTCCTTGTAGATCAGGCCATTTATTTGGTGATAAAAACATTGAAATTGGAAATGCTAACATTTATGTACAAAACAAAACAAAACCGGTGTAAGTTATGAAAAGAAATAAACGAAATCGATTTTTCAACAAGTTGTTACACATTACACAAGGTTGCAGAATAATAAAGTGAACTTACTTTAACAAAAAAAAAAGATAAAGAAATAATGAATAGGCAAACAGATCAAGACATTACTTCGAGGGGGAAAATCTATTAACAAAGAAACAAGAAAATGAGTGAGTAAATTTGTATCTTCTCGAAAGAAAAGCGGCTGTATGTGATTATCTTAAAAGAAATGCTTAACAAGTAAGCAACATATCTTTCAACAACAAAAAAACGCTCTGATGTAGAAAGCATGCATACATGAACAAACAATCTTCTAAATCTGTTCTTAAAATCAAATGAAGAAATTATTAAATGAGTCATAGATAATTTATCAAATAAGGATTTGTGTCATTCAATTAAAGTAGACGCCAATAAATAAGTCCATACTTCTTCAACGTCGCACTCTCAGACAGCAACCATCGTTGTCTGTCATATGAGCGAAAATGCGTCGCGCTGCCGTTAAGTGCCGGACAAGTCAGGCCCCGCACATCCAACTTTTACATGAGAGAGAATTGCTATTTTTAATCTTGCTGAGAAAAAGGCAGGAGGATGGGCCAAGGAGGCAAAAAAAAGACCATGAGGTGACAGGAAGAAAAAAAAGAAGGGAATATGGCAGAAACAAAGAGAGGAAGAGAAAAGAGGGAATTCCTAGCACAGAATTTCCAGAAGGTGGGGATGCAGTTTATTTAACTGACAGGCCCCCGGCATCCCCACAGGGGAAGAAACACATGCAGTGTAAGTAACAGAGACAGTGAACAGACAAACGCCGCCACATCTTCCCTAAAGAACATACATGCTTCAAGGAGAGCAATAAACACTTCACAAACAAAACCACTTTCTCTCCAGAGAAAAGAGACACTAACTACCTAATCTCCATCATTACTCAGAAACCACAGCATGGGGAAATGAAATGGCCCCGTGGTAAGCGATACACCTGGCTGTGAGCACAGCAGCTTTCCGGAAGGATCGTCTGACAGTCTGCACTGCCGGCCTGCCTGCCGGCCTGCACAGTGCGTTTCCCTCTCAGCGGTTAACACCCAACATTAACTTTTGAATGTACCCTGCGCATTTCCGAAATCCGCTTGGATGCTATTCAAATTGAAATGGAGATTGTTTTTTTTTAATCCTTGGATGTTTTTTTCGGGGGGGGGGGGGGGGAGGGGGGTTGTTTCATGTTTGCTTGTAGTTGGGTTTGTTTTGGGGTGTGTTTTTGTTTTTTTTTTTTTTGGGGGGGGGATTATTTGTTTGGGGGAGGGGAGGCACAAGTATTAAGTCATAATGAGTGATAGCAAAAGAACACGCACCACGGATATTACACCACCTGTAGATCAAAATTTAATGTAGTGGTTAGGACTGTTTGACTTCAGTCACATGGGTCCATGAAGTCATAGTTTAAATCCCGGCGGCATCTTGTGAATACTTGTTAAGGTTATGGATTTTTACGATGTCCCAAGTCAACTTCCAAGTGCAGACCTGCCTTTGCCTTAATTTCCTTCGTGTATATACACATTCAAAAGATCACATATGCACGTTAAGGATCCCGTAATTCATGTCAGCGTTCGGCGGGTTACGGAAACACGAACATACCGAGCATGCATCCCGGAAGTCAGAGTTAGGCTACCTTCATGGGGGACAAAAACGGCCGCATACGCTAAATGTCAGCATTGGTGAACCTCAGCTCAGAGCTCCAGCCGAGGAACAAAAAAAATGTAACCACGTGATTAAATATTGATACTTTTACCGTATTTTTTTCTTTTTCATTATATATAATACTTTTGTGCGTTTTATTCCGACCGTCCTGTGATGGACTAGACTATACATTATAAAATATTTTTTTAAAAAAAGGATTAATATCATTTTGCTGTCTTCTCGCGAGAAGGCTTATGGTTGACCTTCCGAAGGTCAGTCCTGAAAACTAGATCAGGTGACGACAGGTCACCCTAGGTCACTCTTATTTCACAGGTCACCTTGGTATGTACGCAAGCACGTAGATTGATCCATCTTTTACGTACTGTCTAATATAACTTTTTTAGGGGATAGACGTGAAAACGAAGACACACGTCTTTTACGTTCTCCATTCACACACAAAAAAGGATACCCTTCTCCTAAGGGTTAGTTGTCTAGTCTGTGACTGTGGAAGGCTTGTTTCAGGATGGTATCACACTGACCAAACGATAACCTTTTTTGTTGTTGATACATCAGTCTGGGGTACTTGTTGTCTGTTTTCATGACTGTGCATATGAGCATGGCAAGTGTATGGTCGTAGTTATGCACTTGTATGTGTGGGGAAGGAGGGAGGGGTGGCTCTGTGTGTGTGTGCTTGTGTGTGTGTGCGTGCGTGCGAATAATAGAATAAAGAAACTATATAGCTTAAGTTAGATGCAAAATCGGTACAAAACAAATTTATGGGTTGGAAACGAAATAAAGAAAATAAGATAAATGACAAGCTCAGAATAAAACAACGCAACGCTTGCACGCGCGCGCGCACGCATGTACTCACACACACACACACACACACACACACCACACACACACACACACACACACACACACACATACATACATACATACATACATACATACATACATACATACATACATACATACATACATACATACATACATACAGAAGTATGTTTTGACTTTCCTTTTGTTTTTGTTTATTTTTCTTCTTCTTTTTTTTGTTTGTTTTGATTTAGTTGGGGTTTTTTTTCTAATGTGGAAGTTCATCTTGATTTTGGGCTTGCTTGTTTTTGGTTTGGGGCTTTTATCTGGTTCTTATTTTGCTTTTTGTCTGTTTAGGGAAAGTGGGGTCTTCTTGGAGAGGGGAGGGAAGGTTTCTAGTTAACGTAGTATACAAGTAAAAAAAATATGTGAGAAAAGTCGTAGTGAGTGAAGGAGAAATAAAGAATTTAGGACCAAATTTTGTGTTAACAATCATGCCGTTCCATGTGTCAATGTGTGTGTTTACTGGAATTAGCTGTGCTGAGCATCAGACAGTTGACATTTTGTAGTTTATCCTTGTCCTCATTAGTGGTAAAGTCACATGAATGTGAGCAAATAACACACACACACACACACACACACACACACACACACACACACACACACACACACAACACACACACACACACACACACACACACACGTGCGTGCGTGCGTGCGTGCGTGCGCGTGTGAGTGTGTCTGCCAGCGTGAGTGCGTGTGTTTTTCACATTCCTTTTATTGGAAAGGGAAGGGAGGGGGTTGCTTATTTGTTTTGTGGAGGTTTTTTGTTATTGTTTGGTTTATTTTTTTGTCCTTTTCTGGTAGGGGTAGGATTGCTTCTTGCTATTTTGTTTATTTTTTCCAGTAGACAGACACACATAGATTTTGTGGAAATAGACGATAAATCCGATACCGAATGATTATAGGCAGACTGTAGAACTGCATTGCAGAACTGGGTCATCGCTCATACCACTGCACGTGTTATTGGGTCTGATCAGGAATGCCATGTTTTCTGGTCCTCAGACAGTTGACCTTTGGCAGTGTTTCCTTGTCCTCATTAGGGGGGGAGTCACGTGAAGGGGATCAAACCACACAGGCGCGCGCATGCGTACACATATACACACACATACATACATCATACACTCCTTCACACACACAGGCATATCATTACAGCCTCTTCATTTTTCTTCTCGGCCTGTTTGCTTTCAGCAGGGTTCTTTGGTTGGGTTTTTGGGGTTTATTTATGTTTTTTACTGTTGGGGTGGGCTTCTTTTTTTGTTTGTTTTTTTAGGAGCTCGTCCACAACAGGAAGGGTGGGGTGGATTTTTTCCTGATTGATAGAACATACAATTATATTTGGAAATGGATGACAACTCGGGTACCGAATGATTAGGCTATAGAAAAACTGTAGAGCATGCAGAAGTGTGTCAACAATCATGCCGTTCCCATGTGTTATTGGGATGTGATCATTGATGGCAGTGTTGTCCATCCTCAAGCAGTTGACAGTTTTCCTCATTAGGGGTGAAGTCACAGGAATGTCAGCAAACCACACACACACACACACACACACACACACACACACACACACACACACACACACACACACACACACACACACACACACACACACATGTGCGCGCGCGCACACACCACACACGTGCGCGCCACACACACACGTGCGCGCGCACATGCACGCACGCACACAGACATCTGCACACGCATATGTACACACAACACCACATCACGCACAGACACGCACGCACGCGCAGATACGCACGCACGCACTGCGCGCGTGCACGCACGTGAAGGCGGTATTTCTACATTCTTTTGCTTGTTTTGTTTTCGGGAGGGTTTTGTATGATGTTTTTTTTCTGTTTTGTTGTTTTGGTTTGGTTTGGGTTGGGTTTTTTTCTAGAAGATATATTCATTTTAAAGCAGATTTCAAATCTGGAACGGATCAGTAGGAGAAATATAGAACACTGCGAACTGTGTCAAGAATCCTTGCTGTTCCCTGTGTCAGTGTGTCTGTTTACTGATGGCAGCCTAGCTGATCTTCAGACAGTTGACATTTGGATGTTTTTCCTTGTCCTCATTAGGGGTAAGTCACACGAATGTGAGCAAACCACACACACACACACACCACAGCACACCACCACACCACCACCACCACGCACACCACACACACACACACACACACACACACACACACACACACACACACATACATACAACAACACAACATACATCACACAACATACATACATCACATACATACATAGCACACTAACAGTACCACACACTAACACGTCACCACCACCAGCATACACTCACACCACACATACATCATACAGTACTACATACTCATTCTCTACTACTCAATACTCTCCACTTCACTCACTCTACTTCTCTCATACTCTCTCCTCCATCTTCACTCCACTCGTGCATCCCCCTTCACGTCATCTCCGCCTACTCTCTCTCTTCATCTCTCTCTCTCTCTCTCTCTCTCTCTCTCTCTCTCTCTCTCTTCTCTCTCTCTCTCTCTCTCTCTCTCTCTCTCTCCTCTCTCTTCTCTCTCTCTTCTACCCCTCACAGAGACGGAGAGAGAGAGGAGAGAGAGAGAGAGAGGAGGGAGAGGAGAGGAGAGAGAGAGGAGAGAGAGAGAGGAGAGAGAGAGAGAGGAGAGACGAGCGCAAAAAAACATCACTAGAACAGTAATGTTAATGGTGAAATCTGTTGTGTTGCGCCAAAAAAAATTTTAATCGTACTGCAGGACCCCCTTCTTTCTTGCACTATGTCATTATTTCCTCTACATGATTATTTTCTGACATAACCACTTGACTTGACTCGACATGACTTGACTTGAACTGGACACCAGGCCTGCCATTACACCATCCACTGGTGGCAAGACGGAAAGCTAGACTGTCTAAGAGAGGGGTGGGCATCCATCAGTGGTGTGTTGCATGATGCCGCTAGGTCACAGGAAAGGGGAAAATAAGGAAGTGGTTGGGCTTGCTGGTCTTGTCTGGTGTGGTTGGAAGAGACAAATCTTCCTTGTAAGGTACATGTAGGCTATGTACTGAAGTAGCCTATTCCTTCTGTGTGTCTGTGTCCGTTGTGTCATGTCATGTCAGTCTCACTCTGCTCTCTCTCTTGCTCTCTCTTCTTCTCTCTCTGTCTCTCTCTCTCTCTCTCTCTCTCTGTTGTTCTTTCTGTCAGTCTGTCATCTCTCTCTCTCTCTCTCTCTCTCTCTCTCTCTCTCTCTCTCTCTCTCTCTCTCTCTCTCTCTCTCTCTCTCTGTCTGTCTGTCTGTCTGTCTGTCTGTCTGTCTGTCTGTCCTGTCTCTGTCTGTCTCTGTCTGTGTCTGTCAGTTCTCTGTCTCTGTCTGTCTGTCTGTCTGTCTGTTCTGTCTGTCTCGTTCTGTCTTGTCTCTCTCTCTCTCTCTCTCTCTCTCTCTCTCTCTCTCTCTCTCTCTCTCTCTCTCTCTCTCTCTCTCTCTCTCTCTCTCTCTCTCTCTCTCTCTCTCTCTTGTATGGGTTAAATCAAGGTGTTGGAAATCTTAAAGAATGTCTGTCTGTTTTGTCTGTTTGTCTGTTTCTCTTCTGTCGTCTGTTGTGTCTAAGCCTCTGTGTCGTCTGTGTGCTGTGATGTATTTTGCTTTGCATCTGTTTTGTCCATGCATGCGCACATACATATTATATATATATCATACACACGTTTGTGGCGTTCTGTGTGTGAGTGTGCGTGCTGTTTGTAATTAAAGAATACATTCATTTTTTCTTCTTACTTTGCTTCCTCTGTGTTCACTTCTTTTCTTTTCCTTCTTTTTCTTCTTTCTTCTTCTTTTCTCTCTTCTTTGTTCTTCTTCTTCTCTTGTTGTCGTCGATGTCTTCGTCGTCGTCGAACGCTAAGTCAGCAACTACTGTTGTCTGTCGTAGGAGCGAAAATACGTTGCGCTGCCGTTAAACGCCTGACAAGTCAGACCCGGCGCATCCGACTTGGGTGTGAGAAAGAGCATTTATTGTGACAGCGTGACAGTGATCCTGACAGGGGTATGGGGAAGAGGACAGGGGAGATGGCGATCAGAGACAAGCCTGGCCTGTGTATTGGATTGTTTCGTCTGCACACACACACACACACACACACACACACACACACACACAACACACACACACACACACACACACACACACACACAACACACACACACACACAACACCACAACACACCTTGTTTTTAAAAAAAAATCAAATGCTGAACTTAGGAGTTAAGTTTAGATCGATAGGCTGTCTGGTGGGATTTCTTTTTTCTTTGGAGAGGGGGGGGGGTGAGATATTGTTTGGATGAGTGGAAGGATTCTTTTCTTTGGTTTTTTTTTTTTTTTTAGTTTTGTTTGGTTTTGTTTTGTTTTTGTTTTGTTTTGTCTTTTTATATTTTGTTTGTTTTGGGGGGTGTTAATTTGATTGGTTTTTTTTTTTGTTTTTTTTTTTGGGGGGGGGGGGGGGAGTTCGCTATTTACTAACCGTTTCATCAAAAGTAGGGATTGTTGTTTTGTCATATGTGGCTGTGCTGGTTTCTTTTTTCCTTTCGGGGGGGGGGGGGGGGGGGAGGGAAGAGGGGTTCAGAAGGATGGAGAAGAAACGATAAAAACATCACAGGCTGCTGGGGGGGGGGGGGGGGGGGGGGGAGGGGTTTAGTTGGGTTTGGTTTCGCTGTTGATGTTGATGATGGTAATGGTGTTGTATGTGAGTGTGTGTGTGTGTGTGTGTGTGGTGGTGTGTGTGTGGTGTGTGTGTGTGTGTGTGTGTGTGTGTGTGTGTGTGTGAAAGAGAGAGAGAGAGAGAGAGAGAGGAGAGAGAGAGAGAGAGAGAGAGAGAGAGAGAGAGAGAGAGAGAAAAGATGTGCCCGTGGCTTTTTTTAACTCAAGAAGGGTAGGGCATGTAAGTCTGTTTTGCATTGACGCTTGTATGATTGATAGGTTGTGATGTATTGTGGCTTTTTTTGGGTTTGTTTGTTCGTTTGTTTGTTTGCTTCCTTTTTTTGGGTGGTGGTAGTAGAGTGGTATGTGAATGGGTCGTGTGTGTGTGTGTGTGTGTGTGTGTGTGTGTGTGTGTGTGTGTGTGTGTGTGTGTGTGTGTGTTTGTTTGGGTGTGTTTGGGGGGGGGGGTTTTCTGGGTTTTTTCTTTTTGGTTTTGTTTTGTTGGGGTATTTTAGTTGTGGTGTTTTTATTTCACTGTCTACAAATCGATGATTTTTATTGTTTGTACCGTATTGTAAATTGCATTGTTGAACTTACTATGCTCACACTCTAAAACTACCTAAGTCCCCGTTTTGTTAAAACGTAAATGCTGCCATGTTGATCACTAGCTTAAATGCTTCCATGTCCAAACACTTACGAGGTGTTCCCCCTGTTGAAGCTTTTTCATGCTGCTGCCTGATGGCCAGTGACTTTCCTGTTCTGCCTGCTGTCTCCTAACGCTCTTTCTGATCCCACCACACCCCCAGCTGTACCCACACTGGTCATGAGGTTTCTGAAGGTCCAGGTGTCCTCTGTGTGGGGGCATTTGACCCTCCACTGCTGCTGGGTCACTTGGGAGGATGATCAGTGGGTGCCTCTTCTGATCCACTTTACTCTGCAAAACTCCTTTTTGTACTGAAGACATCACACTGAGAGTGGGCCATTCTGTACCGATGGGAATGGATGACAAAATTGACAAAACTGAATACTCACGGGGACTGGCTGTAAAATAAAGCACGCTAGTGCTTATTCCATTTTTTTTTTTTAATAAAATGTGGCAGGGCGGTAATTAGATTACTTCCCTTGCGATCGGAACTGCCAATCGCGGCGTCGTGGGTGTAACGTTTGGATCCACACCTGTGAATTGTGCGACGTTCTGTATCGTTGGGGGGTGGTCGAAAGCCGTCCTCTGCATGCACTTTGCCCATAGGGGTAAAATGTAGTATTTATGCAGCCTCTTTTTAGAGGCCACATTCCCATTGTCTGACCGTGCTGTCGTCGCCGAGAAGTTGTACAGAGTCGCGGCAGATTAAATATCTGCACTGTTACAAAAAGAATAAAATAGATGAATAAGAAAAGTCGTTTGTATAGCCATGAATCCAGACTGATTGAGAAATAGGCCTAGTGGCATTCACGTCACGAGTGCAGACTGAGGCCGCAAGAATGGGCAAGGCCTTTGTGAAGCGTTAAATCACCTCCCCTCCCTCCATCCCTTACCCTTTACCTCCATCAACAGCAGCCCTCCTATCCAAGAACCCACAAACCCTGATGACTTCGACCACCAAAAAAAAAACAAAATCAGCACAGGTATGAAAATGGTGGAGAAACCGAAACCGAAGATTTTGAAAGCAGACAGGACCCAAAGGACCACAGAAGTCTGAGAGACATGTTAGACTGTGCAAGGGTCACTGCCGATGAAGATTGCTTGCGAGATTGAGAAACAGCAAACAGCGAGATCCAGCGCACGACATGCTCAGGTTCGTGACAAGGCACCGTTTATTATCCCCACAACTACCCACACTTCGAGGTACAGACACCTTCAGTGTTTTCTCAGACGTTTTTTTTAGCCACACTCCAATTTCGTTACGGTTCGTGGCAGGGCATACAGTTTACCCCCACGACAAGGAGAAGGAAGGTGGCAGGACGGTTAAGACGTTCGCCTGTCCCAAAATAAAAAGTAAACTGTGAGGTTCTGGGTTCTGATTCTAGCCTTACCCTTTTTTTTCCCCCTCTAGTTTGACGAGAAAATCGACCTGAATGTCAGCATTTTTCTGGAGGAGACTATAAAACCGAGGCCCTGTGTGCGAATGCAAGCTGAACATCTTGCACACACGCTAACACCTCGTTCCGCCTTTTTGGAAGAGTAGGTCATTGCGTTGTCGGTAGGAACGCATGACAAAATTTTTGAGAGAGAGAGAGAGAGAGAGAGAGAGAGAGAGAGAAACGCATGCATTCAGGTGTCGTATTTAGACACCAATCTCCGAAGTTGGAATGCGGTGACCTAAATGGTGGGGGGGGGGGGGGGCTGACATTCACATACACAAAAATATCAGTTTGTGTGAACTCGAACCTCGGAGCTTTAGCCGTACAACGGAAAAAACAAATCCCGACAAGAACCAGGACTGCAAAGTGCAGACACCATTTTTTGGTCAGACGTTTTGAGAAACAGTCCAGTTTTTCTCATCGAAAAAGAATAATATTTTTTTTCCTGTGTAGTCCCAGATTGAGCTCAGAACTCACTTCTCTTTTCTTCGTCAAATGCTCAGATAGCATCTCTTGTTGTTTTGTCATAAGAGTGAAAATGCATTGCGCTGCAGTTAAGCGCCCTACAAAATCTGGCCTAGAGCATCTGGCTTCGGCCTGGGAGAGAATTGTGGGGTTTTTTCAGTCTTTCTGGAAAAAAATAGGCAAGTGTATGGACCAAGAAAGAAAGAAAATAGACAGGAAGGAGGTGGCAGGAAGAATACGAACAAGGCAGAAACAAAGAGAGGGATAGAAAAAAGAGGAAATTTCTAGCACAGAAGGTCCAGTAATCGGGGATCGTATTTATACTGACAGGCCCCACGACATTCCTCAGGGGAAAGAAACTCACTCAACTCTGGTGGGTATGACTTTGGCGCTCGAACCCACGACCCCCAAGCCCAGATTTCACAACGCCTGTTCTGATCTAAGGTGTCAGGTGTGATGGTGTTATTCTGTCATGTTGTTGTTATGGACATCTCTCTCTCTCTCTCTCTTCTCTCTTCTCTCTCTCTCTCTCTCTCTCCCCCTCTCTCTCTCTCTCTCTCTCTCTCTGTCACTGTATCGTGTCTTCGACGACAGCGTGACAGTGCTGATTTTTGACATGTCTTTTTTACGTAATGGTTTGGGTTTTTTTCTCTCGTTTTTTTGTTGTTTAAATAAATGTTGTTCTACAGAGTCAACAACATATCAGATAAGAACAGGAGACTGCTATCCAATACTTTAATTGAAAGTGGCAAAGGGAGCAGGTTACGACTGGTTATCTTGATCCCAACCCTACACACTCCGCTTCGGGGTTGGGGTTTTTTGGGGGTAGTTTTTTTTTTTCAGTTTTAATCTCTCCATTTTACTCTTCCTTGTTCAGACCTCATGTGTCCCGGGGTGTAGGTGAGGGGGGGGTGGAAGGGTCGAAAGCACCCACATTTCGAAAAAAACGTGGCCTGGTGGTCTTTCTTTATTCCTGTAGCAAAACAAAAAAAAAAAAAACATAAATGAAGACTTGCAAGCACATTTGACACCGTTTGACACTTCCCATCACTCATTCTTTGTAAAAGGGGGGTAAGACTAGATATTATATACCACCGTCTTGTCGGTCACTGTATGTGTGTGTGTGGTGTGTGTGGTGTGTGTGGGTGTGTGTGTGTGTGTATGTGTGGTGTGTGTGTGTGTGGTCTCTCTCTCCTCTCTCTCTCTCTCCTCTCTCACTCTCTCTCTCTCTCTCCTCCTCTGCTCTCCTTCTTCTCTCTCTCTCTCTCTCTCTCTCTCTCTCTCTCTCTTGCCCTCTCTCTCTGTCTCTGTCTCGTCTTCTCTTTCTCTCTCTCTCTCTCTCTCTCTCTCTCTCTCTCTCTCTCTCTCTCTCTCTCTCTCTCTCTCTCTCCTCTCTCTCTCTCTCTCTCTCTCTCTCTCTCTCTCTCTCTCTGCCCCTCTCTTTATCTACATACTCTCTCTGTCTCTGTTTCTCTGTCTCTGTCTCTGTCTCTGTCCCTCTCTCTCTCATCTCTCTCCTCTCTCTCTCTCCTCTCTCTTCTTCTCTCTCTCTCTCCTCTCTCTTCTCTCTCTCTCCTCTCTCTCTCTCTCTCTCAATCTGTCTGACGACGGCGTGACAGTGCTGAATTTTTGACTGACAGCTCTTTTTTTTTTTTTTACCAGCGGGCAGTCACCCAAAACACATAACCTCAGAAACACACGTCATAGCCTGCGAGCAACTGTAAAGCAGATATCCCTAGGATCACTGTCCCTGTGCAGTGTATCAGCTTACTTACCTGTGATCGGAATGCCTATCCGTTACTGAAGGCGAGACTAACCCCTTCGCTGCTGCTTTATTTTTAACGAAAAAAAAAAAATTAAACAAAATAAGAAAGGTTCATTTTACGATGGTAGAGAGAGAGGAGAGGAGAGAGGGAGGAAAGAGGGAGGAGAGAGGAGAGAGGAGACGGAGGGTAGAGGAGGAGGAGAGCGAGAGAGAGAGAGGGAGTTGATTGATTTATTCTTTTATATCGAGGATAGTGGAATAAGCACACTTGTGCTTTTTTACATCCAGTCCCCGTGTGTATGTAGTTTTGTAAATGTCATCTGTTCCCACGGCAACACGATGGCCTACTTTACGAAAAGCGGAACAGGATTTAACGTGTGCGCAAGATGCTCTGCGTGCGTTTCGCACACGGGGCCTCGGTTTTAAAGTCTCATCCGAAGGACTAGAGAGAGAGAGAGAGAGAGGAGAGCGAGGAGAGAGAGGAGAGAGAGAAGGAGACGAGAGAGAGAGGAGGATAGAGCGAGAGAGAGATCTAAACATGAAATAGTTTAATGCACAATAGGCCTTTGACCCACAGTACATTTTAAGGTTACAACTGTGGAAAAGAGGAGGGGAAAATCAAACATAACGCCTTATAAGCTTTGGCAACACAGAGAGAGAGAAAAAAAAATTTCTCTCTCTCTCTCTCTCTCTCTCTCTCTCTCTCTCTCTCTCTCTCTCTCTTCTCTCTTCTCTCTCTCTCTCTCTCTCTCTCCTCTCTCTCTCTCTCTCTAGGATCGGTAGTTAGTGGTAACGCGGCTGTCTAGAGAACGAAAAGCCCGGGGTCGAAAATGTGCGGTGGTTCGAATCCTGTTTTGGGCTCGAAACTTTTCCCCCTCCACTAGACCATGAGTGGTGGTCTGGGTCCTAGTCTTCTGATGAGACGATAAACTGAGGTACCGTGTGCTCACGTAAAAGAACCCACAGCAACAAGAGAGTTGTCCCTAGCAAAATTCTGTAGAGAAAAAAGCCACTCTGACAGAGAAACAATACAAATTTCAGACAAAAAAAATAATAATGGGTGGGCGCTGCTCTTGTTGCGACACGCTTCCCCGGGGGGAGCAGCCCGAATTTCATGCAGGGGAAATCTGCCGTGACTTAAGGTACTGTAATAATTATAATAATAAATATAATAATAATAATAAATAATATATAATATAATAATAATAATAATAAAATGTTCCTTTCCTGGTGTTCTCACGCTGCTTTCTTCGATCTTTCCGCCCCAATAATTTATACCAGATTCGTGGATGTCGCATCTTTAGGGTCCGAAGTCTAGGCCTCAGTGTCAGACCCACAGTGGGGCCACCTGCCAGAGGGGCCCTGCATGCTGGCTGGGTCACTTTGGTGGTGTTCAGTGGTGCCTGTTATGAGCTAACAATAGCGTGGAACACCACCAAATATGCCCCTTTACTAACGACAGTAATAGTTCAGTCACGGAGCCAGACTGATTGAGACGCCCACCCGGATGTTGATTTTGACCACCACAACGTCCCTCCAGTGACCTTTCCCCGAGAATCTTCAACGCCAAAGGCTTTGACACGAACCACCACAGGCACAGAAGCGTATGGGCAAACCGAATCTGAGATCACCATGAGACCAGAGCAATGGGGGCTACCGAACCAAGGACAATTTTCTTCACTGCGTGATGACCAATAGTGATGAGGATGATGTAATTGTGCTGCTATGGAAGGTGCATATGCTTTGAGGCTGCTTGACAGGGCTGTACTCTACCCTTCCTGTCATAATATAATTATCCCAGTATCTACGGGCCGAGAGATACTGACACCTGCAGTGTTGGTCAGGTAACACTCTCAAAATCACACTTCGTAACGTGGATGAAGCTCGACTGTGTTGTTCCAGTCTTCCCACTGAGCCCACAACACACTCTGGGTAGGGAGCCGGCCGAAGTCTAAGAAAATCTCTTATGCACTTATGGGACTGCAAGCGGCAACCTTCCGTCAGTAACTCAAAGGCCCCTAACCACTGCACCCAATGTTGCTATTCCATGTCTTTTTATTTTGATTGTTTATGAAATGTAATTGCCTTTTTTATCACAGAACGTGATAAATTTGTTTTGGTTGATTGCTTTACTTGAGTGACCGAGGTGAGAGAGTGAGTGGGAGTGAGTGATGGGGAATTTTGGATTTTTTATAGGTTTTTTATTCCATTTTTTTATTTTTTTTGTTTATGAAAATTTTTAAATTTCCTTTTTTAAACAAACGTGATTTTAAATTTTTTTTCCGGTTTTTTTGAGTGACCCGGGGGGGGGAGTGAGGAGTGAGGGGGATGAAGATAGGATTATTGTGGTTTTTCTATTCCTGTCTTTTTTTTCTGATTGTTTATGAAATGTAATTGCCTTTTTTATCAAGAACGGGGATAAATTTGATTTCTCGGTTGATTGATGACCTTGAGTGACGAGTGAGTGGGAGTGAGAAGGAGTGAGTGAGTGAGGTGAGTGAGTGAGGTGAGTGAGGAGTGAGTGAGTGAGTGAGTGAGAGAATGAGAGATTGATTGATAGGTTGCTATTCCATGTCTTGTTATTTTGATTGTTTATGAATTGTAATTGCCCTTTTTTATCACAGAACGTGATAAATTTGATTTCTCGGTTGATTGACTGACTTGAGTGACCCGAGTGAGGTGAGTGAGTGAGTGAGTGGAGTGAGATGAGTGAGAAGAAATGAGAGATTGTTGATAGGTTGCTATTCCATGTCTTTTTATTTCTGATTGTTTATGAAATGTAATTGCCTTTTTTTATCACATAACGTGATTAAATTTGATTTCTCGGTTGATTGACTGACTTGAGTGACGAGTGAGGAGTGGTGAGTGAGTGAGTGAGTGAGAGAATGAGAGATTAAATTGATAGGTTGCTATTCCATGTCTTTTTATTTCTGATTGTTTATGAATGTAATTGCCTTTTTTATCACAAACGTGATAAATTTGATTTCTCGGTTGATTGAGTGACCGAGTGAGTGAGTGAGAGATGATGAGTGAGTGGGTGAGGAGAAATGAGAGATAAATTGATAGGTTGCTATTCCATGTCTTTTTATTTCTGATTGTTTATGAAATGTAATTGCCTTTTTTATCACAGAACGTGATAAATTTGTTTTTCTCGGTTGATTGACTGACTTGAGTGACCGAGTGGGAGGGTGAGTGAGGGGAGTGAGTGAGTGAGAGGAATGAGAGATTGATTGATAGGTTGCTATTCCATGTCTTTTTTATTTCTGATTGTTTTATGAAATGTAATTGCCTTTTTTATCACAGAACGTGATAAATTTGATTTCTCGGTTGATTGACTGACTTGAGTGACCGAGTGAGTGAGGGGAGTGAGAGAGGGTGAGGTGGGAGGGTGAGTGAGGAGTGAGTGAGTGAGTGAGTGAGTGATGTGAGTGAGGTGAGAGAGAGAGTGAGAGATTGATTGATGTGCTCATTTTGATTTGAGCAGTGAATGAAAAGAAAAGGCCACCATTCTTCTTTTTCTTTCAGTAAAAAAAAAAAAAAAAAAAAAAAGTGAGGATGTGGAGCTGGCTCGTTGCCCCCCGACATTTGTGTCACTTCATTCATTTCCCTGTTCTCAAGGCTTTTGACTACATTACTGCCGGCAAGTCTCAAGGCCACACTCCTGCTTTAGCTTGCGGGTCATGTCAGTATTTTGCTCCTTATGAGTGCGTTTTCGGGAACATGGTTTTCCACAGACTTTTTTTTAACGTACGTAAAAATGCCCTGTGTTACTTATTTTGAGGATTGGGGACCTAAAGGTCCAGGTAGTCAACGAGAAATGTTGGGAAACTGATCATCACATGAGGATTGCTTGTGTTCCTACAGTGTTGACCCCACGCATGCATGTTGAAAGCTAGCAGACGACAAAGGACTGAAGGGTACTACAGTATTTGCTGAAAAAAATACAAACCTACGAAATTTGTGCTATAATTGCGCGAGTTATGAGTCAGAAAGGGTTGGGTTCATGGCGATCTTAAACTAGTTAAGATCGGCCATGGTTGGGTTATTTTCTTGGTACATGCGGTATGAATGAATGCAAGAGTACTTATAGGAACAATAGAAGAAAAGTGACAAAAGTAAAACAGGAGTGTAGCCGACTTTGGCGGCCGGTGGGCTAGTTTTTCAAGCGTGTCTTTGACTTGTTCTTGAACTTGACTGACATAGAAAGGACAGTGATTGGGTTTCTGTTTTTTATTTTGCCCTTTTGTGGGTGGGGATAGGGTGGGGAATGGGTTAGATTAAAAACCGGGGAAAATTTTTTTTTTTAACGTTTTTTCAAAAGGGGAAAAGTGTTTTGGGCGTTTCAGACCACTGTCCTTTTGGGGGGGGGGGATTGGGTTTTTTTGTTGGGGGTTGGGGGGGGGGGGGGGGGGGTTTTAAAAAAATTCTTTTTTTTTTTTTTTCTTTAAACATTAACGGGGCCCTCTCTGTCTTGTTCGTCTCTGGCCCCCTTTTTCTCGTTTGTCTTCTTTTTGCCCTTCTTCTTTTGGTTCTCTGTCTCTGTCTTTTTCTCTCCTCTTTTCCCTTTCTCCTTTTCTTCCTTCCTCCTTCCTTCCTTCCCTTCCTTTCCCCCTTTTTCCCTTCCTTCCTTCCAATTTTTCCTTTGGGGGAAGAAATTTCCCCCCTTTTCAGTCTGCTAAAAAGGATGTTGATTTTAACAGTTTTTCCAATGTTGATTAAAGGTGGTATAAAATTTTCACCATTTTAAGTGCTGGGGGTTGGTCGAAAAAAGTCTGTCATCCCCAGGGAAAAAAAGGTTCAGCATTTAGTCTTTGTGTGTGTGGGGGGGGGGGGGGGGGGGGGTCTTTTTCTGTCTTTATTTTTCTGCTTGCGGGCTAGTCGTTAGCGTGAAAATGTTTTTTTTTTTTTTATACGGGCCCTTAAAAAGAGAGAGAGGGGGGAGGGGGGGGGGAGAGAGGAGAGAGAGGGGGAGGGGGAGGGGGGAGGGGAGGGGGGAGAGGGGGGGAGAGGGGGGGGGAGAGAGGAAATTCCCCAAGTAAGTTAAATACTTTTTTTTTTTAGAAGCCCCTTCCCTCAGAAGGGCAATGCGCTCTTTTGGGGTGTGAATGTTGTCGGGGTTATGTATTGTGTCTGTTTTTGTTAATTGTTGGGGGGGAGGGGGAGGCTCTTTTGCTTGAGGGGTTTTTGGGGGGGGGTTGGGGGGGGGGGGTTTGGGGCGTTGTTTTTTTTTTGTTTTTTTTTTTGGGGGGGGGGAAGGGTTTTTTGGGGAATTCTATGGTGGGGGGTTTGGGGTTTTTGGGGGGGGGGGGGGGGGGCCCACACAGTGCACTGATTTCATAATTTTTATACTTCTCCCCAAAATCCCCTTAGATGAGCCTTTTAAACCCCAACCTGTGTGCGAATGCAACAGAAAATTTTCGCACAGTTAAAACCCGTTCCCCTTTCAAAAGGTAGGCCTTTGTGCCGGGGGGGATGACAAAAATTTTCCCAAAAAAACCCTTTTTACACGGGGACTGGGGGTAAAAAAAAAAATGAGACTTAATTTTCCATTTCCCAATTTTTTAAGAATTTTAAAAAATTTTTTTTTAAAAAAAAGAAAAAAGAAAAAAAATGAATTTTTTGTGCTTTGGAAAAAATGTAATCTTGGGGGGGCTTTTTTTTCTTTTCCTCCGATTTTTTTTGTTTCTGTGGGGCCCCCGGGGCCCCTTTTTTTTGTGTGTTTTTTTTTTTCCCCCTTTTTCCCAATTTTTGTGCCCCGGGGGGGGGTTGTGGGGGAGGGTTTTTTTTTTTGGGGTTTTAGGGGGGGTTTTTTGGGGTTGTGGCTTTTTGGGGGGGGGTTTGGTGGGGGGGGGGGGTTTGGTTTTATTTAAAACCCCCCCGGTTTCCTTTTTTTACCTTTTTTTGGGGGGGGTTTTCAGTCCCCCCCGAGAGAGAGAGAGAGAGAGAGAGAAGAGGAGAGAGAGAGAGAGTGTATGTATGTTTGTGATTTTCATTTATAAAATCAGCCAATGGAAGACTGGCTTTATAAAAAATTTAAAAAAATTAAAGTATATATTTTTAAGACTGTGGAAAAGTCTGTAAGATAGGTTGTTTGGTGGGTTTTTTTGGTATCAAAGTATCAGACTTCAATACTGATCATGGGACTTTTTGTTCGTTCCTCGGTGACTGCTCCTAGGTTTACCAAAGGTGAGATTTTGCCTATGCGGTCGTTTTTGCCCACCCTGAAGGTAGCTGCATTCCGGCTTTGGGGATGTATGCTGGGGTTTGTTCGTGTCTCCGTAACTCACCAAATGCTAACATGAATGACGGGATGTGTAACGTGCATATTTGATCTATTTGTGTGTCTATGCGTGCATGCGTGCGTGTGTGCGCGCGCGTGCGCATGTGTATGTGTGTGTTTGTTTATTTATTTATTCTTTTATGTCGAAGATTTATTCTTTCTTTTATATCGAGGATAACAGAATAAGCAATCATGTGCTTTTTTTCATCCGGTCCCCGTGTGTATGCAGTTTTGTAAATATTGTCATCTGTTCCCACCGGCACACGATGGCCTACTCTTACGAAAAGCGGAACAGGATTTAACGTGTGCGCAAGATGTTCTGCGTGCGTTCGCACACGGGCCTCGGTTTTAAAGTCTCATCCGAAGGACTTTTGGGGAGAGTGGAGTCAGCACTGATGTTAACTCCAGGAAGAAAATTTCCTCGACCGGATTCGAACCCGGGTCTTCAAATTGCCAGCGCAATGTTCTGACCACTAGGCTATCCGCCCCCATAATGGAATGAGCACTTATGTGCATTTTTACATCCATTCGCCGTATGTATGATGTATGCAGTTTTGTACATTTTGTCATCCGTTCCCACCTGCAAACAATGGCCTACTCTTCCAAAAAGCGGAACAGGTTTTAACGTTGTGCGCATGATGTTCTGCATGCGTTCGCATACGGGACCTCGGTTTATAGTCTCATCCGGACTTTGGGGGAGAATGGAGTCGGTACTGGTGTTAACTCCAGAGGAAAAATCCTCTTGAACGAAATTCGAACCCGGGTCAACAGATCACGAGCGCATCACTGACCACCCGGCTATGCCGTCCCCTGTGGGTGGGTGGGTGACTGAGGATGTGTTTTTTAAGTTGAGGGTTTATGGTTAGGACGTATAAGCGAGACAAGAGCGGTGTGTGTATGTATGTGTCTGTATATCTGTGTCTATCATTGATCTGATTTCATTCACCCGTGATCGTTTATTTGACAATCAGAGACTGATTAAACTCTTGAGAGAGAGAGGAAAAAAGTGTAAGTGTATGCCATCATGAGCATGTACGCCATTTTTCATCCCAGCCCGTGACGTGTGTTGGCTATGTATGTCTGTGTATCAATGTGGCTAAGAAATTGCTTATAGCCCATTGTTTGAAGCGTTTCACCAGTCATTGCACCTTTTGAGATCTGTGTGTGTGTGTGTGTGTGTGTGTGTGTGTGTGTGGTGTGTGTGTGTGTGTGTGTGTGGTGTGTGTGTGTGTGTGTGTGTGTGTGTGTGGTTCTCCAGTGTAACGTCTTTCCATTAATTAGTGAAAGGTCTATTAGACGGGAAAGTGTATGTGGGTGAATGGGGGGGGGGGGGGTGATGGGGAGTGTAGGTGCTATTTATGCTGGCAGCCTCCCCCCCCCCCCCCCCCCCCTCCGGCATCCCCACTAGGGGATCAGACTGGACAGGCTTGTACTGAGGCTGATATAAGTGAAGCACTGCGAGGTAAGAGGCGGAAGGAAGACAGAGAAAGATGGAGAGAGCTGGTTGGTTGTCAAGTCCTCATGGCGCCGCTACGGTGGGGAAGACTAGGGGATGTGGCACGGCAGTCATTCATCTCGAGGTCTAAAGGTTTCAGTGCCTGCAAGTGCCCCCAGCCTTGGTTCATTCAGTATACACTACCTTTCTTTCCTGACCAAATTGTCGTGGCTATCTGTTTTGGGCATGTAAAACTGAGTCTCTTTTTTTATTTTTGCCATAAAAGCAGCCCTACTCTGCTTTCGGAGGAGTGATGAAGATGATTAATGCAAGTTATACAA
>CM060317.1:39050773-39160773 GCA_030674155.1 Stramonita haemastoma | reverse complement strand
CCATTCCCTATGCTCACACACACACATGCAGAAGACGAAAAAAAAGCATGTTAAAGATCTTATAATTCATATCGTCAGAGTTCAGTGGGTTACGGAAACATTAACATTACCCAGCATACATACCTGAGGTTGGAATGCGGCTACCTTCATTGTGATCAAAAACAAGGGGGAAAAAAACCCAAAACTCAGCTGTAGCCGAGGAAGGAAAAAGAATGAAATGCACAAGCTAACATTTCTGTCCGACCTCATCATTCTACACAAATTCTGGTATTATAGATCTAAAAAGGGAATCTGTGGGTTTACTCACTCATAGACTCAGAAATTGTTGATATTGCTAAAGTTATTTTTTTCGGTCTGGTATTAATGTTCTGTTAAAGGTTTTCTTTTGAATGTAATTGTTTTTAATTGATGGGCTTGTTTCGGCTACTTTTAATTCTTGTTTAAGTCTAATATCACCTCGAGTGAACAGACTTGAAATGAAAAACAAACAAATAAACAAACAAATTTCTGTTCGGCAGAGTCACTCCGAGCCATCGCCCAAGCCTTCATTGCCGCCCAGGAAATCCTCAGTCTGGAACTGCCGGTGGCTGAGCGAAACAAACTGGACAGGTGAGGAGGAGAAGAGAGGAGAGGAGGGAGGGGAGAGGAGGGGAGGGGAGGGGAGAGGAGGGGAGAGGAGAGGAGGGGAGGGGAGAGGAGGGGAGAGGAGGGGAGAGGAGGGGAGGGGAGGGGAGGGGAGAGGAGAGGAGGGGAGAGGAGGGGAGAGGGAGAGGAGGGGTGGGGAGAGGAGAGGAGGTGTGGGGAGAGGAGGGGAGAGGAGGGGAGGGGAGGGGAGGAGAGGAGATGTGGGGAGAGGAGGGGAGAGGAGGGGAGGGGAGAGGAGGTGAGGGGAGGAGAGAGGAGATGTGGGGAGAGGAGGGGAGAGGAGAGGAGGAGAGAGGAGATGTGGGGAGAGGAGAGGAGAGGAGGGGAGGAGGAGAGGGGAGAGGAGGGGAGGGGAGAGGAGGGAGGGAGGGAGGGGAGAGGAGAGGAGGGGAGATGGAGAGGAGTGGAGAGGAGGGGAGGGAAGGGGAGAGGAAGGAAGAGGAGAGGAGGAGAGGGAGGAGGGGAGAGTAGAAGAGAGGAGTGGGGTTTTCTGTCAAGATCCAAGATTTCCTAACTCTGTGATCCCCTGTTGGGGCCATGGAGGATTTCGCAGAGCAGTATTGATTTAACATTTCTTCTTCTTCTTTCTTATTCTTCATCAAACGCTCAGACAGCAACTATTGCTATCTGTCATATGAGTGAAAATGCATTGCTCTGCCGTTAAAAGCGCCCGACTAGTCAGGCCCAGCACATCTGATTTTGGCATGGGAGGGAAAATCTTTTCAATCTTTCTGGAAAAAAGGCGGGAGAATGGACCAAGATGGCAGAAAACAGACGAGAAGGAGGTGACACAAAGAAAAAGAGCAAGGCAAAAAACAAAGAGAGGGATGAAAAAAAGAGGGAATTCCTAGCACAGAATTTGCAGAAAGTGGGGATGCTATTTATGCTGACAGGCCCCCGGCATCCCAACAGGGAAGTAACATTTGTTATTTACATCAGTTTAAATAAAACAATTCCAAAACAAACAGGAAAAAAAGACAACCCAAAAACCCCATCAGACAACACAGCATGGAAATGCAGTTCATTTTTGCATCTTAATTTTTTTTTTAGTGAGAAACGTTTACCCTTGTGGAGGAAGGGAAGCAACTCGTGTATAAACACTTCTTCACTCAATTACTGCCCTTGAGCTGTTCTTCATTGCATACGATTAACAAAAGCATTATTGTAGCTCAAGGCAAAAAACAAAACAAAAAGTAAATACATTTAAAACAAAGCTAAGGTTATTTTGGGGGGTTGTTTTTCTTTGTTGGTTGGTTGGTTGGCTGGTTTGGGAGGTTTTTGCCTGAACTTCTGTGACGTTTTTTTTTCCTGCTGTTCCCATACCACTCATTCCTGTCTCTTCACCCCCAGTGTTACACAGGCTGGCTCGTCATGTTGCATCCTCAGGGTCAGAAGAGTCTGAAGGACTTTCCTTATGTCCGTGGTCACCAACCGAAGGCCTCACTGTAGCTGCTCAGTGTCCTGACACAAGCACGGCATTCACATCCAGCGCACACATACACAGCAAGCACACATGCACAGATGCCCAAGAGACAGGCCTGCATGTCAGCTACAGTGTGCACATGACACACAAGGCACTCTAACAGAAACCAAGCCCTCACTTTGCAGCTAGTTCCAAGTTTTATGTCAGTGTGAAGGCCTCTTTATGTCAGTGTGAAGGCCTCTTTATGTCAGTGTGAAGGCCTCTTTAGTCAGTGTGAAGGCCTCTTTATGTCAGTGTGAAGGCCTCTTTATGTCAGTGTGAAGGCCTCTTTATGTCAGTGTGAAGGCCTCTTATGTCAGTGTGAAGGCCTCTTTATGTCAGTGTGAAGGCCTCTTTGTCAGTGTGAAGGCCTCTATGTCAGTGTGAAGGCCTCTTATGTCAGTGTGAAGGCCTCTTATGTCAGTGTGAAGGCCTCTCTTATGTCAGTGTGAAGGCTCTTTATGTCAGTGTGAAGGCCTCTTGATGTCAGTGTGAAGGGCTCCTTGCTATGTAGGCATAACGGCCTGCTGCTATGTCGGTGTGAGTCATGCAGGGAAGAAGAGTCAGCTTCACCTGAAGTGGATGGACGTCCATCAGCAGCAGAGCAGAGGACTTCGTGGCCTCCATCCACCTGCCCCGGGACGTGTCCACAGACATGCACGCCGGGGACCTCAAGTTCCCCCCCTCAGAGCTGCCCGTGGCTGACGACCACCTGCTCTCCGTCAACATGGCCCTCAGACCTGACCAGCACAGGGAGCAGCAGGAGCAGCAGCAGCACGCGCATTCTTCCCTAAAGTCTCCCCTCAGATCTCCCCAGAGGTCTCCCTTGAGGTCCCCCCAGTCTTCTCCCAGCCGTTCCCCTTTGCCTTCCCCGCAGCGTGCTGCAGCCAACGCGCTGAACCTGCTGTCTCAGCTGTCTGTGAAGACCTCGGCCAAGAACCTGGCCTTCCTGAAGCCCAACCTCACCCTGTCCAGCTTCAACCCCCTGCGGCAGCTGAGGCAGCAGCAGGGGACAGTGGAGCCCAGAGAGCAGGGCCAGGCAGAGCAGGGGTCAGAGGACATGACACGGTCAGCTACGGCAGCGGCGATGGGGGAGAGACGACGCAGCAGTCACAGCGACAGACCGCAGAGGTGGAAGAGCGCAGATTTCAACATGTCGCATGCCGTGGACCCCCAGACAACAACAACGTTGTCGTGCCAGAAGCCGCGGGTGACAGGGCAGGGTCAGGGAGCGAGGAGCGGGAGGTCAGCCAGGAAGAAGGGGCGCAGAACAAGGTGATGGTGAAGCTGAAGAAGGACTACCAGGAGATCAGCCTGGACAGCTGCGGCATCCTGGCCACCAGCCCCACCCACCTCCTCGTCTCCTCCTTCAAGTGGGACAAGGCCGTGCGCCAGTCTCTGGACCTGGACTTTGACCTCGACAGCGCACAGGAGGCGTCCTCCGCACACACCACAGCCACAGCCAAGCCTCACACCCCCTCCAGAGCGCTGTCTCCAGAACACCGCACCGAGCAGGTCACCTCCAAAGATGCCACACCGGACGCGGAGTTTGTCGACGTGTTTGAGGAGGAGGAGGGGGAGGAGGAAAACCCTGCAGAGAAGAAAGCGGGTGTGGAGGAGGGTGTGGGCGCTGAGAGCTTGGTGCAGATGCGGCACCCCCCCATCCGCCGGCTGAGGAAGTCGAGCAGCGCGGAGGACGTCAGCCGGAAGAAGCGGCTGGGCCAGGTGAGCGACGAGGAGAGCTACTGCGTGCTGGAGGAGGAGGAGGTGGCGGCCATCTTGCACAAATCCCAGCAGCTGCAGCACCCCCACATGAAGACCTCGCTCAGCGACAAGCCCTGATGCTGCAGCAGCAGCAGGCTGCAGAGAGCGCCGCCCAGAACCCCTGTGCGGGACCCCAGGATGGCACCGGCCTTCTCCCGCTTCAAGCTGAAGATCTCCACGCTGGCCGTGCCCGCTCCACCCTGCAGCGCGCAACCCCAACGTGCTGAACATCAGCAAGAGCCATATACGCAAATCGCAGCGCGCCATGGAGGTGTTCGAGAAACTGGTCCGAGAAAAACTGAGAGGTCGGAATGTCAGTCCAGGATCATTTTTATTTGATGAGAGTCGTAGATTCTTTCTTTGAGCGTGTTTGCTATAGTTTGTTTTAGCTGATAATTGTTTGTGTATATATACACAACTACAGAAGGGTAGTCATTATGATGTATGATATTGATGGTGTACGGCCAGATAGCTACTTTTTCTTTTTCTGATTTTATACTACTTGCTTTTTTTTGTTACAGCATGTACAGACCCACTCAACGAGCAAGAAGGGGTATTTTTTTCTTTGGACTTGATTCCAAATTACATGTTCCGTATGGTGAGATCATCAGGAATAAACGCATTGTCAGTTTGTAGTGGAACATTTTAGAATGTTGAATTTGTTGAGATCTTCAGGAATAAATGTATCATCAGTTTGTTTTTTAAACAAATGCTAGAAATGTATATTGCCCGACATTTTTTCAGAAGAAATGGATTGTCAAGTCGGTGTTTTTAATGCATGTTTTAGAATGTTGAATTTGTTGATTAGAATCTTTAGGCCCCTGTCTTGCAGGAAAAAGCAGATTGTAAATCTCAGGTCACTTTATAGAGTGGGAAGAAAGCAGAGCAGAAATCTCATTATGGCATGGAAAAAAAAAGCAGAACAGAAATCTCTTTATGGCTTGGAAAAAAAGCAGAACAGAAATCTGATACATGGCATGGATTAAAAAACCAACTAAAATCTCAAAACATGGCACAAAATAAATGGCCCAGAAATGCCATGTGGCTGCAAAGCCTAGAGATAGAGCAGAATAGAATCTGTAGGCCACTTCATGGCACGAAAAGATGGCAAAACAGAAAGCAGGACAGAAGGCAGAGGGAAACATCAAGCCTCTGTGTGACATGAAAAGAAGATTTTAAAAAAGGAAACCTCAGGCCATTGCATTAAAATAATGTAGAAGAAAAATTTCACTATGGAATGAACAACAAAATTTTTAAAAGTTACCATTAAGCAGTAAAATCCAGAACAGAAAGCATAACAGGGAAAGGTGTAAGAAATATGGAACTAATGGAGGTGTTATCAGTCATTATTGATGCTTTGTAGTATTGTGTGGTCATCAAGGATCCTTCTTTGCTGATAAAAAAAAACAAACAAAAAACCCCCTCTCTCTTGTCTGAGTGTTCATATCTGTGAAGCTTGTGTGTCATCGTGCTGTGTCCTTGTTACCCGATAGATGAAAAATACATTGGTTTTTGGCTGTTGTTTGACGAGAAAGGAAAATGAGAAATCTGATTGGAATAACTCTCTCTTGTCTGAGTGTCCATATTTGTGAAGTTTGTGTGTCATCGTGCTGTGTCCTTGTTACCCAATAGATGGAAAATACATTGGGTTTTTGTGTTGCTGTTTGACGAGAAAGGAAAATGAGAAATATGATTGGAATCTCAACAGTTGAACAGCATGACATTATGATTTTTAAGTTTTGTTGTTGCTGTTGTTGTCTTGTTCTGCATTGAAGACTGTTGAAAGAAACTGTAGTCCAGAGACAGAGTAGTGAACAGGAGCAGAATGTAACCATGAAGATGGGGAAGGGAATCAGAACTGTGCTTGTGATAGTTGTACAGATTGTGTCCATGTCATCTTGGTTGTAATGTGTCTTCTGTTGACTGTGAAGCGTATGTCATGTTCATGACAGCAGTTGTCATGGGGAGGTATGAAATGCAGTTTTGTGACACTCGTTGTTGTGTTGTATGATGTGTTTTATGGTGCTTTGTGAACTCTTTACGATTTTTTGTTAAGAGCTGCCATAAATGATGCTAGTGAACAAAACTCGTTGGCTGCTTAGCTCTTTTGTACTGTATGCTTCTCACTTGGAAGATGCCCATCTGTTACATATGACATAATATCTGACTTTAGCAATGATGATATTGTTTGTGCAATGTAACGTATCATTCATTTGTCATTTCCTTCATATTTGTGAAGCTCTGATATGGATCATGTCCCATTTTGTATGCAAAGGATCAATGTGATGTGTGTAGTGTCTTGACATGTGCTATACATGTGAAGTATCATCTAAAGATGTCTGTTTCTCGTGCATTTTAATTGCATAGCCTTGATATTGCTGCCAGTCCATTTTGTTTTGCTTTTACAGAAAAAAGGACAGATGAATTTTTAAAAAATATTTTTAAAAGCCAGAAAAAGTTTAGCTTTAAGCATGTTAGACAATGATATTTGGAAAGTGTCCACTGTAGTAGTACTTAACATTGACAAACTTGAGCTGTGACAGATAGAAATGTTTCATGACATGCATACTGTTGGGTATTCATCAGTCATCTTAAACTGTATGTGTGATATTATGATTTTCATGCAAGTATGGTTTATAATATATGGTGATGTGCTTCTCTGGTTAAACAAAAAAAAATACAAGGTACTTGTATTGTGTGTGCATTTTTTCCCTTCATTTTCCTTAATTTGTATTGTGTATGCATTTCTTTTCTTATCTTTTTTTTTACTTTCACTTTCCATAAGTATTGGACTGAAAACATTTGCATAAATTGTGTGTGCAATTTTTTGTGGGTTTTTTCTTTTAATCAGTTTTTTATAACTGTTACATTGAAAATGTTTGCATAATCTTTCAATGTGCACAAAAAAACTGTAGTTGATATGCCAAACTATTGAAAGGATTAATACCGTAGAGTTTTCAAGAAACGTTTGTTCAGAAGTATCACCTTGTATTTTTCCCACCAGCCTTATGCATAGTCTCAGGATGTAGGCAACCTCAAAGCAGAGGTTAGGTAGTGGTAGTAATTGCATGCTTCTGATGTCTACGCAATAACAACATGACATCTATTTCTTTTTCCAACCCATTCCCACCTATGCCTCATTTTGCTTTAAACATGTCATGTTCACACACACACACATACACATACACAAACACACACACACACACACACACACACACACACACACACACACACACACACACACACACACATACTGATGGAAAAATGCATTGCTTCTTCAATGTACCATCTGGAATAAAAAATCTTACTTGAATAATCTAACTTCACTATACACACGCACACTCACACACACACACACACACACACACACACACACACACACACACACACACACACACAGGTCGGGATAGCCTAGTGGTCAGAACATTGCGCAATCTGACGACCCAGGTTTGATTCCTGTTCGAGGGGATTTTTCCCCTGGAGTTAGCATCAATGCTGACTCCACTCCCCCCAAAGTCCTTCGGATGAGACTAGAAACTGAGGCCCCATGTGCATTTCACATGCAGAAATCTTGTGCACACATTAAATCCTATTCTGTTTTTTGTAAGAGTAGGCCATCTGTTCCAGTGGGAACAGATGACAAGATTTACAAAACTGCATACACACGGGGACTGGATGTAAAAAAGCACATGAGTGTATATTCCAGTGTTGATTCTAGGGTGCGCCCTTGCGGGATTCCCGCATTTTTTTCAACTTTGCCGCAAAATAATGTGACCAGTGCGCCCTAACGGACGCAAAAAAACTGTGGATAGCGCATATTTGAACAAACAGTGCGCCCCCGCAACTGCCGTTTCTATAGTTTCAAAATAGCGCTACATGCGTTGGTCATTACGTTGATACACCAGGGTCAGCAGGATGCACTGATTAGCGCCTACAGTCATCACAATCGCTACAAAGCGGCTGGTCTGACGTCATTTTCCTACTCATTTACGTCATTACGTCATTTTTCAAAGGAGCCGTGACTCCTGAAACAAGGGACGTCATTGTGACAGAGATCGTTAGTGGTGTTAGTGGAAGAGGCAGCGTCCCAGCAAGGTTCAAAGCTGATAGATCTGGCTAGACAAGTAGCCTGTGCTTGGCAACAATAATGATGGCATAGGGTAGACTATCGGCTGGATATCGAAAATGACTTTGACCCCCCCCTCTCTCTCTCTCTCTCTCTCTCCTCTCTCTCTCTCTCTTTCTTCTCTCTCTCTCTCTCTCTCCTCTCTCTCTCTCTCTCTCTCTCTCTCTCCTCTCTCTCCTCTCTCTCTCTCTCTCTCCCTCTCTCCTCTCTCCTCCCCCCCTCTCTCTCTCACTGCATGGAGGAAAAAGACTGATATTGGATTTCACCTCTTCTCATCTAGATCTAGATCTCTCTTTAACAAAAACTCTCTCTCTCTCTCTCTCTCTCTCTCTCTCTCTCTCTCTCTCTCTCTCTCTCTCTCTCTCTCTCTCTCTCTCTCTCTCTCTCTCTTTCCTTCCTCCCTCCCTCCCTCATGGGGAGGGGGGAAGGGCAAGACTTTGATATTTGCTTTCACCTCTCTTCTCATCTAGATCTAGAGCTCTAACTCTGTGAAAGTGGAAATTAAAAAAATGACTTTGATCTCTCTCTCTCTCTCTCTCTCTCTCTCTCTCTCTCTCTCTCTCTCTCTCTCTCTCTCTCTCTCTCTCTCTCTCTCTCTCTCTCTCTCTCTGCCATATGGGAGGAAAAGATAAGACTTAGACATTGGCTTTAACCCCCTTTCTCATCTAAATCTTAATCTAGTAGTTCTCCCTCCAACTCTGAATGGAAATACAAGATGGACTTTTGACATCCCCCCCCCCCTCTCTCTCTCTCTCTCTCTCTCTCTCTCTCTCTCTCTCTCTCTCTCTCTCTCTCTCTCTCTCTCTCTCTCTCTCTCTCTCTCATATGGTAAGGGGGGGGGGGGGGGGGGGGGGAGAACTGATTTTAGCTCTTGCCTCTTTTTCCATCTCTCTCCAACTCAAAATGTGGAAATACAAATTTTACTTTGACTCTCTCTCTCCTTCCCTACCCCTCCTCTCTGTCTCTGTCTCTGTCTCTGTCTCTCTCATATACAAACAATGCATCTCCTCCTGTATCTATGTAGTTTGTATCCCTCCACATCTGAATGTACCACAATCTTCCCCCCCCCCCCTTTCTCCCCCCCCCCCCATCTCCCTCAAATTCTCTCTCTCTTTCCTGTGTAAGAAAATCATTTTACAGACCAGCTGCAATACATAAGGTGTATATTAAATCCTGTCTGCCTATATACCATCTTGTTTGTTTTGTTTCTCATTCGTGAAAAATAGCAGAAATCAGAGTACTAACGGTATTATGAGCAAAATATACTACTTATTACTTGTTCCCTTTTTTATGAAGAGAAAAGGGGGAAGGGGGCAAATGCCCCCTTTTTTTCATTTCAGGGGGCCCTTGGGCCCCTTTTTTGAAATCCTAGAATCAACACTGTATTCCATTATCCTCAATATAAAAAAAATAGATAAATAAATAAAATAAACTCACTCACACACACAGACACAGACACACACACACACACACACACACACACACACACACACACACACACACACACACACATTCACTCTCTCTCTCTCTCTCTCTCTCTCTCTCTCTCTCTCTCTCTCTCTCTCTCTCTCTCTCTCTCTCTTTCAGTGGACAGCATTGTCAGCACAGCTCTGGGGTGATATCTAAGATAACTTATGAAAGTGGTAACAGTTATAATGTACCTGACTGAAGCCTTTTAACTTTAAAAGAATCATCCAAAAACCTTGAATACAACAGGAATGTGTACATTATTTCCTGGGGGGGAAAAACCTGGCCAGTAGGTTAGCAGTTAAATTTTGATTGTGTATGGGTGGTTTTGTCCTTGGTTACGTTATGGTATATATGAAATAAATGTGAAGGTTAATGTGATTTTTCTTAACGCATATGAACAGTCTTCTAAATGATACAATTAATACAAACTCACCACCTGAACTTCACCCCACTTTCTCACAAACACAAATCTTTTATCACAAAATGTCCTTCCATATCATTTCAACTGTCTTTGGGCTGTATAGGAAGAATATTTTTCTAGCCAGTGAGAAGGAAGGTTGCAGGACAGTTAAGACATTCACCTGCCTAACAAGTAAACCATGAGGCTTTGGGTTCAATTCCAGCCTTGCCCTTTCTTCCCATGTCAAAGTCCTTTGGATGAGACTTTAAACCAAGGCCCTATGCATAAATGCATGCAGAACATCTTCTGTACATGTACACGCTAAAAACCTGTTCTACTTTTGGAAGAGTAGGCCATTTTGTGCTGGTGGAATGGGCGACAATTTTTTTTTTTAATGCATGCACACAGGTGTCATTTTTAGACACCATCCTCAAAATCAGAATGTGGCTACTTAAATAGGGGGAGGGGGGGAAGGAGGGTCACACACGCAATAATCTCATCATTGGTGAACCTCAAAGCTTCAGCCAAGGAACAGAAAACAAATTGCAGCCAGTGAACAGTGTGCGTTGTTCAGTGAACAGTGTGCGTTGTTCAGTGAACAGTGTGCGTTGTTCAGTGAACAGTGTGCGTTGTTCAGTGAACAGTGTGTGTTGTTTAGTGAACAGTGTGTGTTGTTTAGTGAACAGTGTGTGTTGTTTAGTGAACAGTGTGTGTTGTTTAGTGAACAGTGTGTGTTGTTTAGTGAACAGTGTGTGTTGTTTAGTGAACAGTGTGTTTGTTTAGGGAACAGTCTGTGTTGTTTAGTGAACAGTGTGTGTTGTTTAGGGAACAGTGTGTGTTGTTGAAGATTCTAACCAGTGCACTCAACAACACTGACTGTAGGCCAGTCTGCCATTCCTTTGGCCACCCTTTCTCCCTGAAAGTGTGACGATGCAATCCTATTTGTTTCCCTTTGTGGGCAGTGTAGGTTGCATGTGGCTATTCTGGGGGCCATGCCTGTGAATAGTGTTAGGTACATGTGTGCAGCAGTGTTGTAGTTTTAGCACCCATGTGCTGGGGTTGTGTGTGGCAGAAGGATTACTGTGTAAACTCATGTTTAAGTTTCAAAGCAATTTTGTCAGGAATTTTTTAAAAGTTTATACAGCTTACTGCTCTGTGTGTGTGTGTGTGCTTAGATAGTTTATTGAAGAAGTTTTTTTTTAACTTAACCAAATGTGAAGTCAAAAAGATCAAAACTTTGCAGAAACAGTAGCAAGAACTAGAGATACAGCCAGACAGCTGGAGAGAGATGAAGTCATAATAAACTGTTACAGATGTGTACAAAAAATCATATAGCTATCTAACCATTTTTTTGGCCTTAGTTCAAGAGGGAGGTCTGAACTTGCAACAACCAAAAACAAAAGAAAAAGTGTATGTAGGCTTCTGTCATGTACTTCTCTTTAAAACATTTTTTAACAGTCAGTATCTTCTTATTCCCAAGTTGTGTTTAGTATATTTACCAATGATGAAAACGTATATGAGTTTGTTGTTCTGATTTGTCATGTGGGTGATGGGTAAGCTGTGTGGATGTATACTTTCTTGGGAATATTAACCTTGATAATATTGTGTGGCATGATATGCTTAACTGCAGTAGTTGGTTGGCATTGTACACTTAACTGTGTTGGTTCATGATTTTTTTTTGTGAGGAGCTGTATTGAAATGGAAAATGACAATGTGTGTGTCTTTCGTGATTTTTGTGCAGTTGAGGAGACATTATTTTCCATGTATAAGGGAATGATAGAAGTTGTATCTCATGTCTTTTTCTGAAGAGCACCTCTCTGTCATGTTGTAAAGTTTAAATGTGTGAAGTAAAAATGTGTCCCTACTTACTTAGCCAGCAGAAGTAGCAAATACTGTAACAGTCCCCAACCCACCTTTACCTCCCTATTTTTGTGGGGTTTATTTGGTTATTGTTAAATCAAGGATTTACCGTTGCAGCTCTTATCTTCTTGGGCTTCCTCAGGTGCAGATCAGATGCCTTGACTCAGGCTGTGCAGGATGTAGTAGTAGCTAGGGTGATTAGAAAATAATGTGCAAGACTGATCATAGCCTCTCTGTGCAAGACTGATCATAGCCTCTCTGTGCAAGACTGATCATAGCCTCTCTGTGCAAGACTGATCATAGCCTCTCTGTGCAAAACTGATCATAGCCTCTCTGTGCAAGACTGATCATAACTTCTCTGTGCAAGACTGATCATAGCCTCTCTGTGCAAGACTGATCATAGCCTCTCTGTGTAAGACTGATCATAGCCTCTCTGTGCAAGACTGATCATAGCCTCTCTGTGCAAGACTGATTATAGCCTCTCTGTGCAAGACTGATCATAACCCTAGTGTTTGTGAGCCAAGGAACTGACTGTCTACAAGAAGTCTTCTGTCGTAGCTAGCCTGTAGGTGTGGAGATTTGCTGTGAGCTCAGCAAGCTGTTATGTTCATGTATTCATAAGTAAGAAACACTTTTTGTGTTAGAATTTAGAACAATATTATGGTATACATGTATGATTTGCATATAGATATGCAAATTGGAAGGGGTGTGAGTGTGTATTACGTGTATTTGTAACTAGACTGAGATTAACATCAGAGATTTTCATTTTGAGCTGACTTCTTGCAATTTTGAATTTTCAAGCAGAACAACAAATCTCTTGGTTTTTCACCTGATTGTCTGCATTTGTTCTGTATTTTGCTTCAACTGTTGGGGGAGAAAATCTCTTTGGATTTCTTCTAATTTGTGCAGTTAATTCATTGCTGTCTGCACTCACAAAATCTTTCACTCTGTCTCATCTGCATTTTGTGCAATTTTGTTTTATCTCATGGGTATGGCAAAAAGAAAATCTCTGCATATTCTTTATTTATCTACTTTTGTTCAATATATATACTGATTGTGCATACAGAAAATATCTCTACCCCTTTTGTTGGCTGGTAAAATTTGTTGAATGTGTGCAACCAATGAACCTATTCTTTTTTTATCTAAAAACTAAAGTTTCTTTGTTCCATTTCTCAATTGTACAAATTCTTTCTTTTCTGCTTATCAAATAATGGTATTTCTTTTTGGATATTCACCTTCATGCAGTTTTCTTCATTCTGATTTAGATTAATAGTGGTCATCTGTGATTGGAGATTGTAACAGTTGATCAGAGAAACATTTTAAATTGTGGTTCAAATGAATATGATGCATTGTTTAGAGAGAAAGTCAGATGTAGAGAGAGACAGGTAGATGAAGTTACTGCTCATATGTATAATACAGTTGATATGTGAAGAACAAAGTGCTGTTAATACGCATTCTTTTTCTTTTAAATAAGCTTTTTTACCTAAGTTTTTAACTAATTTTCAGTCACAGAACAATCATTTATTTGAAACATCAGAATGCTAAAAGTGAGTACATGGTACGGAAAAAAAGTTTCAAAATGCTTTCATTGTCATATTTGTAATGTTAAGTTTTCAATGTTTTTGTTTAGTGCATCACTGGACTTTGAATATGTTGCTGTTTAGTTAAAATTATGTTTGGAAATCACATAGAACCCATATTGGTTTACATGATGGTGATCCTTAGTTACATTTCTGTCTTGGGTTCCTTCATTTCCATCTCATATCAATGCAACAATTTTTGCAATTGTTCTTTTAAGTTTGATGACGACATTTTGATTTTAAATTTTACTAAGTTGTTTACCACAGTCCCTATATTCCATGTACAAATATTGGCTGTGTGGTGATACCTCATTCTCATTGTCCGGTTGACCTATAATGTATGCATCAATGAAACAGGTCGGTCTCTTTTCAAATGACCATTGTTTTTTTGTTTAGTATCATTATAATCATTGAACTGCTTGTAATTCCACACTTTGTTCATGGTGTGTTTGAATGTGGAATGTGGGTAAATTTTTTAAAACACAAGAATGCTCACCAACATCAGAACACTACTGAGCATGGAAAAAGTTTTTCAGGGTAAATTTGTAAAACCTTGGAAATGTCTTCAGGGTTACAGACCTTACATGTAGGCAGATATTGACATTGTTGTTTTTTTGGCAATAAAGTCTTTGCAAAAAACACTAACCAAAAACAACAGGAGATGTCTGAACCAGAACAATCTGGTGCACTGGTGAGAGTATTGTTCACTCTATCCCAGCTAATATCAAAGGGCATATGTTCAAGTCATCTGCAAGAGGGGACTTTTCATAGGGTTAATGTGAATTCTCCCATCATGGGAATGCCAAGGGCCTATCTGTGTAAATAGCATCCCCACCTTCTGGAAAATTCTGTGCTAGGAATTTCCTCTTTTCTATCCCTCTCTTGGTTTCTGCCTTGTCCCTTTTCTTCCCGACACCTCCTTCTTGTCTATTTTCTGCCTTCTTGGTCAATTCTCCTGCCTCTATTTCAAGAAAGACTATAAAAAAAAAAAACACTTCTCTCCTATGCCAAAGTCAGAAGTGCTGGGCCTGTCTTGTCAGGTGCTTAACAGCAGCGCAATGCATTTTCACTCATATGACAGACAACAATAGTTGCTGTCTGAGTGTTGGATGAAGAAGAACATGATTTCTGAGTACATTCCCTTGCAAGTCTTTCAGATAAGGTTTTAAATAAGGTCCAGTTAATGGAGTCCGCAGGACACCTTGGGCAGTTTTAAAAACCCATCCATCTTTTGTGACGTAGCAGGACGGCTATGTGTGGTGGTGTGGATGAACAAACTTGCCCAGCATGCAGTTTGAATACATTGTGATGGGCTACATGGAGAACTGTTAGGACACAGGTGTACAGCAGTACCGTTGGGGAGGGAAAATGTGAATGCTATACTGTTGCAGTGCTATGTCTACTTAGTGAGTGAGCAAGCTGAATGTACTATGTGCTTTATTAATTCATCCCTAATATACAGTTGGCATCAAACTTAGTTGAAAATCTTTGTCGGTGTATTTCTATGTCAAGCATTGAAATGTGAAACAAAAAGGAAGGCATTCACCTGCCTAACAAGTAAACCAAGAGGTTCTGGGTTCAATTCCCAGCCTCACTCTTTCTTCCAAGTTTGATGGGAAAATCAACTGAATGTCAAAGTCCTTCAAATGGACTATAAAATGAGGCCCTGTATGAAAATGCACACAGAACATCTTATGCACATGCTAAAAACCTGTTCTGCTTTTCAGAAAAGTAGGCCATTTCCTGCCTGTAGAAACAGATGATAACATTTCAAAAATGCATGCACACAGGTGTATGTTTAGACACCATTCCTGAAGTCAAATGTGGCTACCTAAGTTGGGGGGGGGGGGGGGGGGGGGGTCGCGAATGCAAAGATCTCATCATTAGTAAACCTTGCACAAAAAAAAGAATGTGAATCTGTACTGTTACCATGTTGTGTCTACTTAGTGAATTGAAGTAACTAAAGTGTAGTGTGTGCTTAATTGATCATTCCAAATAATCATACAGTTGGCATCAGGCCTGAAAATCTTCATCATCCTATTTCGTGTCAAGCATTGGAATGAATGCAACACTTTTGCCTGCTGTGTCTACTTAGTGAGTGAACAAACTGATTGTAGTGTGTGCTTAATTAGTTCGTTCCTAATATACAGTTGGCATCAAACTTAGTGAAAATCTGTGTCGATCTGTTTCTGTGTCAGGCATTGATCTTTGTTAAGGCGTCAAATTTTGTGGAAACATGAGTTATAAGGAGCATGGTGTAAATGCCCTGATGTGTGTTCAAACTTTGTATATCTTCACATTAAATCTCAGCTTCAGTTTTAAGCTGCCTTCTCTGTGTATCGATGAATGTAGGGAGAAATGTGTTGTCTTTGGTGTTACCTTCTCATGCATAGTATGTTTACATGTCTGATTTGCTCTACTTAATTTGCCTTAAATGTGTGGTCACACTGCCTTCCTTACTGTAGTAATACTGAACAAAGGTATCACTTTTTCTCCCTTAAAAGTATGTGTACATGTCACCTGTCAGTTTTGTTTCTTTTTTTAAAAAGATGTACATCTAAACACTCAGGATTCTTGTCTAGATGAGGTATGTTTGTGAAAAGCATGTATACACACATGTGTACACTTTTGCACATTGTATGTTTTTGTATATATATGTGCACTTGTTATGTAAACATTTAGCTTGATTGCATGCACTTTGGTGTATGCTCCAGCACAACATTAAGACTTGCATGACACTTAAAGAACTTACAGCTACACCAAGTTCATGCATCACACACACACACACACACACACACACACACACACACACACACACACACACCACACACACACACACACACACACACACACACACACACACACACTCACACATCAGTACCTATTTGTGTACCACACTTCACCTTTATTAATTTCCTGTGCACCCTACACATGTGCTCATACATATATACACAAATATACAGAGGGAAAAACAAAACAAACATGCCATACCTCTCTCTCTCTCTCTCTCTCTCTCTCTCTCTCTCTCTCTCTCTCTCTCTCTCTCTCTCTCTCTCTCTCTCTCTCTCTCCTTCTTCTTTAAACTTTCAGGTCCCTCGTGCAAGCATGCAGAACATCTTCGCACATGTTAAATCCTGTCTCCACTTTTCGTAAGAGTAGGCCTATGTGCGGTGGAACAGACGACATTTACAAAAACTGCATACACATGGGGACTGGATGTAAAAAGCAAAGAGTGCTTATTCCATTATCCTCCATATAGAGGAATAAATCAAATCAAATCAAATCAAATCTCTCTCTCTCAAAAAAGAAAAGAAATGAAAACAAAAAGAAATGAAAAAATGGAGGGGAGGGGGGGGAATTTAGTTGTTTTTTTTTAAAAACAATATGGGCGTGCTGGAGTTATCTCCAAAACACACACACACACACACACACACACACACACACACACACACACACACACACACACACACACATGTGAATTAAATTGATATTTAGTAAAAAGTTTTGTTGGAAGGGTATTTTTGCAGTAGATATTATAAGAAAAAATTAATGTCTTTAATCTCCTTTTTCAAGTAATCCCCCATGTTATCATTAAAAGCACTGTCCTTTTCTTTTTCATACTGTTTATTTTGTCCTGAAACATTCAGTTTTGTTCATTCAGATTATTTATTAGGCCACATTTTGTGATTTCTTTTTGTGGTGGTGGTGGTGGTATTCAATGTTTTAGCAAATTTTGAACTATGACTAAAAAAATAATAAATAAATCAAAAGACAATAAAAGTAAGTATAAGTCATCAAAGTTTATCAACTGTAACATTTTGGGGGAAGAATAATTTAAAGGAACATCTACATTTTCTTTTTTTCCTTTTTTTCTTTTTTTTATGAGCTAAAGAATGTTTTCAGAAATAGCCTACTGTAAGTTGCTGTTCTAAAAAAAAAAGTGTGTGTGTGTGTGTCTGTGTCTCTCTGTGTGTGTGTATGTGTGTTTTGCATGCGTGCATGCGTGTGTGTGTGTGTGTGTGTGTGTGTGTGTGTGTGTGTGTGTGTGTGTGTTGTGTGTGTTTGCACGCATGCAACACAGGGGAAATTGTCTGATGGCTTTTACAGTCATTGACAGGAAAAAAATGTTCCTTTGGTTTCACTTTCTTAATCTGGTGTAAATACTTTCTTTTTCAACTTGACAGACATCCTAAGAGTCTAAGCCTTTTGCTACATACAACACACCTCTTCACTTTTCTTCCAGGAGCAGTCAGTTCATCTGTACAGACTCATCACTTCTATTCTGTGCCAGAAAATTCTCTTTTCTATCCCTCTCTTTCTTTCTGCCTTGTTCCTTTTCTTCATGTTACCTCATTTTTTTGTCTATTTTCTGCCTTCTTAGACCATTTGCCTGCCTTTTTTCCCCAGAAAGACTTCAAATGTATCAGTTCTCTCCCATGCTGAAGTCAAATCCCCTGGGCCTGACTTGTCAAGCGCTTATCAGCAGCACAGTGTGTTTTCACTCTTTTGACACTCACAGACAGCAATAGTTGCTGCCTGAAACGTTCGAAGGAGAAGAAGATGATGATGATGATGAAGATGATGATGATGATGATGATTTTTTGAGTGACATTGAATATCAATGAAAAGACTCTATAGTGTGTGTACAGTAAAGTCAACTGGTTGGGTTTTTTTACTGGCATTCTCCAGCTTAACACTGTGAATCAAAGCTTTGTCAGGAATGCACCGTGCTCATCAGGAAAGAGAGGTCACAGGTTTGATACTGTTTCACACCAGACTTTATTCCCAGACCATGAATGGTGTCTTTCTGATAGTCCTTCAGTTAAATGATACAATAAATCAAAGACAATGTTCTCAGCATACACTTTCTCTACTGGCAATAGAACCCGTGGCTACAAGAGAATTGCCCCTGGCATTTTTTTTTTTTTTGGGGGGGGCTCTCTCATGGGGAAACAAAGTAAACCACAGATGCAGGGGGGGGGGGGGGGGGGAGTAGGCTGTGGTGAAGCCATTTCTCTTTGGAGAGCACCCTGATTTTCATGCAAATGCCCTTAGTGGATAGAATTCAAAGTTGTTTTGTGGTGTCAATTCTTCTAAGAGCAAAATATCGTTTTGGGTTGTTGTTGTTGTTGTTGTTGCTGTCTCCTTCCTCTTCTTTAGAGCAAGTTTTGGGTTGTTGTTGTTGTTGTTGATCTTCTTCTTCTCCTTCTCCTTCTTCTTCTCCTTCTTCTTCTTCTTCTTTGTTTGGTGATGAGATGAACTGTAACGAATGTATTCGCTCCTTCTGCACTCACTAATGCATAATATATGGTATACTTTTTGTAAATTTTCCTTTAAATCACATTATTTTGCCAGCATCACAGCTCTGTGTGTGTGTGTGTGTGTGTGTGTGTGTGTGTGTGTGTGTGTGTGTGTGTGTGTGTATGCACGCGCGCGCGCGCGCATGTGTGATCGTGCGCACACCTCAAGTTTGTAACGGTTTAAGATACATTCTGTATTGCCTACATTCCCAAACCTAGAGGTTCTGAATGGTACGATCTATCGCTGTACCAATTTGATTTGAACCTTACTTCATAGTGTCTTGTCAACCTGGATTACTTGTGAGTACAACATATTATGCAACTGCGTTGTTGGTAAGGTTTTGGTTGTTTGTCTTTATAATCATCACTTATAGTTAGCAAACGGTTGTTTGTCTTATAATCATCACTTATCGTTAGCAAACAGTGCATGTGGTCTGTGCATGTGTGTAGGTGTTGAATCATACATAACAACTGTAGAATTAAAAAGAAACTGTCACAACAGTAAGATGTGTATTATTGGTTTTTTTTAAATTATTATTGTTTTTGAAGAGTTGACCATGTTAGAGCCCCAACGATCATAATTTTTTAGGGACAGTTTTTATTTGTTGTAGAGATATGTTTGTGGCAGTTTTGTCTTAGTGATACTTGAGGTCACAATAAAATGACATGTGATGCAGACGATGGACTTTGTTCTTTTGCTTTTTGGCTCGGCTGGCTGTGTGTTTGAATGCAAATCTACTTCACTTTCTTGTTTCTTGTCTCCTTTTTGTTAGGTGGTGTTTTTCTTTTTTCTCTTGTTCTCCTTTGTCTCTGTCTCTCTCTTCCTTCTCTGTGACTCTGTGTGTGTGTGTGTGTGTGTGTGTGTGTGTGTGTGTGTGGTGTGTGTGTGTGTGTGTTATTCTTTTATATAGAGGATAATGGAATAAGCACTCGTGTGCTTTTTTACATCCAGTCCCTATGTGTAAGCAGTTTTGTCAATCTTGTCATCTGTTCCCACCGGCACACAATGGCCTACTCTTACGAAAACTTAAGTTATGTCTGTGAATTCCCTTGGGAACAAAGGGACGCAACAACACTACCCGGTTCTGGGAGATCCTCTTCAGCTCGGCCTACGTCATTCCGGCTGCCTTCGTCTCTGCTTCGATGCCTCGGCGCCAGGTCTGTTTTGGTCCACCCGCTTTCCGCTTCTCTTGTGGATTCCATTGAAGGGCCTGCCTGTGACGTTTTGAAGGCAGGCTTTCAGAGCGTATGGCCGATCCATCCCCATTTCTTTTTCTTGATCTCAGACTCGATTGGGGCGTGTCTGGTCCTGTCCCACAGTTCTTCGTTTGAGACAACTTCTGGCCACCTGATACTGAGGATGTTCCTAAGACATCTGTTGGTGAATGTCTGGAGTTTTGTGGGTGTTGGTATTTGTTGCCCGCCAGGTTTCTGAGCCAATCTGGAGATCAACAGCCCTCTCACTCACAACAAGATCAGGATATTCAACACCAACATCAAGTCGGTCCTACTGTACGGTCCTACTGAACATCCTCAGTATCCAGTGGACAGAAAGTCGTCTCTCAAATTAAGAACTGTGGGACAGGACCAGACACACTCCAATCGAGACGGAGATCAAGAAAAGGAAATGGGGATGGATCGGCCATACGCTCCGCAAGCTTTCCGCTCTGCTTCAAATGTCACCAGGCAAGCCCTTGACTGGAATCCACAAGGGAAGCAAAAAGTAGGTCGTCCAAAACAGATCTGGCGCAGAAGCATTGAAGCAGAGACGAAGGCAACTGGAATGACATGGGCCGAGCTGAAGAGGATCTCCCAGAACTGAGTCCGTTGGAGGGGTGTTGTTGCGTCCCTTTGTTCCCAAGGGAATTCACAGGCATAAGTCAAGTAAGTCATCAGCCATCTCCAGTAGTTGCATGAAACAAAGATCCCCCGAGTCCCTTAGTTTCAAGGGTTTTTCGCCATTTTCCTGTGTAACCGTTGCCATAATGATACAAAATATGTACTGTTATTTTATTCCTTCCAGTAGTAGTAGTTAGTAGTAGTAGAGTGGCAACGATGTAGGCCTACTGGGCAGAGCTGCGGAGTTTATCTCCTTTATAGAGGTAAACCACTTTTTCTTTCGTGAGTATAAAAAAAAATATTTTAAAAAAACAACAGCATGCACACAAGAGTCCTGTTTAGACACCATCCTTGAGGAAGAAGAAGAAAAATAATGGGTAGGCACTGAACTTGTGGCGACGCGCTCTCCCCGGGGAGAGCAAAACAGCATGCACACAAGTGTCCTGTTAAGACACCATCCCTGAGGAAGAAAAAAAAATAATGGGTAGGCGCTGCACTTGTGGCAACGCGCTCTCCCCGGGGAAAGCAGCCCGAATTTCACGCAGAGAAATCTGCTGTGACATAAAGTGGTATAAAGTAAAATAAATAAAAGAGAAACACCACAATTGATCTCAGTTATATCATAGCATCACTATTTACAGGCCTTTAAAAAAAATCACTGAGGGAAGGAAAGAGAAAGGGGGAAAGCAAAGGGAAAGTACGATGTCCTCCCCTGGTCTGGACTGACTGCACGGCTCTGTGGTAGCTGCCTGCAGACAGGTGTGAGGTGTGAGAGGAGGACTGCTCCCAGTCCGTAGCAGCTGGCATCTCAGCTCACAGTAGTTGGCTTCTCAGGGCCATAGAAAGCCAAAGTTGGTTTTGTTGTGATGACTTCCTTGACGTGAGCGAAAGCTTTGGCTTGAGCTGGTCCCCATATCCAGGCTCCGTCCTTTTCTAGGAGTTCAAGCATGGGACAAAGTACACTGGAGAGGTGCGGGATGTGTTTTCCATGGAAGTCAATCATTCCCAGAATCCTGTGCAGCTGTGTCATGCTGGTTGGTTCAGCCATCTTAACAATCGCTTTAACCTTGTCTGGATCAAGTCTGATGCCGTCTTTACTGATCCTGTACCCTAGGAACTCGATTTCTTCCTTCTGCAGTTCACACTTTGATCTCTTTAATTTGAGTCCTGCATTGTTCAGCTTGATCAAGGTTTTTTGCAAGAGTCGCTTGTGCTCCTCTTCACTGCTACTGTGTATCAGTGTGTCATCGAAGTAGCACAGGATGTTACTCTGGTCTTGCAGAATGGACTCCATCATGCACTGAAATATCTCTGGACTGAGGAAATTCAAAAAGGTAGACGTTTGTAGTAGTACCTTCCAAAAGGTGTGATGAAGAGTTAATTTTGCTGTCATCTCATCCAATGGAATTTGCCCAAATCCGCTGGTTGCATCAAGTTTGCTGTACACCTTTTATCCTTTCAGCTTGCGAGAAGATCCTCCAGTGTAGGCAGCATATATCTCTCTCGCTTGAGTGACTGATTCAGTTTCTTGTAGTCTGTGCAAATTCTTATGCTCCAGACTCCTTCACCACAGGCACCATCCCTGCACACCAGTCAGTTGGATCTCTGATTTGATGGATGTTGCCTGACTCTTCCATCCTTTTTAGCTCATCCTTCACTTTGGTCAGTAGTGGGATGGCCACTCTTCTTGGTGTGTGGAGGCTGTAGGGCTGGCAGTTGTCCTTCAACACAATTTTGACAGGATCGCAACTGACAGGGTGGTAAATATTGCCGAACACAGACTCTATGGCATTGATCCTTTGGACCAAGCCAAGTCTTGTAACGGCCACTGGGCTCAGCAAATTGTCAGAGTCCGTGTGGATAACAAAAATTCGCAGAGTTGCGGTGATGTTTTTGTGAGTAACACCACAAAAAAATTCTCCAATGCACTTGCGTGTCCCGCCAGGGCTTTGTAAAAGGGCAGTAGACTGCTTCAGTGCTAGCTTTGGGTTGAAGAGGTCATACTCTGTCTTTCGTAGAATGAATACATCAGTTCCTGTATCTAGCTTAAAGGAAACTGGATTTCCTCTGATGGACAGTGTCTTTCTCCATGGAGGCTCACTGTCATTGTTGGGTTGGGTTTGATTGGCAATGGAGCCCAAATGGAACGTTGACTTGTGGTCTTTGCAGTTGCAAGCTGACATCTCGCCACCAATAGCACCTTCTTTCACTTCACTGATGCGGCCACCCCCTCTGCATACTGCAGCAACATGGTTGCGTTTGTTGCAGTTCCTGCAGACTTTCCCCTTAGCTGGACAGTCTGAGGGTCCTGTCTTCTTCCCCATTTTCCACAGGACTGCTGTGATGATCCACCTCCTCTTCCTCTATCACCTCTGCCTTCCCTGGGCTGATGGGAGAAAGGTTGATGCTTTCCTGATGTATTGTCGGCGGACTTCCTTGACAGCTAAACCATGCTGGTCAGTCACCTGGCCTTTCACAAGTTCATAGTGAGGGGGCAGTGTCTATAGCAGTCTTCAGAGTAAGCCCAGCCTCCAGCTGAAGCTTCTGTGACAAATCTTTGTCACTCAGACCAAATACCAGGCGGTCACGAATTGTTTCATCCTGGTCATGGAAGTTACAATGCGCTGACAGTTCATACAGTGAAGGCACATATTGTTCTACTGTCTCTCCTTCTCTTTGCTGGGGTGTATGGAACTTGGCACGTTCATGTATAACGTTGGTTCTGGGTATAAAGTGAGAGTTGAACAGTCCCATCACTACATGGAAATCTTGTCTGGGGTCAGGTTGCCCTTCTGTTCTATTGGGGAAAGTAACTGAGGAGAATATTTTCTCTGCCTCCAGTCCCATAGCACATGTCAAGCTGCTTACTTGAATTTCTCCCGTTTCAGATTTAGTTTGGTTGCTTTTCTGAAACGGAGAAAATGTTCCCTCCATTCCAGCCACATGGTTGGAGTAAAGGCAAGGCTTGAGGGGGGTTGAACTTTGGCATGCTTATTGTTTGGTCACTTACTTGATGTAGTGTCCCCTGATAGGATGCATACAAATTTGACAATCTAAGTTAATTCTGACTCCATGTTATATCACTCACTCACTCACTCACTCAGTCCCATGTCCCAAAGGACGTAGGGGGGACATGAGAGAAGACGCAACAGAGATCTTTTTCCATGCTTCACGATCCTGTGTGGCTAGTAGGAGGTGTTGCAGGGGTTGGGCGGTCCAGTCTTTGATGTTGTCAACCCATGATTTCTTTTGGCGGCCTCTTCTTCTCTTGCCCTCGACTGTTCCTTGCCAGATGGTTTTTGCTAGGGTGTTGTGTCTTGTGGTGTGACCAAACCACATCAGCTTTCTCCTCTTTATGGTGGAGAGCAAAGGCTCTTGGGGGCCCACACGCTTTTTGATTTCTTCTTTCACATAGTTATTGGTCTTGTGTTCTTTGTATGATATTTTGAGGAGTCTTCTGTGGCACTTGTTCTCGAATGCTTGGATTCTCCTATCTAACTCTGCTGTCAGAGTCCATGATTCACAGCCATATAGGAGGATAGATATCACGAGGGATTTGTAAAGGTGGTAGAAGCTGATGTTGTTGCTTCTGATGATCTTCTCGAGTCTGACTAGAGCAGATGTTGCTGTTGCAATGTGAGCTTTCACTTCATTGTTTGATGTGCCATCTTTTGTTAGGATGGAGCCTAAGTATTTGAATTGGCTCACCTCTTCTAGTGTTTCTCCGTTCATCTTTATTTCCGTGATGTCATTACTCGCGCTGTTGACCATGATCTTTGATTTCTCTGTACTGACCTCCATGCCGTATGCGCTCGCTCGATCTGTTAAATTGTCTGTGAGGATTTGTAGTTCTTGTTTGCTGCTGCCCATGAGGTCAATGTCATCTGCAAATCTGAGGTTGCAAAGGGGTCTTCCACCAATGGAGATGGAAGTGTGGTGGTTTTGCAGTGTCTCTGTCATGATGTTTTCGAGGAAGAGGTTGAAGAGTACAGGTGAGAGAAGGCAGCCCTGGCGAACCCCAACCGTGGTCTTGAAGAACTCGCCCACGTGGTTGTTCATGAAAACTGCACTTTTTGCGTTCTCGTACAGAGCCTTGATGACTTCAATTAGGCAGCTGTCAATGTTGAAGTGCCTGAGTACTTGCCAGAGGCCGTCATGCCATACCCTGTCAAAGGCCTTTTTGAAGTCTATGAAATTGTGGTACAAGTCTTTTTGGTGTTGGAGATGCTTCTCTATCAGAATTCTCAGATTGAAAATGTTATATCAGGATGGGCTAAATATATTGGGCGTTAATACTTTGAGTGGGACTATGTAGGCGAGCTATTCTATCTTTCTAGGCTGTCTCTTTGCATGTGCGTCTTTTACACATTAGCCTAAATATTGGAGTTGTTTCCCTTGCCTGTAAAGCCTTAATAATTGAACTCTCTCTCTCTCTCTCTCTCTCTCTCTCTCTCTCTCTCTCTCTCTCTCTCTCTCTCTCTCTCTCTCTCTCTCTCTCTCTCTCTCTCTCTCTCTCTCTCTCTGTTTATTTTTCTTTTTATATCGAGGATAATGGAATAAGTACTCTTGTGCTTTTTTTCATGCAGTCCCCGTGTATATGCAGATTTGTAAATGTCATCTGTTCCCTTGTGTCATCTGTGTGTGTGTGTGTGTGTGTGTGTGTGTGTGTGTGTGTGTGTGTGTGTGTGTGTGTGTGTGTGTGTGTGTGTGTGAGGGGTGGGGGATGGGGGGAACCTGTCAGTATAAATACAGGCCTAATCCCGACGCTCTGGGGAGATAGAATATCATATTGTGTTTCCCCTCATGCAGCACTGCGGTGCTTGGGCGGGCTGTTCTTCCGTGTTGCCTCAACAGAATTGTTCTATTTTTGGGGTGACCCAGGGCCCTGAAGTGGGAGACCTCGCCGAAGTGGGAGACCTGACCTGGCTTTCTGTCTGGCTCTCTGACCTGGTTTGCTGTCAGGTCAGGTCTCTAAATCGGAGTATTTCCACTGGGACTCTAGTATAATCTCAACAACCGGAGGGGGGGGGGGAGGGAGGAGAGAGTGTTTTATTCATTTATTTTATTTTATTTTTTTATCGAGTATAATGGGATGAGCACTCTTTTTTTTCATCCAGTCCCCGTGTGTATCTCACTCACTCACTCAGTCCCATGTCCCAAAGGACGTAGGGGGGACATGAGAGAAGACGCAACAGAGATCTTTTTCCATGCTTCACGATCCTGTGTGGCTAGTAGGAGGTGTTGCAGGGGTTGGGCGGTCCAGTCTTTGATGTTTCAGCTTGCGAGAGATCCTCCAGTGTAGGCAGCATATATCTCTCTCGCCTTGAGTGACTGATTCAGTATCTTGTAGTCAGTGCAAATTCTTATGCCCAGACTCCTTCCACCACAGCACCATCCCTGCACACCATCAGTTGGATCTCTGAATTTGATGGATGTTGCCTGACTCTTCCATCCTTTTTAGCTCATCCTTCACTTTGGTCAGTAGTGGGATGGCCACTCCCTTCTTGGTGTGTGGAGGCTGTTAGAGGGCTGGCATTTTGTCCTTCAATCTCGCCACCAATAGCACCTTCTTTCACTTCACTGATGCGGCCACCCCCTCTGCATACTGCAGCAACATGGTTGCGTTTGTTGCAGTTCCTGCAGACTTTCCCCTTAGCTGGACAGTCTGAGGGTCCTGTCTTCTTCCCCATTTTTCCACAGGACTGCTGTGATGATCCACCTCCTCTTCCTCTATCACCTCTGCCTTCCCTGGGCTGATGGGAGAAAGGTTGATGCTTTCCTGATGTATTGTCGGCGGACTTCCTTGACAGCTAAACCATGCTGGTCAGTCACCTGGCCTTTCACAAGTTCATAGTGAGGGGGCAGTGTCTATAGCAGTCTTCAGAGTAAGCCCAGCCTCCAGCTGAAGCTTCTGTGACAAATCTTTGTCACTCAGACCAAATACCAGGCGGTCACGAATTGTTTCATCCTGGTCATGGAAGTTACAATGCGCTGACAGTTCATACAGTGAAGGCACATATTGTTCTACTGTCTCTCCTTCTCTTTGCTGGGGTGTATGGAACTTGGCACGTTCATGTATAACGTTGGTTCTGGGTATAAAGTGAGAGTTGAACAGTCCCATCACTACATGGAAATCTTGTCTGGGGTCAGGTTGCCCTTCTGTTCTATTGGGAAAGTAACTGAGGAGAATATTTTCTCTGCCTCCAGTCCCATAGCACATGTCAAGCTGCTTACTTGAATTTCTCCCGTTTCAGATTTAGTTTGGTTGTGCTTTTCTGAAACGGAGAAAATGTTCCCTCCATTCCAGCCACATGGTTGGAGTAAAGGCAAGGCTTGAGGGGGGTTGAACTTTGGCATGCTTATTGTTTGGTCACTTACTTGATGTAGTGTCCCCTGATAGGATGCATACAAATTTGACAATCTAAGTTAATTCTGACTCCATGTTATATCACTCACTCACTCACTCACTCAGTCCCATGTCCCAAAGGACGTAGGGGGGACATGAGAGAAGACGCAACAGAGATCTTTTTCCATGCTTCACGATCCTGTGTGGCTAGTAGGAGGTGTTGCAGGGGTTGGGCGGTCCAGTCTTTGATGTTGTCAACCCATGATTTCTTTTGGCGGCCTCTTCTTCTCTTGCCCTCGACTGTTCCTTGCCAGATGGTTTTTGCTAGGGTGTTGTGTCTTGTGGTGTGACCAAACCACATCAGCTTTCTCCTCTTTATGGTGGAGAGCAAAGGCTCTTGGGGGCCCACACGCTTTTTGATTTCTTCTTTCACATAGTTATTGGTCTTGTGTTCTTTGTATGATATTTTGAGGAGTCTTCTGTGGCACTTGTTCTCGAATGCTTGGATTCTCCTATCTAACTCTGCTGTCAGAGTCCATGATTCACAGCCATATAGGAGGATAGATATCACGAGGGATTTGTAAAGGTGGTAGAAGCTGATGTTGTTGCTTCTGATGATCTTCTCGAGTCTGACTAGAGCAGATGTTGCTGTTGCAATGTGAGCTTTCACTTCATTGTTTGATGTGCCATCTTTTGTTAGGATGGAGCCTAAGTATTTGAATTGGCTCACCTCTTCTAGTGTTTCTCCGTTCATCTTTATTTCCGTGATGTCATTACTCGCGCTGTTGACCATGATCTTTGATTTCTCTGTACTGACCTCCATGCCGTATGCGCTCGCTCGATCTGTTAAATTGTCTGTGAGGATTTGTAGTTCTTGTTTGCTGCTGCCCATGAGGTCAATGTCATCTGCAAATCTGAGGTTGCAAAGGGGTCTTCCACCAATGGAGATGGAAGTGTGGTGGTTTTGCAGTGTCTCTGTCATGATGTTTTCGAGGAAGAGGTTGAAGAGTACAGGTGAGAGAAGGCAGCCCTGGCGAACCCCAACCGTGGTCTTGAAGAACTCGCCCACGTGGTTGTTCATGAAAACTGCACTTTTTGCGTTCTCGTACAGAGCCTTGATGACTTCAATTAGGCAGCTGTCAATGTTGAAGTGCCTGAGTACTTGCCAGAGGCCGTCATGCCATACCCTGTCAAAGGCCTTTTTGAAGTCTATGAAATTGTGGTACAAGTCTTTTTGGTGTTGGAGATGCTTCTCTATCAGAATTCTCAGATTGAAAATGTTATATCAGGATGGGCTAAATATATTGGGCGTTAATACTTTGAGTGGGACTATGTAGGCGAGCTATTCTATCTTTCTAGGCTGTCTCTTTGCATGTGCGTCTTTTACACATTAGCCTAAATATTGGAGTTGTTTCCCTTGCCTGTAAAGCCTTAATAATTGAACTCTCTCTCTCTCTCTTCTCTCTCTCTCTCTCTCTCTCTCTCCTCTCTCTCTCTCTCTCTCTCTCTCTCTCTCTCCTCTCTCTCTCTCTCTCTCTCTCTCTCTGTTTATTTTTCTTTTTATATCGAGGATAATGGAATAAGTACTCTTGTGCTTTTTTTCATGCAGTCCCCGTGTATATGCAGATTTGTAAATGTCATCTGTTCCCTTGTGTCATCTGTGTGTGTGTGTGTGTGTGTGTGTGTGTGTGTGTGTGTGTGTGTGTGTGTGTGTGTGTGTGTGTGTGTGTGTGAGGGGTGGGGGATGGGGGGAACCTGTCAGTATAAATACAGGCCTAATCCCGACGCTCTGGGGAGATAGAATATCATATTGTGTTTCCCCTCATGCAGCACTGCGGTGCTTGGGCGGGCTGTTCTTCCGTGTTGCCTCAACAGAATTGTTCTATTTTTGGGGTGACCCAGGGCCCTGAAGTGGGAGACCTCGCCGAAGTGGGAGACCTGACCTGGCTTTCTGTCTGGCTCTCTGACCTGGTTTGCTGTCAGGTCAGGTCTCTAAATCGGAGTATTTCCACTGGGACTCTAGTATAATCTCAACAACCGGAGGGGGGGGGGGGAGGGAGGGAGAGAGTGTTTTATTCATTTATTTTATTTTATTTTTTTATCGAGTATAATGGGATGAGCACTCTTTTTTTTCATCCAGTCCCCGTGTGTATCTCACTCACTCACTCAGTCCCATGTCCCAAAGGACGTAGGGGGGACATGAGAGAAGACGCAACAGAGATCTTTTTCCATGCTTCACGATCCTGTGTGGCTAGTAGGAGGTGTTGCAGGGGTTGGGCGGTCCAGTCTTTGATGTTGTCAACCCATGATTTCTTTTGGCGGCCTCTCTTCTCTTGCCCTCGACTGTTCCTTGCGAGATGGTTTTTGCTAGGGTGTTGTGTCTTGTGGTGTGACCAAACCACATCAGCTTTCTCCTCTTTATGGTGGAGAGCAAAGGCTCTTGGGGGCCCACACGCTTTTTGATTTCTTCTTTCACATAGTTATTGGTCTTGTGTTCTTTGTATGATATTTTGAGGAGTCTTCTGTGGCACTTGTTCTCGAATGCTTGGATTCTCCTCTCTAACTCTGCTGTCAGAGTCCATGATTCACAGCCATATAGGAGGATAGATATCACGAGGGATTTGTAAAGGTGGTATTTGGTGCAGAAGCTGATGTTGTTGCTTCTGATGATCTTCTCGAGTCTGACTAGAGCAGATGTTGCTGTTGCAATGCGAGCTTTCACTTCATTGTTTGATGTGCCATCTTTTGTTAGGATGGAGCCTAAGTATTTGAATTGGTTCACCTCTTCTAGTGTTTCTCCGTTCATCTTTATTTCCGTGATGTCATTACTCGCGCTGTTGACCATGATCTTTGATTTCTCTGTACTGACCTCCATGCCGTATGCGCTCGCTCGATCTGTTAAATTGTCTGTGAGGATTTGTAGTTCTTGTTTGCTGCTGCCCATGAGGTCAATGTCATCTGCAAATCTGAGGTTGCAAAGGGGTCTTCCACCAATGGAGATGGAAGTGTGGTGGTTTTGCAGTGTCTCTGTCATGATGTTTTCGAGGAAGAGGTTGAAGAGTACAGGTGAGAGAAGGCAGCCCTGGCGAACCCCAACCGTGGTCTTGAAGAACTCGCCCACGTGGTTGTTCATGAAAACTGCACTTTTTGCGTTCTCGTACAGAGCCTTGATGACTTCAATTAGGCAGCTGTCAATGTTGAAGTGCCTGAGTACTTGCCAGAGGCCGTCATGCCATACCCTGTCAAAGGCCTTTTTGAAGTCTATGAAATTGTGGTACAAGTCTTTTTGGTGTTGGAGATGCTTCTCTATCAGAATTCTCAGATTGAAAATGTTATATCAGGATGGGCTAAATATATTGGGCGTTAATACTTTGAGTGGGACTATGTAGGCGAGCTATTCTATCTTTCTAGGCTGTCTCTTTGCATGTGCGTCTTTTACACATTAGCCTAAATATTGGAGTTGTTTCCCTTGCCTGTAAAGCCTTAATAATTGAACTCTCTCTCTCTCTCTCTCTCTCTCTCTCTCTCTCTCTCTCTCTCTCTCTCTCTCTCTCTGTGAAATTGTGGTACAAGTCTTTTTGGTGTTGGAGATGCTTCTCTATCAGAATTCTCAGATTGAAAATGTTATATCAGGATGGGCTAAATATATTGGGCGTTAATACTTTGAGTGGGACTATGTAGGCGAGCTATTCTATCTTTCTAGGCTGTCTCTTTGCATGTGCGTCTTTTACACATTAGCCTAAATATTGGAGTTGTTTCCCTTGCCTGTAAAGCCTTAATAATTGAACTCTCTCTCTCTCTCTCTCTCTCTCTCTCTCTCTCTCTCTCTCTCTCTCTCTCTCTCTCTCTCTCTCTCTCTCTGTTTATTTTTCTTTTTATATCGAGGATAATGGAATAAGTACTCTTGTGCTTTTTTTCATGCAGTCCCCGTGTATATGCAGATTTGTAAATGTCATCTGTTCCCTTGTGTCATCTGTGTGGTGTGTGTGTGTGTGTGTGTGTGTGTGTGTGTGTGTGTGTGTGTGTGTGTGTGTGTGTGTGTGTGAGGGGTGGGGGATGGGGGGAACCTGTCAGTATAAATACAGGCCTAATCCCAACGCTCTGGGGAGATAGAATATCATATTGTGTTTCCCCTCATGCAGCACTGCGGTGCTTGGGCGGGCTGTTCTTCCGTGTTGCCTCAACAGAATTGTTCTATTTTTGGGGTGACCCAGGGCCCTGAAGTGGGAGACCTCGCCGAAGTGGGAGACCTGACCTGGCTTTCTGTCTGGCTCTCTGACCTGGCTTGCTGTCAGGTCAGGTCTCTAAATCGGAGTATTTCCACTGGGACTCTAGTATAATCTCAACAACCGGAGGGGGGGGGGGGGGGAGGGGAGGGAGAGAGGTGATTTATTCATTTATTTTATTTTATTTTTTTATCGAGTATAATGGAGTGAGCACTCTTTTTTTTCATCCAGTCCCCGTGTGTATCTCACTCACTCACTCAGTCCCATGTCCCAAAGGACGTAGGGGGGACATGAGAGAAGACGCAACAGAGATCTTTTTCCATGCTTCACGATCCTGTGTGGCTAGTAGGAGGTGTTGCAGGGGTTGGGCGGTCCAGTCTTTGATGTTGTCAACCCATGATTTCTTTTGGCGGCCTCTTCTTCTCTTGCCCTCGACTGTTCCTTGCGAGATGGTTTTTGCTAGGGTGTTGTGTCTTGTGGTGTGACCAAACCACATCAGCTTTCTCCTCTTTATGGTGGAGAGCAAAGGCTCTTGGGGGCCCACACGCTTTTTGATTTCTTCTTTCACATAGTTATTGGTCTTGTGTTCTTTGTATGATATTTTGAGGAGTCTTCTGTGGCACTTGTTCTCGAATGCTTGGATTCTCCTCTCTAACTCTGCTGTCAGAGTCCATGATTCACAGCCATATAGGAGGATAGATAGGGCTATCACGAGGGATTTGTAAAGGTGGTATTTGGTGCAGAAGCTGATGTTGTTGCTTCTGATGATCTTCTCGAGTCTGACTAGAGCAGATGTTGCTGTTGCAATGCGAGCTTTCACTTCATTGTTTGATGTGCCATCTTTTGTTAGGATGGAGCCTAAGTATTTGAATTGGTTCACCTCTTCTAGTGTTTCTCCATTCATCTTTATTTCCGTGATGTCATTACTCGCGCTGTTGACCATGATCTTTGATTTCTCTGTACTGACCTCCATGCCGTATGCGCTCGCTCGATCTGTTAAATTGTCTGTGAGGATTTGCAGTTCTTGTTTGCTGCTGCCCATGAGGTCAATGTCATCTGCAAATCTGAGGTTGCAAAGGGGTGTGTATGCAGTCGTGTAAATAATTGTCATCTGTTCCCACCGGCACACAATGGCCTACTTTACGAAAAGCAGAACAGAATTTAACGTGTGTATAGGATGTTCTGCGTGCGTTAGCACACGGGGCCTCGGTTTACAGTCTCATCCGAAAGACTTTAAGGGAGAGTGGACTCAGCACTGATGTTAACACCAGGGGAAGTATCCCCTCCAACGGGAATCGAACTCGGGTCGTCAAATTGGAAAATTGAAATCCTTATGTACTAATAGATCAATGCAAATGTCCAAACACTAAAATCAGTTCTGTTAGAAGTTGGCGCATCTTTTACAAAAATGGAAAGGGTGCGAAACGTTCCTTGGTAATTCTCTAAGGTTCCTGAAGAACTGTCCCTCTAAGAAAAAAAATCAGCCTTTTTGATGTTATGATAGATCTGATAAAAAAAAATTTTTTAAAGGAAGACCTTTTCCCAAAATAAGCAGAGTTCAATTTGTGTCGATTTTTTTTCTAAATTACTGAAAATATGGAAGACTCTTGACCATGATGAAATACGTGTTTTGGGACATATATATATAAAGTGAATTTGCACAACACAAAGTTTCTGATTAGAGAACAGTTTCATTGTATTAGAATTATGGAGGCTGATCTGATACATCAGTGTTTCGTCAAAGTGTTTATAGTATCACGGTAATCAAAATGATGAAAAATGCGAGGTTTTGTAACTGCCATTAATTGTAGTTTTATAAGACAGAAAACGTTTTAAAAGGCTAACCTCTCTTGATACTCAACTTGCATTGAGTTAAGTATTGAGAGGGAAAGACATTTTTGCTGTGATGAACATTCTTTTAACTTTTTTCCCCTATTTAAAACACTTATGTTGGTTAGGAGACTTAGATGTAAGTGTGACTGGGTTTATCCGTTATACAAGCTTCTGCGATCGTCTAGGGAGACACGAAGGGAGAAGTAATTATTTGACATTGGACATAGGAAGTGATTGACTGACGCAAGCGCAGTTGCCAATTTCACAGACCTTATATCACACGTGCTGTAGGACGTAGGTTGTCTTTCGCCGGAGAACAGCAGACAAATTCTTTTCAAATACAAGTTAATTGAACGAGCTGCATTAGTATTTATTCTTCATTTCAGTTTGAAACTACAACAGAGCACACAGAATGGCAACTGTCCCGAAAAATGTGAGTATACGCTTGCTTGTAATCTTGCGCCCTTGAACAACGATCTGCCGTTGACTGCTTCTAGCTCAGCAGAAGCATGCCGTGATAGACCTTGACCGGCGCAGTCCGGTTTCATCAGATTTTATTTTTCTTAATAAATGACACCTTCCAAACAAAAACTGAAATTTCAAAAATGTTATGATGCAAATGCATGACACCTTTATTGAAATGATCCATAAAATGATAAATAAGTGCTGACATTTTACGAGATGAGTGGGTTCGAGGAAACGATCTCCGTTTTATGAACATCGGATCTTTTCAGCATCACAACATGACCTTTTCCCTTCACTATTACAATGACATAAAACATAATTTATGAACAGACTTGAACTTATATCGGACTGCTTATTGTATGTGAAACAAGTCGAAGGGGTTTTTTTTTTCTGCTTGAATAAAAGAGCTTAATTTTAATGTTAATAATTGTTATGTTTAAGATTATGTGGAGTCCAACTTCCAAACTATTGTACTTTAGCTAGTAACTGCTGTTACTGCCACTGCCAGCCTACTATTACTACTCCTGCCACTACTACTAGTACTACTACTAGGGCCTACTACTACTACTTCTAGTTCTGCTACCACTTCTACTTGTACTATTTTCTAGTTCTAGTGGGGATTTTTCCCCCGAGTTACCGTCAGTGCTGACTCCACTCTCCCCAAAAGTCCTTCGGATGAGACTATAAACTGAGGCCCTGTGTGCGAACGCATGCAGAACATCTTGCACACAGGTTAAATCCTGTTCCGCTTTTTTTAAGAGTAGAGTAGGCCATCATGTGCCTGTGGGAACATATTACACAACTGCATACACACAGGGACTGGATGTAAAACAGCATATGAATGCTTATTCTATTATCCTTGACATAAAAGAATATTTATAAATAAATTACTCTTAGCCTTGGCTACTACTGTACTAGGTCTACTACTAACTTAACTAATACTGTAATAGTAATACAAATTTATACTACTGTTGTTGCTACTGTTGAGTCTAGTAAGTATAGTATTAGTGTATTTAACTTAAAGTAAAGTTAATTGGCAATAGTACTAATACAGTTACAGGCTATAGATATAATATATACTATAGTGCTGCAGCTGCTTCTCTACTTTGTGTGATTGCTTATTGATAGATTATAGCTTATCTGGCCAAAAATTCAAGGGGGTGACATTTCTAATCTATAGATGACAATAATAATACATGGAACTTATATAGCGCTATATCTTGTAAAACAAATCAAAGCGCTTGCATTCGACCTATACATCACACAAGCTATCAATAGCAATCTATGGTCCTAGCAAATCCGAACGTACTCACCACCAGCGCACAAGCGCACACACACACACACACACACCACACACACACTCACACACGCAGGTAGATGTTGAAGGCGGGGGCAGACAAGAGATGGGGGGGGGGGGGGAAAATCTTAGAAGAGCCATGAAGAGCCATTTCTTTTATATTTTAGATTGTCATGTTGTTTAGAGTCCACTTTATTGGACTGTTTTCTGCTGCCAGTACTACTGTTAGGCCTAGTGTTATTACTACTACTAGTACCAGTACTACTATTGTATTAATATCACTAACAACTACAGGGTTCGCGATAACCGGTAATTGTTGGTATCTTACCGATTGTAAACAGGGAATACCGGAAATTTTCGAAGCAGCCGGTACCGCATACCGATTCTGTTTGCCTGTGACCGATTAGATTTCCGTCTCAAAAAAAAAAGTCTGAAGTGACGTTTTCTGACAGTCTGTCATGCGCCTGTACTGTGCTTACGCACCTACTCCTTCCTACCCCTTCCTATTCCGACGAACATCTTTGGCGCCAGCCTCATTTGATTAGCCTAGCACGCAGAACAGCAAGTTTTACTGTTAAAGAATAGAGCTTCGCGCTCTTCTCGGCATGACAGAGTGACTTCCATTCACAATGAGTAAATGGGGCCTAGATTTATTTATTCTTTATTCTTTTAATCTTTTATATCGAGGATAATGGAATAAGCACTCCTGTGCTTTTTACATTCAGTCCCCGTGTGTATGCACTTTTGTAAATGTCATGTTCCCACCGGCACACGATGGCCTGCTCTTACGAAAAGTTGAAAAGCAGAGGGTCATGACTATGAATTTTCGCGTTGCTTTGAGAGAGAAGAGTCGAAAACTAAATCTAACGTGAACGAAAGATCTAGATGAGCGCTAAGCATAGAAACAAGAAAGAAGAATTTGTCACACAATTGATGCCATGCAAAACAACAGACTGACACAGGCAGACAAGAAAAAAAAAACCTATTTCCTGCGTGGCTTCGTTCACAAGAAAGAGTGGCAGCAGCACGGCAGTCAAAGTCCGAGAGATTTGCGTTCAATTTAGATTTAGTTTTGCTGCCGAACAATCCCCCTCCCCTACCCCCACACTGAATAGTTTCGTTTTGTTCACAGTAGGTACCGGATTTTATTTTCTGGGGACCGATTTTGGGGGAGTTGGTCAAGATATATCTCTGAAATGGCAACTCCCAGTACCGTTTTAAAATTCCTAGCGCGAACCCTGCAACTACACTACTACTACTACTAACTACTACTACTACTACTACTACTACTACTATATTTAAGGCTGTAGCTACTGTTGACCACTAATTTAAACTTGACCTGGTGCAGCTATTACTTCTTTACAAAATACATAGTTTTATAATATATAATAAACAATTGTATTGTTAGTGTAGCAGCTAGCTGGTACTACAACTGCAGTCATTTTAATTTTCATGCACCTTGCTCATTGTAAGTGATTTTGTTTTGGTATATTTATACTTAAATTGTATGTTTACAATGTTTAAATTGATGAATCCTGAATCAGATTTATATTATCTATCTCTCTATCTATCCCTTAGTCTGGCGACCGTGGGGGCACCCCTGAAGACTGACAACCAGTTCCCTCCATTTCTCTCTCTGTTCTCTGTTCTGCCTTTCTCAAATTTTGTTGAGTTCTAGGCCTGTCCATTCGCTGATGATGTCCTCCCATCTCTTCCTTGGTCTTCCTCTTTTTCTTCCTCCCTGGACAGTGCCTTGCAGTATTGTTTTTGCAAGTCCTTTGAATCTTGTGACATGGTCCAACCAACCAGTATTGAGTATATATTTGATTTTTTTTCATTCTTTGCTGCCTGTCCTAAGCTGTCTTAGGGGGTGGGAGATGCCCCATACTTAACTTCTGGAACTCTCCCTACAATTATTGTACATATCAGCTTTACTGATTTTATTTTTTCAAAGTCTTTGCCTTTTGACCTGTGGATGTGCTATCTCGGGAAACAGAACATGTACCTGCCCCTTGTCTGAGCGCAATAGCCTTCCCAGTATCCGAGTGTATTTAAATGTTAATAACTGCCCGAGCTAAGTGCCATCAGGCCGGTTAGCATTATTCCCGTTTCTGTGGCGCTAGAGTCTACTGATAGCTCAAATTATATCACACCCTGATTAGAGGCCAGTCTATCGCAGTATAACCCCCAACACAAGGTATCGTAACCTGCATTTTAAACACATGTGGGTAGAAAATAGCCTAGTTAAAGTGCCTTTTCAAGGCAGCATAATACGCCATAAGCAGAACAAGTCTGGGGTTCGAAGACCCAACCTTTAGATTACGAGTCCAACGCCCTAACCACTCGACTACCGCGGCGGCTGAGTATCCGAGTATGATAGTTTTTAAAGATTTTTGGTTTGTGTACTACTACTATAAACTATAGAGTATAGTCTTTGTCCCCAGTCCCGTGTTCTTTAGAAAGGATTACAATACATTCCCCTTTCTGGAATCATCCCTGCATTTTATGAGGTCTTCTGATTATGCTTTTAATATTATTAATAACTGATTTAAGATGTTGCCCATTTTTTGTTTATTGTCATAATATGATCTTTACTCAATCACTGTATCAACATGCAATTTTAAAAAATCATATCAGAAAACTCAAAAAGCATAGTTTTAAATACTTGTATTATGCAGCATAAGATGTACTGACAAAAATGACTGATGATTTATTGACATTATGTTTGTGCAGGTTGCAGTCATAGGATCAATCTTGAGGAGGAGTTGGGTTCAAAAAAGATTTCGGTATGGAGCATTTCCATTTGTTGTTTAATAATTGGTGATTGACTTTTTTTTTCTTTTTTTTTTTGAAAGCTTTTAAGTACCAGTGTTCATAATGTAGTGCCAGAGACCGGAACTAATAGATCTAATCTGTAGTATAACATCAAGGAGAGTTATGTTTTCAACTTAGCTTTTATTGTAGATTTTGTATGAGAATCTGAAATAATAAATATATTAGTATTACACAATATTTTGGTTTCATTCTGGGATGCACTTTGAAACTGAAATAAGCCGGAGTGTAAAGTTTTTTTTGTTTTTGTTTGTTTGTGTTTTTTTGCTGCCTCATCTTATGTGACATCCATGTCCTGCTGTTCCCACGCCACTCATTTCAACCTCCCCGCAACAGCCATACCCAGATTTGTTGCGTCTCATCCCTGGGGTCGGGAGTCCACAGGGAGCCCATCAATGTTAGGCCACCGTGGGGCCACCAGCCCTGCACTTCTGCTGAGTCACTTTGGTGGTGTTCAGTGGTGCCTGTTCTGAGCTAACTTACGCTGGACACCACCTAGTGACCTACTAACCCCTACTAACAACAGTATTAGCTCAGTCGCGGAGCCAGACTGGGTCACCCACCCACCTGAGGTGGTGACCACCACAGTGTTCCTCCAACGACCATCTCCCCGCGAACCTCCAATCCCAAAGGCTTTGACACAAACTCACCACAGGCACAGAAGCGCATGGGGAAACCGAATCTGAGGTCACCATGAGACCAGAGCAACTGGGGCCACCGAATCATAGGCAATTTTTATTATTGCATGATAATCAATGGGAATGAGGATGATGTAATTGTGCTGCTGTGGAAGTGCATCCGCTTTGAGATTACTTGACAGGGTTGTACTCTACCTGTCATAATATATCCTGGGGTCAACCGGGCCTGAGAGATGAAGACACCTGCAGTGTTGGTCAGGTAATTAGTGCAATACTCTCAAATTTTCATCCATAAAGTGGATGAAGCTCAGCTGTGTGGTCCCAGTCTTCCCACTGAGCCCACAGCACACTCTGGGTAGGAGCCGGCCAAAGTCCGAAAAATTCCTATGACTCTTAGGGAATTGAACCCACGACCTTCCAGTCTGGAATCCAAGGTGCTAACTACTGCGCCATGGCAGCTGGCTCAGAGTGTAAAGGTTTTTGAGGCGTAAATGCTTCACAAACATTAACTATGTCAGGTACTCTTTTAAGTTCCTGATACTGTGATAGTGCATTGTTGTTGGAGACCTCATGCACTTGCACTCATGCACCAAAGGGCATGCACACAACACCCATACTACATACACACAGTTACACACACACACATATAAGAGCCTTGAAGAAGGGAGCACATAATAAGATTCATACATTACAGATTTTGGTGATGCATTTATTTTCCTGATGAAAAGAGGGTTTTTTATGTTAAGCACTTGACAGCTGTTGTTTTAAAAAAAAAAAAAAATCATTGCACTTACAGCCCTTCCCTTTCCCTGCTCTTCACCCCGCATTGCTTAAGTTAACCAATTGATACGTAAATGACTGCAGGTCAGACAAAGTAAAAGGCCATGTGATCGGCATTGATCTGGGGACCACCAACTCCTGTGTGGCGGTGATGGAAGGCAAACAGGCCAAAGTTCTGGAAAACTCTGAAGGTTCTCGCACCACGCCATCAGTCATTGCTTTCACCAAAGATGGAGAGCGCCTGAGCGGTATGCCTGCCAAACGTCAGGCAGTCACCAATGCTGAGAACACACTGTCTGCCACAAAACGACTCATTGGTCGGCGGTTTGAGGATCCTGAAGTGCAAAAAGACATGTGAGTAGAAAGTTTGGTGTAAGACATGGATTTTGCGTTGGATTGTTTTGCTAAATAAGGGGTAGGGTGGGGTGATTTGTAATCTTTAGCTTATTTAAGTCAAGTTTTTAAAATAAAAAACAAAGAACTCGCAGAAGTTGTAGTTTTCAGAAAAGATAAATAGTAAGACATTAGATTATTATCCTGGAGATCAGTTAACCCTCTTGCATTCAGATTCTCTTAACACAAACTGCCCTAGATTTCGCATTCCATCACGAAATCAGGTCAGGCACACATGCTCGTACACCTTTTCCCTTCTCCTCTCTCTCTCTTACTTCTCGTTCTCATCTCTCTCCCTCTTCTCTTCTCTCTCTCCTCTCCTCTCTCTCTCTCTCTCCTCTCTCTCTTCTCCTTCTCTCCTCTCTCTCTCTCTCTCCTCTCCGCTCCCTCACCACCTCGCTCCCCCCACACACACATTCTTGAAAGCATTTAAAGAAAAAATGTCTGAAATGTGTCCCATAATAAGACCTGTTAAGTTTTGCTAGTTTATGGAAAAGAATATTTGAACTTTAGAGTCAAAAGATAAAACAAATAAAGAAAACAAAATGAGAAAAAACAGAGGAGAAATTTTTTTTACTTTAATTTTTTTTTTTAAGTGTCACATGCTGGGTATGAAAATACAGAAAATCTGTAGAAAATATTGAAAACTTTCATAACACCACCAAAATCAGAAGTATGAGAGTGCGTAGGTTTGTAAAGTGGTATTCTGGCAAGGATTGGCCAGAATACACAAGAATTTGCTGATCCAGCTGTGTCATGTTTTTCTGTTGTTTTCACAGACTCATTCTGTGATGACACGATTTTTTGATGAAACTGGTTGTGATACCATATGATTAAAATTGTAGAAACTGCTTTTGCATCAACTCTGTGAATGAAGGCTGTGCTCATAAAGGGTACCAGCCTTGCCTTTGAATTTTTATGATTCTTTGGAGTGCTGACCAGCCTGCAACATTTTATAGTCATATTCCCAACACCCCTTTTCGTGAACACTCACTCACTCACTCAGTCCCATGTCCCAAAGGACGTAGGGGGGACATGAGAGAAGAGGCAACAGAGATCTTTTTCCATGCTTCACGATCCTGTGTGGCTAGTAGGAGGTGTTGCAGGGGTTGGGCGGTCCAGTCTTTGATGTTGTCAACCCATGATTTCTTTTGGCGGCCTCTTCTTCTCTTGCCCTCGACTGTTCCTTGCAGGATGGTTTTTGCTAGGGTGTTGTGTCTTGTGGTGTGACCAAACCACATCAGCTTTCTCCTCTTTATGGTGGAGAGCAAAGGCTCTTGGGGGCCCACACGCTTTTTGATTTCTTCTTTCACATAGTTATTGGTCTTGTGTTCTTTGTATATTTTGAGGAGTCTTCTGTGGCACTTGTTCTCGAATGCTTGGATTCTCCTCTCTAACTCTGCTGTCAGAGTCCATGATTCACAGCCATATAGGAGGATAGATATCACAAGGGATTTGTAAAGGTGGTATTTGGTGCAGAAGCTGATGTTGTTGCTTCTGATGATCTTCTCGAGTCTGACTAGAGCAGATGTTGCTGTTGCAGTGCGGGCTTTCACTTCGTGAACACTATCCCAACATTAAGGAAAAGAACCCCACTTTCCTGGTACACATGCACTGTACACATTTGTACGCTACCATAACCCAATAGTGGGTAATCAGAAGGGAAGGTGTAGTAGATGGTTTATTACCCTATAGTGGGCTACCCTTAGAGTAAAGGTTTGTGGTAATAGCTGTTGTGCATTAGTGTCCTGTTTACCTGTTGAATTTGTTGCATAAACATTGACATTAATCAGAAATAGGTGGTATCCTGTCAGAATTTGCTTCTCTCTACAGGAAAACAGTTTCCTACAAAATTGTGAAGGCTTCCAACGGAGATGCATGGGTGGAGGCCCAGGGGAAGATGTACTCACCCAGCCAAGTGGGAGCTTTCGTGCTGATGAAGATGAAAGAGACTGCAGGTATATATATACATTGCATTATAATGATTCCAAATGTAAACTTTTTTGTTGGTTGGTTTGTTTTTCTTAACTGGATTCTTTTTTATGTTTATTTCTGACTTTTTTTTTGTTATTTGGGGGAAGAAAAGTTATGTGCTTTTTTTGTTTTTGTTTTTTGTTTAGTTTTTGCTTCTTTTTTTTTTTTGTTCCATTAATTGCCTTTCCCCCCCAGAATATTTTGAGTCTACAGGTGTGGCTTGCTTGGACCTGCACAGAATTGTACATTATTTTCTTAATACCTGAAATAATATACTGTGTACTGCAGCGTTCCTTTGGGTGTCTTTGCTGGGGGTTTGGGTTTTTTTTTTAGGGGATGTCTTAACGAACAGAGATTGTGAGAGGGATAGTGCCAGAATGTCTGAAGGTTTTATTTTTTTAAAAAGAGGTGTAGAAAAGGAAGCCTCGATGAAACAGGATCTGTTTTGTTGGAGTTTTGATTGGAATTTTTATTTTATTTTACTCAAATTAACACCAGTAAATGAAAGCAAAAACCCAGCCAGCCATGTAAATGTTTTTCTTCATGAGCATGTGCTGTGATGTAATTGTTTCCTCCAATTCTTGTGACTGCCATATGAATTATAGGCACTTACCTCAAATATCTGTATAATTATTTGCTTCTATCCCCACTTCTTTGGACCAACTCCTGTCACATATTCTTTCTCCTGCAGTCTAATATTATGTGTCTCATGTACCTGTAATCCTTACCCAAAGTGACACAAGAATCATCTGTAAGATGCCATCATTTCAAACATTGGTTTGGTTTTTTTTTGCATAGTTACAAATTGTTTTCTGATTTTTCGTCAGAAATTTGGTGTCAGTGGCTAACATAGTTGTTTTAAAGGTTTGCTATTGGAACTTATGGTTTATAAGCAAAACCAGATATGTTGGATTATTCAAAGAGAGCTGTGCTTGTCCAGAGAAGGAAGGATAAGAACTTTATTTTTAAGCATCTCTTGGTAGACTGGTATCATGTAGGGTGTGGAATGAATAAGTCTATAAAGTTGGAGATGAAGTATTCCCATTATACCTCTTCAGAAAGGGCTTGTGTTGGGTCTAAAAGTGTAGTCCTGAGTTAAAAGTGAAGACGTTTGATTCATTTTGTATTTTATCTGTAGACTTTTGTTTTTTACTCTTTTTTTGCCATGTCTGGATGTTGTACTTTTGCTTTTAATGATGAATCAAAACGAAAAAGAGGAATATTTGCCTTATTGTGTTGTTCAGACTGGCTAAGATATGCTCAGAATAAAAAAAAAACACAAAAAACAAAAAACCCCAACAAGCAGTGGCATTTTAGATTGGCTGAGAACAAGAAATAAGAATGGGCATTTCTGTACAAAAATAGAATGAAAGAAAATGTTCGTCACCAAACAATGAAAGTGATTTTATGTCTTTGTGCAGAGAGTTATCTTGGGACAAAGGTGAAAAATGCTGTGATCACAGTGCCTGCTTATTTCAATGATTCCCAGAGACAGGTTAGTCTGTTGTTGTTTTCAAATGTATAAAAATGTTCTTTACTCATCGCATTTGGTGTGGTGGTTGTTTTTTTTTTTAATTTGTACTTGGTGAAAATACTGTGTAAACATTACAAGGTTTTTTTGGTTAATTACCGTTTCTACAATTTGTGATTGTTGATTACTTTATAGAAGATGAAATATGTAATCTTGTCATTTTTGATTGGCTACCACCGATTGAGTGTTGTCGTAGTTAAAATATGAATGTTCTCATTTTGTGTTGGTGCCTTTTTTTTTTATCTTCTGCCTTTTCCTTGCTCATTTTCTGTCTAAATTGATCCCCCCAGTTTCTTTTTCTTTAGGCTTGGTTGGTAATAAAAAAAAATTAGTGTATGTTGCAGGGGGTTTTGTCATATTAGCATTTTTTTTCACTCTAACAAAAACATGCTTATTTGTAAGCTCAAGTTACAGGCATATTCCAGGTTTATGTTATAAACAGTCCTACCTAAACAAAATGTTGATGTGTTTTGTAGTTTGCTTATTTGGGTGGGTTTTTTTTTTTGGGGGGGGGGGGTATATTTTTTTAATGTATGAATTGTTTACAGCCATGACATGGCCCTGAGTGAATGTTAAGGATGTAAATTGAGAGGACAGAATATCTTACTTACTGGTGGAGTTAGGTATCACATTTTGTCGCAGTCTGTCAGATGGGTGGTCTGGTGGTTTTTCAGGCCACAAAAGATGCTGGTCAGATTGCTGGATTGAACGTGCTGCGTGTCATCAACGAGCCCACAGCTGCTGCCCTTGCTTACGGCATGGACAAGTCTGAGGACAAAGTGTAAGGAACAGTTTGCCACAACTTTGGGGTTTACCCATTACTTTGATTGTAATGTTATGCTGAATGGGTCTTTCTGTCCTCCCCCTCTGTGAAATTTGGAAATGCAAGTAAGATAGTCTTGTATATGTTCAGTCTCTCTTGTGAAGGAATGTTTTATTATTTTTATTCTTATATTTTAAGGATAATGGAATAAGCACTAGTGTGCTTTTTTGCACCCAATACCTGTGTGTATACAGTTTTGTCATTAGTTCCCACCAGCACACAATGGCCTCTTCCCAAAGGCAGAACAGGTTTTAACATGTGTGCTAGATGTTCTGTGTGCATTCACACACGGGACCTCGGCTTATTGTCTCATCCGAAGGACTTTTCGGGAGAGTGGAGTCAGCTCTGATGTTAACTCAAGCGCAAAAAAACCCAAATCCCCCTCCCCTGAATTTTTTTTTTTTAAGAGAAAAAAAGAAGAAAATCCCTGTGTTTTGATGAGATAGATGTGTTTATGACTGTAAAAAAAAAAAAAAATTCTGGAGTGCATATTTTTTTTATGTCTGAACTTTTGTGTTTCAGCATAGCGGTGTTTGACTTGGGAGGAGGAACATTTGATATTTCCATCCTGGAGATCCAGAAGGGTGTGTTTGAGGTCAAGTCAACAAATGGAGACACCTTCTTGGGAGGAGAGGATTTTGACAACTATATGGTGACTTTCCTGGCTACAGAGTTCAAGAAAGAGGTCAGTAATGCAGTGTGTGCTGTTTAAAAAAGTCCATGCTTTTGTTATGCGTTGTTTATTTGGTTGATTGGCTTGCTTGAAGTACCATTTTGCATAGCACATTACATATGATTGTTTTGTGCACATGATAAACAGGTTTATGCCCGTAAGGTAATTTTTGAACTATTACATATCCTTAAAAAGGAAACTAGTTTTTTAAGTGTGGGGCATTGGGATTGGTTTTGGACAAGTGTAATCCATTTGTATTGTTTAACAACAAAACAAACAAATCAAAAGAAAAAAAAAAGACATCAGTTTTTGCTGATTTTCTTGGAGTACAGTTTCTTGTAAATACTTATTGAACTGCTGGTAAAATGTAGCATTGGCTGAGGAAGTTGATGTGTTGTATCAGTAGATGCCATTATGTTTGGTGTTTTATTTGCTGTGATTATATCATCTGGTTTTTTTTGTTTTGTCATTCAGCAAGGGCTGGACATCACTAAAGATCCTATGGCCATGCAGCGCTTGCGAGAAGCTGCAGAAAAAGCTAAAATCGAACTGTCATCAGCATTACAGGTAAATATACTGGGGGGGGGTTGTTTTTTTAAATATTTTTTTTTGGTTGTAAATATACTGTTTGATGTGTGCCTTTTTTGTCTTAGTCAGTGTTGGTGTATATTTTATAGATGATTCACAGGCTTTTGTTCAATTTTAGATGTTTCAGGCAAGGATTTTTTTGTTGTTGTTGTTTTTTTTTGGAGTAGATGCAGCCGAAAAACCCAGCTTGTGTAGGAAGAAGCTTGTTTTATTGGATGGCACTTTTTGTGAAACCTACCCTCTTGGTCTGGAAGATTTGGAGATTTCAAATAAGTGTATTTGGAATGAGTTTTTTTCTTTGTCATCCTCGAATGCTCTTACAGTACCTATTGTTGAGTGTCGAATGAGTTTATTTGAATTAAGATTTTTTTTGGCATCCAAATGTTGTAAATATTTTTTTTAATCTTTCCTGAATGGCTGTAAAATACAGGAAGATGACATAGACGGGACTTGATGATTTGGTTTTTGAGTATTTGGCTCTGATGTTACAGTTTCTTTTCATATCTAAGATTGGTATTTTGATGACTCCTGTCGTCCCTCATGGTTTTTCCGATCAGGCTGTGGAGACATTGCCTGTTCTTGATTACAGCTGCCTGACCTTGGAGATCAGAGCAGTGCTGTTTCTGGCTGCACAGCTGAGTGTTTAGATATTATGAATCTGACATGAGGGCAGCTGTATTGAAAGTCTCATTCATGACGATTGTTACTGACAGACGGACATCAACTTGCCATACCTGACCATGGATGCCAGTGGCCCCAAACACATGAACCTGAAGTTGACGCGCTCCAAGTTCGAGTCCTTGGTTGAGCCCTGGTGAAGCGGACGGTGGGACCTTGTCAGAAGGCTCTGCAGGACGCTGAAGTCAACAAGTCAGACATCGGGGAGGTCATCTTGGTGGGAGGAATGAGCAGAATGCCAAAGGTAAACTGACTTTTTACACTGCAAGTTTTGTCGGTATGTTTTTTAGTTTTGGACTTTAAAAATATATAAAAATTATTGATTAGTAGGCCTATCAACTTTCTGTATGCGCTTAGTTTGTGTGTCTCAATATGGCTTTGACACAGCTTGTTTTTTTTTGTTCTGTGTATACTTGGTATCGTATTGTATCACAGTGATTGTGCAAATGTGCATCACACGCACACACACACACACACACACACACACACACACACACCATCAAAACAAGTTTTTTATGAATACTAACCATTGATGATGTTCAGTTTAGAAATGTTAGTTACCGGAATGAAATATGAGAGTTTTCCACAATGGTAGATAAGATAAAAGAGAGAATGTTTTGGGTATAAGAATTTACATTTTACTGAGAAATACTAAGAGGTTTTGCATATGTAATGGGGCTGTTTGTGCATCAGTATATTTGTATCCCTGGGGGTAGGGGGAGTAGGTGGTGCATGCCTGTATATGTTTTGACTGCTTTGTCTATTTGCCTCATTCTCAATCTGTCTCTCAGTATTTACCTCTGTCTCTCTCTCTTGCATTCTGTTCCCCCCTCCTCCCTGTTTTATTACTGTAAGAAATTTTGTCGTTATAAGATAATTTGTGTTGAATCATTTTCGTTGTTTTTTAAATGACCAATTTGTTTTAATGTTAAGAGTTTCTTTATGTCAGTGCATTTTCAAATCAAATCTGACAATGAATTGTAGGCTTGAAATAGAAGATGATTATGGTGATGATGATGATGATGATGATGGTGATTATTTTGATGATGATGCAGATGCAGAGTTGGCTCAGCCAGTTGTTTGTGAGTGTGCTGGAATGAGGAAGAACACTGTTGATTGTTAACAGGTGCAGACAACAGTGCAGGATCTGTTTGGCCGTTCCCCCAGCAAGTCTGTCAACCCCGATGAGGCTGTGGCTATTGGGGCCGCTGTTCAGGTACCTACCTACCTACAGGAAGCCTTTTCTCTGGTCTGTCTGATCCGAGGGTTAGGGGGTTTAGTTTGGATGTTGATGGTGATTCATATATACTTTGTTTTATGTTGGTTCTGTGAGATTTAAAGAGATTTGGGGTTTTGATGTAGGCATGTATTAGAGAAGCTTCATTCAGCTAAGTATGTCAACCTTGCAGGGGCCATGCATACTGGGGCTACTTTTGCCCAGGAACAGGAGTATGTTGATGCTGGTGTATGCTTTGTTTCATGTTCTTTTTTTTCTTTTTTTTTATAAAAGATTTGGGTTCTTTGTTTAGCTCTGTAGTTTTTATGAATACATACATCATTGAGTTAGTTTGTCATGTGTAGTAAGATTGTTATTTGTGCTGCTGCTCAGATACGGATAGGTCTAGTGAATGGGATTTGGGTTTTAGCACTGATATGGTCTTTCTTGTTAATCTTGTGATTGAAAAGGTTTTGGTTGGTAAGGTAGGTATCACTGATCATGTGTGTGTGTGTTAGTAAGATTGATAAAAGTGAGCTGTAGTGGAAAAACAGAGTCAGTGACAATCAGTATTGAAAACCTGATCCGTCTCCAAAAACTGTGAAGTCATGTTGAGCTTTAGAGTTGAAAACTTCTGACCCGTGGTGACGTTTGGCAGGGAGGTGTGCTGGCTGGTGACGTGACAGACGTGCTGTTGCTGGACGTGACGCCGCTGTCTCTGGGCATCGAGACTCTGGGCGGTGTTTTCACCAAGCTGATCGGCCGCAACACCACCATCCCCACCAAGAAGTCACAGGTGTTCTCCACAGCAGCTGACGGGCAGACGCAGGTGGAGATCAAGGTGTTCCAGGGAGAGCGTGAGATGGCCAACGACAACAAACTGTTGGGGCAGTTTACGCTGGTGAGTTGGTTCTCAAGCGTCTTGACCTTGTGGGAGAAAAAGGAGTGTATGGGGAACGATTTTCAGTACTTAATTTGTGTAAAGCAATAAGTATTCAACCTCTTTTGGTCATTCTGTACAGGTTTTGATTCTCAGAGCTTTTGTAACTTTAAATCAAAAGTTAGATTTTTAAACAGATTTGATATGGATTGTTTTCATGTTTATATTTTTTCATGTTTTATCAGATTTTTTTTCCTGTTGGGGTTTATAGGTAATATGATGATTGCACTTAATATCTTAAATTTTTAAAAAAATGCCTGTGTTTTAGGGTAACAAAAATTTACAAGTGAAACTGTTCTTGTACAGAATCAATTGAGGTTCATGGATTAAACCATAAGTAGCTGAAAGAAATATGTGAGTGTGCATGCATTTGCACATGCATTTGTGTGCACATGCTTTCCTTTGAAACTGGCCTGACTGTACTGTTTTTCTCTGTTTCAGGTTGGCATTCCCCCAGCCCCACGAGGTGTGCCTCAGGTGGAAGTGACCTTTGACATTGACGCCAATGGCATTGTCAATGTGTCAGCCAGAGATAAGGGAACAGGAAAGGAGCAACAGAGTGAGTTTTCATGTGACATTGTTGAAGATTTTGTTTGGTTTGAAATTTGGAAAGGGTGTTTCTTTTCTAGTGTGGATCAGAGAGTGGTTTGAATGCCAGTGATTAAAGTAGTTTTGTTTGTACCGGCCTTGCTATGATGGTACTATTTTTCGTCATCATATGTTACCCTGATGAAGTTTTTCTTTACTGAGCTTGGCCAGCCAGTTCTGTACAGTCTGTACTTTTGTTTTGTTGTGAATGTTGAAAAATACAAAATACTTTTTCATGAAATTCTGCCATTTCAATCTTTGCTATAATGAAATTTCATTATTCAAGCAGTACAAGATGATCACTACTACAGTCACTGTTGCCATGTGTATAGGTAAACAAAAAATCGCCAGGGGCAAGGAAATTAAAAAGATAGTGGAAACAGAAAGTAACAGTTCTGCATGCAGAAGAAACCTTTTGGAATGTGCAGATGGATTTTAAAAAAAAAAAAAAATTGTCACTTTGCTTGTCCATCTTTTAATGTACCCAATGTATAAAACAGTTGATTTTGTAAGTCAGTGTGACAAAAAGAATGAGACACTAGTCAAGATACCATGAGTTTTGTAGACAGGGAGAGTAAGAATTCACCTGCCTTACAAATAAACTGTGAGGTTCTGGGTTCAGTTTCCAGCCGTGCCCTTCCCAGTTTGATATAAAAAAAATCGAACTGAATGTTAAAGTTCTTTGGATGAGACTGTAAATTTGAGTTCCCATGTGTGAATGCATGCAGAACATCTTGTGCACATGTTAAAAACCTGTTCTGCCCTTCGAACAGTTGGGAACGGATGACAACATTTTTTAAGACATGTGTGCACAGGTGTTGTGCTTGGACACTATCCCTGGGGTCAGAATGCGGTTGCCTAAATAGTGTGGGATGGGGGGAGGGGGGGGGGGACCGAACCAGAGTTCTTGCTGAGAAAAGAAAAATAAAATAAATACAATAAGTAAGTGTGGGAACTCATCAGTCTTCAGTCTGTGGAGCCCTTTTTTCTCTGAAGGTCATTTGCAGCAAAGTGATGGTGGGGTGACTGTTGGGTTTCAGTTGTGATCCAGTCGTCTGGTGGGCTGTCCAAGGACGAGATCGAGAACATGATCAAAAATGCTGAAGCGCATGCTGAAGAAGACAGGAGAAAGAAGGTGAGGTCACTTGCCGGGATGTGTGCATGTGAGAAGACTGAGCAATGTGAGTGTGAGAATCATACCCCTGTAGTGTTGTTTGGATCACTATGAAGATGTGTAGGAATCAGTGTTGTCAGTTTATCCTTGGCCATACTTGTCATGCAGTGATGTATAATCTAATCAATTTTTCCTCATCAGAAACATTGTTGCTGACAGTTTCTGACTGAGCATGACACTGGCTTCTTTATGAAAGAATTGTTGTTATCATTATTGTAACATTGTTACCTCGGTGGTGTCAGGTGGGGATTTTTATGACCTTCCAGGTCAACTTCCAAGTGCAAACCTGCCAGTGCTTAAATTCCCTTCATGTATATATACACACATGCAAAAGGTCAAATATGTGCATGAAAGATCCTGTAATTCATATGTGGGTTATGGAGACACAAACATAGCAGCATCCCCGAAGTTGGAATGCGGCTACCTTCATGGTGTGCAAAAACAGTCACATACACAAAATCTCACCATTGGTGAACCACAGAGCTCTAACCAAGGAAAGGAGAAAAAAAATTATTATTTTGGTTTCATACCATTAGTTTCATTTTCCTGTAGTGTTGTTTGGATCACTATGAAGATGTGTTGGAATCAGTGTCATCAGTTTATCCTTGGCCATACTTGTCATGCAGTGATGTACAATCTTATCAATTTTTCCTCATCAGAAGCATTGTTGCTGACAGTTTCTGACTGAGCATGACACTCTGGCTTCTTCATGAATGATTGATTATTGTTATCAGTGACCGTTGTTATCGTTTGGTTTATGTACTGGTTTTTCTTTTCCTCCAAGTTTATAAGTAATAAATTCTGTGTACACATGTTTGTACATATGTGGGCACTTCCACATAGCTATATGTGTACACACAGATCAGTAATTTTATAGAGCACATGTGTTCTAAAGCTGGTATATGAGGGTGAGGGAGAGTATGATTATCAGTGTAAAATTTTGCGTTATTAGATTATTATCTTTATTTTGCCAAAATAGTCCTGTGTTTTCTTTGTGGTGTGAAATTCTACACTGCAGTCTTAAGTGTTTTTGAGAAAAACATTCATGAAACAGTTGAGAACAAAATTGATGTGAATCTCCGATTGTTTTTCCCATAATTATTTCACAATGAGTAGTTTAATCTGTCAGCTTAAGCATGAATGAATGGATGATGTCTGTGGCCAGTGCCTGTCATGCAGTGACAGACAGGTTATTCAGTTTTTCCTCATCAGACTGGCTGTTGCTGACAGTGTGTGTCTGAGTATGACACTGGCCACTCTTCTCAGCCTCCGATCATTCTGGGGTCTCCTGACCCACAAGTCTCTAAATTAGCCAGAAAGTGATATGTCCAGTGATTTTTTTTTTTTTTTTTTTTTTTTTTTACTCCTGAAACGTGTTGTCAGTGGAGAATACACTTGTTTGCGTATCAGATTTTCTTCCTTTACTAGTGCTGTTCTTTATCTTGTCACTCATCTAAAGAGGTATCTAAAATCCCTCAGAAATGCTGATGCTGTTATTTTGTATTTGTTAGTAACTGAGTGATCCCCCTCACCTGTTGGTATGTGCTATATAATTGACTGTAAGTGACTGCAGAAGGGTCTGCATGCTAGTTGTCAGTTAATTCAGAACTCAAAACAGCACATTCATTGCAGTCCTTAATTCAGTCCCCTCAAACTTCACAGCCAGTTTTCAATTGTCTTGTTACAGCCTTCTCCTGTAGTTCAAAATTCTGTAGTTTCTGCTTGTCAAGACCTGAACTTCCTGTCTCCTTCACTATTCTCCATGTAGCCATTATCATAATGTTTCTGTTGCATAGATCTCTTTCCATATCAGCAACGCACCTTCTTGTTCCTCCTCCCATCCTTTTCTCCCTTTTCTCCTCCAGCCTAATTTCTGTAATTTTTCTGCGGTCATATCACCACCACGACACCATCTCCCCCCTTTTGTTCAGGATCACTGTAGTTACAGTTTTATGTGTAGTGTATTACCCATTACAGGAGCATAACTGTGGGGGGGGGGGGGGGGGGGTTGTTTTGTTTTGTTACTATGTCCCATGTTGTGATTATCATTGTTGTTGTTTTATCATTGTCACTGCTGAGTTTATCCTTGGCCATACTTGTCATGCAGTGATGTACAATCTTATCAATTTTTCCTCATCAGAAGAATTGTTGCTGACAGTTTCTAACTGAGCATGACACTGGCTTTTTTTTTTTTTTTTTTTTTGTAATTTTTTTTGTAATTTATCATTTGTTGTTGTTGTCGTTTTTGTATGTGTGTTCTTTGGCTAAGCTCTGAGGTTCACCAATGATGAGATTTTGTGTATGCAACTGTTTTTGCCCTCAGTGAAGGTAGCTGCATTCTGACTTTAGGGAGAATGAAAGAATGATTGTTGTTTGGTCTCATACCATTAGTTTTATCCTCCAGTAGTGTTGTTTGGATCACTTATAAAGATGTGTGGAATTAGTTTATCCTTGGCCATACTTGTCATGCGGTGATGTACAAACTTATCAATTTTTCCTCATCAGAATCATTGTTGCTGACAGTTTCTAACTGAGCATGACACTCTGGCTTCTATTTTTTTTTTTTTTTTTTTGTAAGTTATTTTTTGTTGTTGCTTTTTTTGTATGTGTGTTCTTTGGCTAAGCTCCGAGGTTCACCAATGATGAGATTTTGTGTCTGCAACTGTTTTTGCCCACAGTGAAGGTAGCTGCATTCTGACTATGGGGAGATTGAAAGAATGATAGTTATCATTATTGTTATCATTTGGTCTCATACCATTAATTTTATCCTCCAGTAGTGTTGTTTAGATCATCATAAAGATGTGTTGGAATCATTGTCATCAGTTTATTCTTGGCCATACTTGTCATGCAGTGATGTACAATCTTATCAATTTTTCCTCATCAGAAACATTGTTGCTGACAGTTTCTGACTGAGCATGACACTCTGGCTTCTTTATGAATGATTGATTATTTTGTTGTTGTTGTTGTTAGCTCTGAGGTTTACCAATTGTGAGACTGTGTATGCAGCAGTTTTTGTCCACCGTGAAAGTAGCTGCATTCTGACTTTAGGGAGAATGAAAGAATCATTCTTATTGTTTGGTCTCATACCAGTAGTTTTATTATCCTGTAGTGTTGTTTGGATCACCATAAAGATGTGTTGGAATCAGTGTCATTAGTTTATTCTTGGCCATACTTGTCATGCAGTGATGTACAATCTTATCAATTTTTCCTCATCAGAAGCATTGTTGCTGACAGTTTCTGACTGAGCATGACACACTGGCTTTGTCGGAAGGAAGAGTTCTTATTTTTTTCATTCTGGGTGAACAATGGTGGTACAGCTGATTTTGTGCTGAAAAAGGATGAAAAATGTGTCAAAAAATCTTTTCTGTTAGGTTTGAAATTTTATAATTACACACACACACACACACACACACACACACACACACACACACACACACACACACACACACACACACACACTCTCTCTCTCTCTCTCTCTCTCTCCTCTCTCTCTCTCTCTCTCTCTCTCTCTCTCTCTCTCTCTCTCTCTCTCTCTCTCTCTCTCTCTCTCTCTCTCTCTCTCTCTCTCTTTCTCTCTCTCTCTTGCCAGCGCAATTCATGCAGAAACCTGTCTCACAGGCTGACACTATACACATGTACATATACAAACAGGGAAAGAGTAGAGGCAGTTCTGGATCGTGGCTGTACTCTTTCAGGGTTCGCGATAACCGGTAATTGTCGGTATTTACCGATTGTAAACAGGGAATACCGAAAATTTTCGAAGCAGCCGGTACCGCGTACCGATTCTGTTTGCAATTGACCGATTAGATTTCCGTCTCAAAAAAAAAAGTCTGAAGTGACATTTTCTGACTGTCTGTCATGCGCCTGTACTGTGCTACCCCTTTCCACCCCCTTCCAACGAACTCTTATCTTTGGCGCCAGCCTCGTTATTAGCCTAGCACGCAGAACAGCAAGCTTTACTGTGAAAGAATAGAGCTTCGCACTCTTCTCGGTATGACAGTGACTTCCATTCACAATGAGTAAATGGGGCCTAGATTGATTTATTCTTTATTCTTTTAATCTTTTATATCGAGGATAATGGAATAAGCACTCCTGTGCTTTTTTACATCCAGTCCCCGTTTGTATGCAGTTTTGTAAAAAATGTCATCTGTTCCCACCGGCACACGATGGCCTGCTTTTACGAAAAGCGAAAAGTGGAGGGTCTATGACTATGAATTTGGGCTTGCTTTGAGAGAGGAGTCGAAAACAAAAACTGAATTGAACGGAAGATCTAGATGAGGCTAAGCATAGAAACAAGAAAGAAGAATATAGGCCTTAGTCACACGAATGATGTCGTGCAAAACAACAGACTGACATAGACAGTGGCACAGGCGCTAGAAAAAAAATCATATTTCCTGCGTGGCTTCGTGCCCAAGAAGCCAGTGGCAGCAGCACGGCAGTCAAAGTCTCTGAGAGATTTGCGTTCAATTTAGATTTAGTTTTGCTGCCGAACACCCCCCCCCCTCCTCCCCTCCTCTAACCCCTCACTGAATAGTTTCGTTTAGTTCACAGTAGGTACCGGATTTTATTTTCTGGGGACGATTTTGGGGGAGTTGGTCAAGATATCTCTGAAATGGCAACTCGCAGTACCGGTTTTAAAAAATCCTAGCGCGAACCCTGCTCTTTTCAGACAGAAAAGCATTAATGCAGAGAAATTGGGGTTATGACAAGGATACATATAACTTGGCACAGAACACAGCAACACCAGAAACGGAGAGAAAGCAGCCTGTTTGTGTAAAAACATAATCTATTCAATATAGACACATCATAAGCAAACAGCAATACAGCAGGGGAAAGGCATCAAGCTACAGCTTATTTTGAGCCCCACCCCATGAGGAGCTATCATGTGATGTTTATGCAGACAAATAAGATGGACTAAGCAAGGCCTATAATTGTGTGTGTGTGTGTGTGATGTCTGTCAGGAACTGGTGGAAGTGCTGAACCAGGCTGACAGCATCATCCACGACACAGAGAGCAAGATGGAGGAGTTCAAGGACCAACTGCCACAAGAGGAGGTGAGCTGTCTGTGCTTTCAGTTTCAGCCATGATATATTTTTTTGTTTTTGGAATAGTAGAAAACCTCAAGTCTTCATCGTTGGTGGAGGTGCTGGTGTGATGGAGTTCTGTAAGAATGTTTGTTGTTTTTGGCTGTGAGTTCAGCTTTGTGGTCAGGCCCCTAGGGAGAGTAGAGAGTGTCTTGGGTTTTCATCAAGTCATGCAGTGATGTTTAGTTTTTCGTCATCCGAGATTTTGCTGCGGAAATGTTTGTTACTGAGCATGGCTTGATTTTGCTTGTGTGTGTGGTGTGGTTTTGTTTTTATTTCTGGATTTTTTTTATTAATATTTCTTTTATTTGTTTGAGTTTTAGTGTTGTTTTTTCATCATTCTATACATAACAAGCTTGAAATTTGTCAGTCAGAAATTCAAGGGCTTGATATGTTATTTGGATACAGTCTAGTTACAGTTCGCTTGTTTCATCAGACATCAACTGATTTTATCCCATCTCAGTTGATCTTTGATAAGAGTCCTAACATCAATGTGTAACATTTGACATGCCCCCCCCCCCCCCCCCCCCCAAAAAAAAAGGTATTTGAGTAGTTTCTCACAATTTTATTGTTCATGTTGGCTGTTTATAATTTTTGGATGGATTATCTCTGTAATGTGTTTAGCTGTGTGTGTAATTCTAGTACAATCCAAAGGCACTGGAATTGACATCATAATGGACTGATACAATCTAATACAGTAGGGTCATTTCTTTTTTATGTATAGTGAGAGAAGAGAGAGAATTATTCTTTTTATGTATAGTGAGAGAAGAGAGAAAATGTCAGCACCTTAGTCATGCAGTGATGTTTTATTTTTCGTCATCCGAGATTTGCTGCGGATATGATTTGTCTGAGCATGACTGAAGTAGTTGATTTTTTTTATCAGTTCGGCATACTGTTTTTAGTGTTAAGGTTTCAACAGTGGCTGGATGTTATCATTTATCATGGTGTCTGAGAAAAGTGGGATGTTACGGTTTGTTATTTTTCATTATGATTTCTGAGGACGTTGCAGTGTTTTAGTTCAATCATGCTAGAATTTCATTGCAGTGTTTAGTTCAGTCATGCTAGAATTTCATTGCAGTGTTTAGTTCAGTCATGCTAGTATTTCATGTTGAGTGGCATCACATGAGATCAGTTCATATACTAGTGATCAGTCAAGTCAGTGATAACAAAAGTTGTACTTTTTTTCATTCCCCTTAGAGGCTGAACCACAGTGCTGCTTATTTACCATTTATAACTTTTTAATTGTCTTGTTTAGAATCATTTGTTGTAAGTACACTTTTTTAAAAAACCCAAAAAAACTTAAAGGAATGCAAAGACTGCATGCCAGCATTTTAGTCATGCAATGATGCTTTAATTTTTCGTCATCCGAGATTGCTGCGGAAATAATCATTACTGAGCATGACTAGTGTACCTGGTCTGTCTTTTGTGATTGTCACATTTTAATATTTAAATTATTGTCACCTCCGGTTTTTAAAAATAATTATTACCATAGTTTTGGCCCATGTTGATGCTTCTGTGATGTTACCCTAAGATTTCTTCTTTTTTTTAAAAAAACCTTTCCTTTGTAAATGTGAAAAAAATAAACCTCAAAATGAGATAACTATTAATAAATTTTTGACAAGGATGGATAATCTCTATTAAACTTTCCTCCGGAACAAGGGCATTTTTTTTTGTTCCCTAGTTTAAACACACTATTGAGACATACTGAATGAATCTGTTCTGCTCTGAATAGAAATAAAAGGGATGAGGAAGTAGCAATGTCTGTTTCTGACGCAATGATTTTGGTTGTGTCAGTGTGACAAACTGCGGGAGAAGATGAACGAGGTGAGACAGCTGCTGGCCAACAAGGACAACGAGTCTCCAGACAAGATCCGCCAGGAGACCACCGACCTGCAGCAACAGTCCCTCAAGCTGTTTGAGATGGCGTACAAGAAGGTCAGTGTCTGGCATTGGGATTGTGACATTGTAAAATGTGTACAGAATAACTAGCTGTGGCTTTAGTAGTTCACTCAAAATTCTATACATCAATTCAGAATTTATTTACTTTTTTTTTTTTTTTTTAGGTATGATAGAAGTAAGGAGTTAAGTTTGAGTTTTCAAATCATTCAAGATCTGCTTGGTGTTTGTAACTGGGCACACCAATATTTCACAAAACCACTGGCTCATAATTGTAATTCTGAATGGATGTTTTCCTATTTCAATTCACAACTGGGAGAATCTTCTTCTGTGACTTGGATAGATTCCCTAGTATAAAAGGTTTTATTTGTGGCCGGACAGCTGTCGTCTGAATCTTCTATTATTGGATGGATTACTTATGCTCTTGTTTTAGGGAGATGTGCACAGAACTTTATCTTAACATGTTGTGTGAAATACAGAAACATTAGAGGTTAAACGATTTGTGCAAATTTGCTCACAGTTATCTCTCAATTCAGAGTGTTATGATATGCTACCTCATTAGCGTTCCTCATGCAAAGTACTTGATGTGTGTAAAGTTTTTGGCTGAAGTTTGATCTGTTACTGATAATGAACAGGTGTTTAGTCATGATATAGTGAGTAACCCTTGAAGTCCACTCCGTGGTTTGGTGGTTTGATGGAAGTGAACAAATTTTGTATTTCCAAATGGTGAAACTATATTAAGTTTTCCAGTGGTCTGGTAGGTGATACAGATAGGTGAGGATATAGTCTTGCACAAACTAGAAGTGTTGTGGTGTTTGTGTACAGATGGCATCTGAACGTGAGGGAGGAAGCAGCAGCGGTGGCAGCAGCAGCAGCAGCAGTGAGGGCAGCAGCAGCAGTGAGGGCAGCACTGGATCCGACGATTCCAAAGAAGAGAAGAAGAACTAGGAAGCACACAACAAAAGTCATGCTTGCTACATCATTCTTCTATTTTGACACTGGTGATGATTTGGTGTTTTGAAACGGTTATCTCTTCATGTGGGAGAGGAGATTTGTAAGCTCTACTCAGTTTTTGCATTACATAACATCGTTTTGACAGGTAGCTGCTTCACTTGAATATTTTATTTCTCACACAATCTGTTTCATGCCTTGGCATGTAGAGAAAAAAAACAACACAAAACCCTGATAATTGAAATTTCCTAGTGACACATGGACGTTTGTTGCAAAGTTTGGATTGAATGGGATGTTGCATGAACGTCAAAGATAAAAAGGAATGGGCAGTGTCATAGTAGTTGGGTCAGTTATGGCTGGCAAGTTTTCAGGGAACAAAAGTTTGAATGTGGCGTGTGGTTTGAGAAGTAGATAGTATTGCTCATTTTTGTGATTGCATTATGTTTTTTGCAGTGTTTGTCTTACTGTTTAAAAGGACACGTGTTAGTTGAATAAATAGTTTTGTGATTTTTAGCTTCAGACAAAGTCTCTTTGGTCAGTTCCTCATTGGTCCTCTCTCTTCAGAAACCATGAAATTTCCAGTTCAGTGACACTTCATCATGTGCATGTGCGTTTCTTGCTGCACTTCTTCCATTGCAGCACCTTTGTTAGGTTATATTCAGATGTGGGTTTTTTTGTTGTTATTTTTTAGGTTATATTCAGATGTGTACTGTGGCTTACATTGTTATTCTGTACTTGTACCCATGTTGTTCATCTTGTGTAATCCAGATTATTGAATGTATTGGTTTTTGCTTGACAACAGTAAATGGTCATCGTGTTTTCATTCATAGATTAACTCACAAATAGGGTGGTAGATTGATTGTTTATGAATTGCGTTTTGTCATTGAAGTGATAAAATCTGAAAGGTGTTTCAGAAACAATTGATCAGCTGTAACGCAATCCCATCATCTGTATCTTTTGATTTTTTTTTTTTGTCAAGTTTTATTCTCATGGTCATATTCATGTAGTAGGGTTTGTTTGATTTTTTTATGTTTTTTTTGGTGTATTTATTCATTATTCTCCATTCTGTAAATCGAGGAGAGAAAACCAGGATCTTTCCGATCAACTGGGATCCATATCATTTAATTTGAGTCACGGTAGCCAGGAAATACCTGCTGTCTTCATCAGTTTCTGAAACACTTTTTAGATCACTGATACATGTGAAAAGTTGTTAGAAGGTTGTCGAAAATGTTTCCTGATGCTGCCAATTTTTATAAAAGAAAAAATATCCTGCAGAGGTCATTCCTACCAGTTACCAGCTATCATCCCCTGTCTTTTGGTGAGAAAGGGGGGGGGGGAGGAACAAATGGAGTTTGTAGCTGCTGGGAAGGATGAGACCAAACTGCAGGAAATTTTCTTTTATGGAGGGTTGTTGATAATGGCTTTCAGTTGTATAGTTTCCCGAGAATGGAATTAATAAATTTTAAAAAAGCTAATAAAAACGGTGTTATGTTCCCATTTATTTGTGGTGTTGGTGAAGACTGCTTGACTCCTCCAGTCCCATGGGTCCATGAAGTCATGGGTTTAAATCTTGGAAGCAGTGTCTGGGAAATTAAGGATGGGGATTGTTACTCTCTCTCAGGTCAACATAAAGTGCAGACCTGACAGTGCCTCAATTCCCCCTACACACACACACACACACACCACTCACTCTCTCTCAATGTGACGACCCGGGTTTGATTCCTGGTCGAGGGGATTTTCCCCTGGAGTTAACATCAGTGCAGACTCCACTTCCTCCAAAAGTCCTTCGGATGAGACTAAAAACCAAGGCTCCGTGTGTGAACGCACGCTGAAAATTTTGCGAACATATTAAATCCTTTTCCACTTTTCATAAGAGCAGGCCATTGCTTGCCAGTGGGAACAGATAAGATTTACACAACTGCATACACACAGGGATTGGATGTAAGAAAATAAGCACACGAGTGCTTATTCCATTATCCTCGATATAAAAGAATAAAACCTACACACAGAGGCAGAAGATCAAATAAAGGTAAAGGTGTCCCATAACCTGTGTGGTTGGGGAGCCAGGGATCAGAGACTAGCTTCTCTAGGGGCCAGCATGTTGAGGGCGGCGCCCATCTCCTCTCCCTCGCTGCTTTACCTTCCCTGACCCTAAAGAGGGCAGGTACCCATTATTAGCTGGGGGAACTTACAAAAGCTAAGGTGTGCAAATGGTCACCCATCCAAGTGGTAACCACACTTGATGCTGCTTAACTCGGCTGGGGAAAAGCAAGCACTCTGACCACTGAGCTACCCGTCCACATCAAATATTCATGTTAAAAATCCTGAACTTGATGTCAGTATTTGATGGGCTGCAGAAACAGGAGCATACTCAATATACATCCTGTGCAGAAAATGTGTTGCTCTAAAATTGGAAGGAATGTGTCCGCTGAGACCAGTGGGCAGACCTCTGCAGAGTTTTAAATACAGGAGCAGACCGACACTATACTTACAATTCAGAGAACACAAAGAAGAGAAAGAAAACATATGTGATGTGAAGCATAAGAACTGACACGGCTTAATAGCTGTGGAAAGTTTCAGACATTGGAAAGACTGGAACCACAGTGGAGCTTCACTTTATCAATGCAAGTTAGTATTGCTCAAATTACCTAACACTGCAGGTGTCTGTATCTCTCAGGGCTAGCTGATACCAGGATATATAGGAAACACAGGAGTATAACCCTGTCATGCAGTCTCAGAGTATATGCACTTTCATAGCAGTGTCATGTCATCCTCATGCTCATTGATGATAGTGTAATAAAAAATAAGTCTTAAAAAATTGCTTCTGATCTTGTGGCCTCAGTTGTTCTGGTCTCGTGGTGACTTAAGATTTGGTTTCCTTGTACACTTCTGTGCCTGTGGTGAGTTTGTGTCAAAGCCTTTGGGGCAGAGGTTCGCAGGGGACAATCATTGAGGGGCGTTGTGATGGTCGGTACATCGGATGGGTGGCTCACTCTGGCTCCGCAACTGAGCTAATAGTGCCATTAATAGGGGCCTTGGTAGGTGGTGTCCTGAGTATGTTCGCTCTGAACAGGCAACACTGAACAAAGTGACTCTGCAGCAGTGCAGGGCCCCTCTGGCAGGTAGCCCCACAGCAGCCTGACATTGATGGGCTCCCTGTGGACTTCCGACCCTGAGGATGCGACATAACAAATCTGGGTATGGCTGGGGTGGAGAGGTTGAAATGAGGGTTGAGCAGCATGAGAACAGGACAGGAACCTTAGAGGTTAACCCTCTTGCATTCAGATTCTCTGAACACAAACTGCCCCTAGATTTCGCATTCCATCACAAAATCAGGTCAGGCACACATGCTCACTGGCCTTTCCCTCCTAAGTACATACCAGCGGCCGCTGTAGTCTAATGGTTAGGGTGTTGGACTCGTAATCTAAAGGTTGCGGGTTCGAACCCAGCTTTCGGCTATGGCGTTGTGCCCTTGGAAAAGGCACTTTACGGCTATTTTCTCACCCCACCCAGATGTAAAAGGGGTACCAACTTTGTGTTGGGGGTTAACCCTGCGATAGACTGGCGTCTTATCCAGGGGGGAGTCTATGACTCTCAGTCGCTTAACGCCACAGAAACCGGGATAAGCACCGGCCTGATGAGCCTTAGGCTCAGGACAGACTTTAACTTTAAAGTACATACCAGCAGCTATAATTACTTCCAGACTGTCAGCAAGGTTTCTACCTCTAGCCTGATAGAGCTTTGGCATGTGGTAGCAATTAGTGATGGTCACAGCGTGATGAAAAGCTACTGTGTGTAAATCCCCGGTTCAGGATTCAGAGGGGGCAATTATTCAATCCTGGCAAATCTCAGTTCGGGACTAAGAGGGTTTAAGGCAGTAAAAAAAAAAAAAAAAATTATATATATATATATTCTGCTTTTTTCTGGATCCTCCATAAGCTAAGCATGAATATAAAAAACAACAATTTGCTTGTCAACAGTAATGGTGTAGTACTAGGTGTGTGTGTGTTGTGATAAATTGTAAAATTAGGAAAGGGTTCCAATGCTCTGATTTTTTTCAAATGTTGGAATAAGATCATACTTGCTCTCATCAGAAAACTTAAAGGAGACAAACAAAGTCCAAGTCTGTAATTACACCCAACATTACAACAATAAATGATTTTAATTTCTTAGTAATAAGCTGTAAAACTTCTGACAGTTAACAATGGCATGTGAGATATATATACAGCAAACATCTAAAAAAAATTATAAATATTTTCTCAAGTGTACAAACTATGATGCAGAATGATAAAGGAAGCGAACCACACAAAATTTGTTAACCTTCAGCAGAATAGTCACTGTAAAACAAATCTATGCACATTTTCTACTTTTCACAGGACCACTGATACAAGGAACCAGCACCATTTCCTTCTTCCTCTATTCACATACACATGATAACAAATGCAACTGAGGAAATCTGGTCACATATGAATACTTCAATTTCAGGCATGGGATTTTCGCTTTGCTTCAATAAAAATTTAGTTAAATTTTCCGTCACCACCACAACACTAATAAATCCAACAGTCAAACCTTGCTTTTTGCGAATAAAATCCCATGCCAGGTTGATTTAATGAATATCAATATGGCAGTTAGGTGAATACATCAATTAAATTAACCATCCATTTTAAATGGTGTTTTTTACTTTTTACTATGACCACAAAAAAGGAAAAGATTCCTACTTTTGCTCCTTTCTCAAGAACTGACACAGACCCGATGACAGATAAAGTGATTGCACATACTTCTCCATTAAGTTGAAGTAAATGGTGATAGAGAAGGAAGCATGTAAACATTGTCTGTGCCTGGTGAATGTGACTTACTAACACTACAGTATTTGATGGGTGTTTAATTTTTTTTTTTTTTTTTTCACAATTTCATTTTTCTGCCTTTTAGCCCTGACCATCCACGCAGGACTACATGTGCACTAGTGAGTACAAACAGCTTGCTATGACAAACCCAAATAGACCTGCTAACTTAAAACAAAAAACTTGCCCATAATATGGTATGACAATGGTGCATGCCAAACCTCACTTTTTCAAACCGATATAAAATGAACCAAAAATGAACATCACCACCACACATTATCCACAATCAGCATACAGTTACACACCCACAAATATATACGCATATACACACTAATATAACCATTCAACATCCCACCCTTGCAACACAAAAAAAAAAAGAAAACTGCCAAAAGGCAACTCATGATTATATCCAGGACAACTCCATGATTGACCAAACAAAATAAAAATGCCCAATTTTCAAATCCTGAGAGTAGCAGACAAAAAAACACTTGTAAGAATCTTAGAAAGTAGGTAGCTGAACTGATGGGAATACTTGGTAAAAAGAAAATGCAGAATCCAAGAACAAAAGGAAAAAAATTCTAGCACGGAACTTCCAGAATATGGGGAATAGTGGGAACAATCCCTCAGAGGAGTATTCAGATCCATAATCTCACTTGGTCACTTCAACAGCATACATGATATGATGATGCAAGTTTTCCATACACCCCATCTTTGAAGAGTACCACTGGCTGGCCAGAAGCAACAAAAACCAATCCAATACTGACTCCTTTGCACAGCACCTTTTTTTCAATTTTCCACATTTTGTTTTCCACTGGTAATTTTTCAACCAAAGGAACAAGACCTCTACACAGTTCATAATGATCTTCAAACACACTAACCTTCTTTACAAAACTGACCTATTCAAAAACCATTACTCTACACAGTTCATAACGATCTCGAAACACACTAACCTTCTTTACAAAACTGACCTATTCAGAAACCATTACTCTACACAGTTCCTAACGATCTCGAAACACACTAACCTTGTTTACATACCTGACCTGTTCAGAAACCTACTCTACACAGTTCATAACAATCTCAAAAGACACTAACCTTGTTTACATACCACCAGCTGCCATAATGCAGTGGTTAGAGCCTTAGATTTCAGACTGAAAGGTTGTGGGTTCGATTCCCATAAGAGTCATATAGCGATTTTTCAGACTCCGGCCAGCTCCTACCCAGAGTGAGTGTGCTGTGAGCTCAGTGGGCAGACCGAGACCACACAGTCAAGCTTCATCCACTTTAGGATGCGAATTTGAGAGTGTTGCTTGAATTACCTGACCAACACTGCAGGTGTCTGTATCTCTCAGGCCCGGTTGATGCTGGGATATATTATGACAGTAAACGCAGAGTACAACCCTGTCAAGAAGTCTCAAGTAGTCACTTCCACAGCAGCATCATTACATCATCCTCATCACCATTGATTATCATGCAATAATAAAAACTGCCTCTGATGCTCTGGTCTCATGGTGACCTCAGATTCAGTTTCCCCATACACTTCTGTGCCTGAGGTGAGTTTGTGTCAAAGCCTTTGGGGTTGGAGGTTCATGGGGAGACCGTTGTTGGAGGAACGTTGTGCTGGTCGCCACCTCAGGTGGGTGACTCAGTCTGGCTCTGCGACTGAACTAATACTGTCGTAAGTAGGGGGCTTAGTAGGTGGTGTCCTGCGTATGTTTGCTCAGAACAGGAAACACATAAACACCACCAAAGTGACCCAGCAGAAGTGCAGGGGCCCTCTGGCTGGTGGCCCCACAGCAGCCTAATATTGATGGGATCCCTGTGGACTGCCAATCCTGAGGATGAGACACAATGAATCTGGGTATGGCTGTGGTGGGGAGTTAGAAATGAGCAGCGTGGGAACAACGATTCGGGGATGTCACAGAAGATGAGGCAGCAAAAAACAAAAAACAACCAAAAAAACCCCTTCTTTACATACCTGACCTGCTCAGAAACCATACCCACTGTTTCAACAGATACAGACTCTTAAGTCTTGCAAAGTTGCTGAACTTGTTTCAATTTTCCACTTTTTTTCACTTGTCATTTTTTCAACTACAGACACAAGAACTCTACAGAGTTCATATTTGTCTCTAAACCTTGTTCACATAGCTGACCTATACAGAAACCATACCCACTCCTACAACACTTACAGGCTCTTCAGTCTCGCAAAATGGGTGAACTTTTCATGAGACAATGCATTCTTTGTACACATACAAAGTTCACATGGGACAATGCGTTCTTTGTACACATACAAACTCATGCTATCACAGAAATCTCAAAAGACATGCCATGGAAAAAGATCATGGGAACTATGAAACTACCCTGTAGCCAATCATTAAAAGAATTAAGAGATTAGGCTAGAAGCACTGTGTTATTTTGAGAAAGGGGGGGGGGGGGGGGGGGGGGGGCAGATCTGCAAATTGGGCAACTGAAAAGTTAACTGATTATTGCACAAATCACAACTCACTTTCTTCACTTACTCTGGTGCAGTGGACATGTATACATACATACATGCATAATTTTTTTTGACTTTCCCCATGTGAGCAGAATGCTACCTCACCTAGGCCACTTGCTGGGGGGATTGTTTGCGTCGTTCTTATCACAGGCCAGATCTGGCATAACTCTCTCTCTTTCACACACACACATAAAATCAAAGGGTTTTCATGCACAAAACCTTGGCTTATGATCTCATTTGATAGATATTCTGGGAAGTGAGGTCAGAATCAATATCAACACCGGGGAAATTATATCTTTAACAACTCAGATTTGAACCACCTTCCTTCAACCATGAGTGTCACATTATAACCACCAAGCAATTCTACATCCTCAATAAAAGAACTCTGTGTAAAACGTTTTTCCATTCCTCACTCAGGGGTGTTATTTTGGGGTTGTTTTTTTTAATCTTCAGTTTTTTGTTCAGAATATTCAATAAAAACCATTGGCATGAAGTATCAATTTACATCTTGAGGAGATTCAAAAAGCAACCTTTTTTTTTAAAGACATTTTGGTATACTTTATATATGTTTTTACATGGCACATATTCAGGTTTGTATATACAAACACACACACACATACACACACTCACACAAATTCAAAGACAGCCAACTACCAGCACACTGAATAAAATATTTGCCCATCCACTTGGCCACAAGTAAGCCCAATTTCCCAAGTAAAACATCCAGAAATCAAAACATTTCCACTTCTAAAGCAAAAGATTACACATCGATTTATCGTCAAGACAATGCCAATTAACACTGAAAGTCTAGCATCAAAACTTTAAAAGAATATAGGAAAGAAATTAAGTGTGTCTTCATTTAATAAACTGTGCATGCCTAAACATCTTGAACACAAATCAATATCTGAACACACTAAAAAGTGCTCTGTCTTGATGTTAAAATCCTGACACTTTGTAATGTACTACAATGCAGAATGTACAACACCAATTTAGCAATACAACTGAATATTGCAAGCATAACATGCCAGTTCTCTTTTTCACTCCAGTTCTCATGTTCTGATCAAGCAACCCCCATAACCCTTTTACGTCCTGAGGTCCCATGTGCGAACAGCATGCAGAACATCTTGCGCACACATTAAAACCCGTTCCGTTTTTCAAAAGAGTAGGCTATTATGTGCCGGTGGGAACAGTTGACAAAATTTACAAAACTGCATACACACGGGACTGGATATAAAAAAGCACATGAGTGCTTATTCTATTATCCTCGAAATAAAAGAATAAATAAAACAAATAAATAAATAAATAAAATATACTTTTTTAGTGTTTCCCAAATCCAACAACAAATGACAATTACAAGAGTTAAAAAAATAAAAGACTATTACCAGAGATTACAGGACTTCAAGTAAATTTCCTCCACAAAAAAGAAGATATGGATATTGCAAAACCATCTATTTACAAATGTGTGGGATGACTAAAGGTCAAAATGACACCTGTTCAAATGAAGCTTATTTTCTATTTTGCTAGAAAAGAGGCATGCTCTTCTATCCATTGATAGGACGATAGTGCAGTCATGCATGTGGGAGACAGGATTCTACTTCTATTTCTTAGTCCTTTCTCGTTCAGATTAAAAGAAATAATTTCTGAAGGCTAGTCCAAATCCTATCTCAAAATGCAGACAGAACAACGCCTCTTCCTTTTTTTTTTTTTGAATAAAGTACCTACTAGTATGAATAAACTAGGTACCAAAAGATGTCCTTTTCTAAAATGTACATTTAAGCAGCATAACCTTCCATACACTTTTTTCTGTCAATGTAACAATCTGCAGCTTTCTAAGCTGTATAAAATGAACCTACCTTCCTTCTTTTCAGCACAAACATAGGATTTTCTTGCATTCAATAATCATCTGAATGCAAGTTTGTAAAACTTGTCCAGGTTTCTCTTTTTCACAACTTCTTACATGGAGGATAATATACGGCAAACTACAAGCTGCTATAAACTATGAAACACACGGTCCCTCTGTACACTTTTATTTCCTCTACAGTAACATGGGGTATATAGAGTAACATGGGGTATATAGAATTTGAAACTTACACTGGCATATGATATAATACAAGTTTTTTGGGTGTTTTTTTTTTTTAACTACGACACAAGTTTGTTTTGTTTTTTACAATATTAACCAAACCACCTTGAAACATCTTAACACCACTTCTGCACCCATTTACACATACAACATTAGAGTATAATCATCTTCTTGACCAATTCCCCAGTAACAATGTCAATAACAAAAAGTGCACTACTTATTTCAAAATACTCTATAACAACCCACTAAAAAATAAATTAAGACAATAGATAAAACATTTTGCATCTGATGCAATGCTGTACAATTCAATGATTATTCACTGAAGTCCTCCTAATTTTTGTTTGGTCAGGGGGAGGGGGGGGGGTTGTTTTAGGGCTGTGTTTTTGTTTTTTTCAAATTAAAAAAAAATGTATTTCCCTTACAGTTACAAGAACCAACTGACATGTTTTGAAAACAAGATGAAACAAAACAAAACAAACATAAGCTTTTATGCTGACCTCAATTCTTCACAACAACCTCAAATTCAACTCTCCAAATTTTTTTAAGTAGTCTTCAAAACATTTTCCACCATGAGTTTGTCACCATCCACAGCTGTGAATCACACAGATCATACACATTCAACTCAAGTTAGTAATAAAACTCACAATATGAAAACAACTACCAAAATATGAACAAAAAAAACACAAAAAAACCAACAACAAAAAAATACTGAGCTGTCCACATCACTGGGTATGCAGGTGTCCTCCAAAAAGTCAACTGAAGATGATGACGATGAGAGCGTGGTAAAAACGTCAACTGGAGTATTATGAACACTTTCTGTGCAAACCAAGGTAGAGGACAGTACATTCATGAGATTTCTGGAAGAGTGGTATAAAGCAGTCCCTGCTGTTGTAGGTGACGGGTGACTCTAGTCAACCTTCAGCATGTTGCTGTACTGTTCCTGGGGCTTTTGCTTCCATGACTCTTTGGCCAGTGTCCTTTTCAGCTGACCATCCCTGCACAAATGTTCATTATTATTGATTTCATGTTTTTATTTACTGGTGAACATTTGAATTTAAGCTGGGCTGTTTTATCTGTGATAAGGAGTCCATATCCACACAGGTGCAATACAGTTGTTTTTTCCTTATTGACAGGTAAACACTTAAATTTGACATAAGGAGGGTGGCACAATGGTTCAGATGTTTGGCTGCCAACAAAGTAAACTGTGAGGTTCTGGGTTTGATTCCCAGCTTCGCCTTTTCTTTCCAGTTTGACAAAAAAATCAAACTGAATTTCAAAGTCTCAGGTAAGACTATAAATTAAGGCCAATGTGCAAATGCACGCAAATGCAGAACATCTTGCGCACGCATTCAAAACCTGTTCCGCCTTTTGGAAGAGTAGGTCATTTCATGCTGGTAAGAACGGATGACAGAAACAAAACAGCATGTACACAAATGACGTGTTTAGACACCATCCCTGAAGTCAGAATGCAGTACCTGGGGGGAAAAAATTGGTCTCATACACAAAAATCTCACCACTGGTGAACCTCAAAGCTCTAGCCGCAGAATGAAAAAAAAAAACCTTGCTTGTTCTATCTGTAGTAAGGAGTCCATATCTGCACAAGTGCAATACAGTTCTTTTGTTTCCTTTCTTATTGATAGGTAAACTTTTAAAATTTAACCTGGATGTTTTATATGTAGTGGTCCATATCTACATTGGTACAACTATTGAAATTTACATCCCCCCTCCCCAAGAAGAAAAAGAGGAGGGGGGGGGGCAGATAAAAATTTTAGGCACTATCCGGTCCTAGTAAGGTACAAGGAAAACCAAATTCAAATACCTTCTCAGAAACTAAAAGAAAAAAACAAAGTATTTTGTTTCTAAAATAGTTTCTCTTGCAAAGATGAAATTCTTGATTGCTAGGCATAAAAAATGACACTGAAATGACTATAGGCAACAAAAACGACAATTTCTCACTTGACTGCTTCTAACAAATTCAAATCAGATAGACAAAACTGTGTCATACTGATAAACATAGCACTGGAGGATGGAAAACCAACTTGGTCATAACAAATGGACATGAGACAGACAGAACTGTCAACCTAAATGCATAGAACTGGAGGGTGGTAAATAAACTAAATGTTCACACCTAAGATGCTGTACAAAGCCATATGAAACCTTTTTTCATGTCTTTCTTTTACACATACCTTCCGCATTCCCCAAGCCCCTAAACCCAAAAAAAAAAAAAAAAAAGAAAAAAACCTGTCTTGTTTACCTCAACTTTTTTTTTCTTTTTTTAAAGGCAAAATTCCACCCGGAATTAACAAACAATCCATGCAGATGCAAAAGTTTATCCAGGAAAATATGACTGGCAAGAAACATCTTAAGACATAAAATAAGTAAAGTAATTCATTCAAGCAAAAAGACCTAGACATGAAAACATATCTTTTAAAGAAATGCTTTTACCCATCTGTATGGTAGTTTGCCAACATGGAGATGTGTGGGACTTCCATGTGTCTTGGCAAATAGATCACATGTATAAAAAAAAATTTAAAAACCCACAAAAAACCAAGCCTATTTTGTCTCATAGCAGTAAGTGGATAACAATAGGTAGCACTAACACTCACCAGTCTAAGTCCACCAGTCCACCTTTTCTTGCTATCTCCCTCCTGACACGACCAGCAAAATCAGCAGCATTCTCGTTCTCCTGCAACATAACAGACTTTTGAAAAAAAACTAAAAAAAACTGGGAAATACAGCAGTCATATAAATGCCAACTGAAGACTGAAGCATGACACTTTAAAACTTTCTTTTAATCTTTTTTAAGAGCTGAAAGACATGGCAAAAACTGAAAGTGAAATTCAGTTAAAACATCAACACTAAAGCTCCTTTTTTTCCAAGGCATAGAGATGCAAATTTAAGTTTCCAAAGTTTCTCATGCATATGCATGCATGGCAAGCAGGCATGCACCCCATGTGTGTGCATACATGCATGGAAGAGTGTGTGCATGCATGTGTGTGCGAGTGTATGCAAAGTTAAAACTGCATGCTCAATATTTACAAAGGACACATTGAATTATGGTCCCTTACTATCAAGATCATTAACCACTTTCTTAATCTTGTACTGTAACAAGCAGGCCGTTACCACATTGGGATTAACACTATAATTCTAAAAAAAATGAGATAGTAAAATATTCATAAACATTTCCCTAACAGAAGAGAGATGACCAAATCAACCCAATTCAATAAAAAATTATACATGTATCCATTACCTTTCAGCTTCTGATTCTTTTATGACAATGCACTATACTAAGACTGGCAATTTTTCCAAGCAAACAAGAGACCTAACAAATAAACACATAGTTACTCTCCTGACATACAAAATATTCTTATTTTAACCCTCTTAGTCCCAATCCGGGATTTGCTGGGATTGAATAATTACCCCCCCCCCCCCCCCCCAAGTCCCAATCCGGATTTGCCGGATTTACACACAGTAGATTTCCATCACGCTGTGACCATCACTAATTGCTACCACATGTCAAAGCTCTTTCAGGCCAGAAGGAGAAACCCTGTAGAGCGTCTGGAAGAATTATAGCTGCTGGTCATGTACTGAGGAGGAAAAGGCCAGCCAGCATGTGTGCCTGACCCGATTTCGTGATGGAATGCGAAATCTAGGGGCAATTTGTGTTCAGAGACACCAAATGCAAGAGGGTTAATGTAGACAAAGCTCATCATGTATAACACAAAAGATGGCAATGATGCAAACACCACCACCACCCAAACAACAACAGCGTGTGTGAAGCCGCAGCTTCCTCACCATTCTGTGCATGGGGGGCAGGTACCAGATGTCACAGACCAGGGCCCAGCTGGTCATGATGTTGAAGAGGTGAGTCACCATCCCGTGCTTGCTGCTGTCCCAGAAAGCATCCCCAAACCGCAGATCATACTGCCAACAACAAACACAACAACACATCATATCACTACAGTCAATTCCTCTCGTCCCTGTTTCTCTATTTGTGAGCTCTTTTTAAAAACTACCCAACCACCTACCCATCCATTCATCCAACATACCATCTATCTAACCAACTAACCTATCAACCAACTATATATATATATCCATCTAACTATATATCCCATCCATCCATTTATCTAAGCAACCAACCAACAAACCTTTTAAATATATTTCAATTTTTTAAAAAAAAACACACAAAAACAAAACCAGAAGCTTCGTGATCTTATCCCCCCTCCCCTCCCAATCTTCACCAAATCAATCAGTTCAGGTATCAATCTAATCAAGCTGGTAGAGTATTTTAGAATACAAAAAATATGTATCTATATTCTCCATTCATACATGGTCTTAAAAAAGGTAGTTAATTTCTTATTACAATGAAATATATTTCCATATTTGGTACTAAAATAATAGAGCACTCCTCATTTATATCAAAATGACATGTTCTGAATATCAAAATCTGCCGATTGGTCTGACAAAGACAGACAATGAAGGACAAATTACTGACCTTAATGGCAACAGGATACACAGTTGTGGAGACTTCAAAACTGCCTTTCTTGAACATCATCACAGATGTATTGTTGATACACGTGCCTGGAAAACAACAAACATCCAATCCCACCAGCTCAGCAAAAAGTGTTTTAAAATTTGACATTTCATTGCGCTTGACAACTCACTCAAAACACAACATCAACAATCAAGGTATCAAAGCTTTCACATACCATGATTATGGAGTATTTACACAATTCTAATACTAGCCCAACATTTCCTTCCAGTTGCACATATACAAACCTATTTTTCTGTATCATGAGAGAGATTGAGGATGTAAAAACTTTCTGCATTTGATGACAAAAGGAACATACTTCTCTAAATGCCTTTTTTTGTTTGTTTGCTGCTCAGCTAGAGCTCTGAGGTTCACCAATGGTGAGATTTTGCGTATGCAATCAATTTTGCCCACTATGAAGGTAGCTGTATTCCAACTTCGAGGATGTATGCTGAGTATGTTCATCTTTTCATAACCCATCGAATGCTGACATATATTACAGGATCTTTAATGTGCATATTTGATCTTCAGCATGACTATATACACAAAGGATATTAAGGCACTGGTAGGTCTGCACTTAAGTTGACCTGGGAGACTGTAAAAATCATCACCAACCCTACTTCACCAGACACTGCCAAGATTCAAACCCACAACTTCATGGACCCATGGAATTAAAGTTGAATGGTCTTAACTACTTGGCTGTAGCGTACGTCAAATACCCACTTAAAACAAGCCAAATAGTGCAACTTGGGTCTCAACGAGAGTAAAACACAGCAGCAAACAACTTGAGCTCCTGCTTGTATTTAACCTATTAAAACAAAAAAAAAAACCCGTAATGTCAGCTTTGGTGCTGCAGCACACCATTACTCTGCACTAGATTCTTTAATTAACCAAGAGTAACCAAGCGAGCACTGCACTGATGAAAGCACAAACCCTCTCCATGTGTGGAGAGGCCTATGCCTGTGTGTCGGAGAAACATTTTTTGGTCCATTTAGAGATGTTATCCACACCACTTCTGTCCTGCCTTCCTCTTTTTTTATCTGCCCAGAGCCAGCTTGCAAGACAGACTTTGCATGTTGACCAATCTTGTTACCCGACTACTCCACTTCAGCTTGGCTCCAAAAAATATTTTATTCTGGTGTTGAATATTATTTTCTGCCTACTAAAATGCTAAAATTGAGATCTGAGGTTTGAGTGTGACACTAAAAAGGAAGATTCTGAATCTTCAGTTTAAAGCCCATCGGTTTGCTAGCGCAAAAAAAAAAAAAGTAAAAAAGAACAAAAAAAAGAAACCCAACAACATAAATAATCTCTCTTCAGTCAATTTTGTAAAAAAAAAAAAAAAAAAAATTTCAAAACCATGTCGCAACACAAAACTTACCTTCAGGAAAGATGAGAATGGGCAACTTGTCCAAATCATTCACATGTTCTTTCAGTCTGAAATGTACACAATAATATATTTTTGTTTGGTTAAAAAAGTTAAGAAAATTGACACATACGTACAGTTTGAATCATGAAGTATGTACATAGTATACTAATTGCACACACACACACACACGCACACACACACACACACACACACACACACACACACACACACACACACACACACACAGAGATGGGGGATGAGACAGCCTGTGGTTACAACATTGTACTCGCAATTTGATGATCTGGGTTCGATTCCCATTCAAGATTTTGCTCCTGGAGTTAACATCAGTGCTGACTCCACTCTCCCAAAAGTCCTTCAGATGAGACTATAAACTGAGGCCCTGTGTGCGAACACACGCAGAACATCTTGCACACATGTTAAATCTTTTTTGCTTTTCTTAAGAATAGGCCATTGTGTGCTGGTGGAAACAGATGACAAGATTTACAAAACTGCATACACATGAGGACTGGATGTAAAAAAACCATGAGTGCTTATTCCATCATCTTAGATATAAAAGAATAAATAAATACATAAATAAACCCATCACACACCAACACACCACACACACACACACACACACACACACACACAACACACACACACACCACATATGCAAATGACACACACACGCGCACGCACACACACACACAAACAGAATTCAGAACATTACAATTTCAATCTCTAAACCCACAAACACCACTGCAATGCTTTTTTGTTTTTCAGGAATCTAAATACAATGACTCATACAAACATGAAAAGAAGGCCCAGGCTAGGAGACCACATTTAAATACTGAACACATACGAGAGAGAGAGGGACAGCTTTGTTTCTCCTAAGTATGCTCCAAGGGAAGCTATCTGTCTAGTTTATGATTCAAACAGATATATATAACTAGAAATAAAAATTAATCACACACATACACAGAACTGAGTTATCATCAAAGCTGACTCAACCCCCAGAAAGTCCTTTGGGTGGACTACAAAACAAGGTCTCATGTGAGAACACACACACACTTCTTGCACACACGTTAAAACCCATTCTGCCTTTCAGAAGAAAAGGCCACTAGGAGCTGATGGCAAGAATTTACAAAACCTCATACACGAGGAGACAGAATGTCAAAAAAGTACAGGAGTACTTATTCATTACCCTCAAAATAAAATTGAGAAAAAACAAAACATACATACATACGAAACCTACAACAACAACAAATATTATATTATTTGCATACACCAAACACACACACAAAAATATTCATGTCATTAACACACACACCAAACACATGACAAACTATTCAAAACTCTGTCCAGCTTTCTGGTATAAACTGAAGAAAATCTCTCAGAGGATAATTCTATGCATCAAACATACCTCCGTGCCACCAGATGTCTGTCTTTGATCTCTGAGCGCTCAAAGAACACATGGGAAGTAGCCCGATTCAAGCCCCGTTGTAACATCCCCAGCAAACCACCTTGGGCCTGACCCACCTACAGCATCCATAGTGAAGAAGAAAAAAAAGAAAGAAGAGAAAGTGTCAAAAAGGTATGGCCAAATTTGGGCTGTTTCACACATAATAAGAAATGAGGAAATTCGGGAGACATGTTAAAATCAGCATTATAATAACTTAACTTTTTTAAAATTTAAAAATAACACTTTATTAGAGAGAAAAAGGAAATTTCTTCAAACCAATGCTACTTAATCCGAGTTTAAGTGTGAACACACACACACACACACACACACACACACACACACACACACACACACAACACACACACACTCTCATAAACACATATGTTGGATGCTACAGCTGAGTGGTTAAGACCATTTGATTTCAATCTCCAGGGTCCATCAAGTCATGGGTTAGAATCTCCTCAGTGTCTGGCGAATTAAGGGTGAGGGATTTTTACGATCTCCAAGGTCAATTTTAAATGCAGACCTGCCAGTGTCTTAATTCCCTTTGTGTTTTTTTTCCCATGCTGAAGATCAAATATGCATGATGAAGATCCTGTAATTCATGTTAACATTCGGTGAGTTATGGAAACATGAACATACCCAGCATACATCCCTGAAGTTGGAATACAGCTACCTTCAAAGTGGGCAAAAAAAGGACATCAAAGTGGGAAAAAAAGGTCACATACGCAAAATCTCAACATGGATAAGCCACGGAGCTCTAGCTGAGGAACATGGAAAAAACCAAACAGCACAAGACAGCATTAGTAAATATTAATTAAACAATCACTCATGTTTCTTATTCTTCTTCTTCAAATACTCAGACAACACCTATTGCTGTCTGTCACAAGAGCATAAAAACGCGTTACCATGCCATTAAGCACGTGACAAGTCTGGCCTAGCACAACCAACTTCAGCATGGAAGAGAACTGTTATGTTTTAAGTCTTTCAGGGAAAAACAGGGAGAAGAATGGACCAGGAAGGCAGAAAATAAGACAAGAAACAGGTGACAGGAAGAAAACGAACATGGCAGTTCTAAACAAAGAGAGGGATTGAAAAGAGGGAATTCCTAACACAGAATTTTCAGAAGATGGGGATTCTATTTATACTGACAGAATCCCCTCCCCCCGGCATCCCCATGGAATAAAACTCATGTATGTTTCTTGGAATGTCAAGAGAATGTCTGTTTTCAAGACTTTGTGTCCAAACTCACCAAAGCATACGAGTTGTCACAGGAAAGCATGAAGACATCAATGGGTGACGTATGGTTGGCAACACAGATTCCGTTCTTCACACGGTTTTCCCTGAACACAACAGTAGACATCACATCCTGAATCTGTACTTATATATATACATATATATATAATATATATATATATATATACATATATATATATATATATATATATATATATATATATATATATATATATTATATATATATACAAACAAAAAAGTGCTTTTCTTTTCAAGGTACAAAGAAAGAGTCAAAACTTGTCATTAAAACAAATAACAGTTTTTAACATTGCAGTTGTGATGAAATTCTAATAGCTGTTTGTGAACAGCCAGCCAGACCCCTGCACTGCAGCAGAAGAAACACGGGTAGAGCTGTGTATGGCGAAGTTGGCTGGGGAAAAAAAACAACCAGGTTGCAAAACAATGTTTCTAAAGATCCAAACACACACACACACACACACACACACACACACACACACACACACACACACACACACACACACAAAAAGCACACACACACACACACATGTACACACACACACACACACACATGTACACACACACACACACACATGTACACACACAATGTTCCCAATGACCAAACACACACACACAACACACTGCGCACACACACACACACACACACACACACACACACACACACACACACACACCACACCACACACACACACACACACACACAGAGTTAGAACACACATACACACAGCGAAGAAAAAATGCTTATAATGGACTGGACTGGACTGGAAGAAACCATTACTCACTCGTTGTGGAAGGTGATGAGGGCTGAACAGGAGCGTGCCATCAGCCGGAAACTCATCAAGCTGATATGTCGGTACAGACATTTCTTAAAGCTGAAAATGTCACAAACGATTCCTGTTATCTCTAATTGTCATAAAGTTTAATTCTGTCAATCACTAAAATTCTACAGCATTTTCTTTCAAACAGAATAACATATGATCACTGTTTTATCTCACTTGAATCTTATCCTCAGAAAGTTTATTATATCAATCAGTAACAATTACACTGAGTTAAATCAATTTCCATTTTTAATCAACTATGAAGCAATCTGAATATGACATTTTGCTACTCTAGTTAAATGCTAATTTCCTGTTTCATATGCTCTTTTTGAATAGTTTTTAAAGCACTTTTATTTAACTCTTCTCTCTTTCTCTCTCTTTTTTTTTTTTTAGACAAAAATCTGTGCTTTTGATCATTCACAGATTTTCTTACTCCAACAAACTTTTCCATGTGCTTTTTTATATCCAGTCTCTGTGTGCATGCAGTTTTGTAAATCTTGTCATCTGTTACCACCGACACATAATGGCCTACTCTTCTGAAAGGTGGAAAGGTTTTAAAGAGTTGTGTGCAAGATGTTTGTGTGTGTTTGTACACAGGACCTCTCTTTATATAGTATCGTATGAAAGACTTTTGGGGGAGTGGAGTCGGCACTGATGTTAACCCCAGGGAAAAACCTCCTTAAACAAGCATTTCACTTGGTGACTCAAACCACACTATCAGATTGCAAGCACAATGCTTAAATACCACACCATTCCATCCCATGTGTGTGTTGTGTTGTGTTGTGTTGTGTGTGTTGTGTGTGTGGTGTGTGTGTGGGGTGTGGTGTGGTGTGTGTGTGTGTGTGTGTGGTGTGGTGTGTGTGTGGTGTGTGTGTGTGTGTGTGTGTGTGTGTGTGTGTGTGTGTGTGTTGAGTGTTTGAGTGTTTGGTGTGATGTTGTGTGTGTGAATGTGTGTGTGTGCAGATGTGTGTGTAGATGTAAGTGTGTGCATGTGTATTTCTGCTTATTACATTGTATGTACAAATTTGTCAGTGTACCAGTTAATAGCTATCATTTTCATGTGTGTCAGCGAATGGGCCCATGTGATGGACAGAGCCTACTCACATACCCTATATAGCCTACAATAACAGCAAAAAGCGGAAGCAATGGAACAAAATATAGATATCATTAAAAAAAATCTTACTAAATGAAAGGACACTTACTCGCCAGCAGGCAAATATCCAATGCAAGCAGTTGAAATCAGCAGCCAAAAAACAGCTACCACTGCTAGACAAAATCTGGAAAAACAATGAAAGCAGACTTACTAACCCAAACATGCCAAGAAACCTGCTATCTGATCATACTTGACACAAACAGAATGTTCAATGGATAAGAATAATCACATTCTACATTACCTAAACTGATGCTATCAACAGTCTTCAACATCAGATATGTATATGACGCATGTATAACATACCATTATTACCAATGTGCTAAATTTGACATCTTGTCTCATATATATGTGTAATTATATATATATATATATATATATATATATATATATATATATATATATATATATATATATATATATATATATATATACAATGTTAACTTGTACAGACTAAAAAAAAAAACAACCAAAACTTGTACAGACTATCATTACACATATTGCCAATGTATAGAAAAGACATTTTCAAAGACAGGAAATTTATCTTTACAACTTAACAACTTTTTATTTTGCTTTGAATAAATACTGCCCCAATAACTGTTTTGGGTTTGCTTCAGTTAATCTGGTATGTCTACCTTTTCATTTTACCTATACTTTTCCATAAATGAAATAAAACAAAAATCAAGCCATTTCTGTTTCTACTATCTTACAAATAATACAGTATTTTTAGCCCAGTTTGACTAGGGCTAAATGTTTGAAACATGTTTAATTCGAAAAGCATTTTAACAACTAAAACTAAAAGCTCATTACTGCTATTTTAGACACACTTCTGGAAGTCTCTTCATATGCTATGTTTCATGTCACATTTTATAGATAGCATTTAAAATCTGAACCAGCAAAAGACGACTAATTACTATTCAAATCTAGAGGGAAAGGAAAAAAAAAGATTTTTAAAAAACCAAACTAAAATCAAATTGAAGAAAGAAAAAAAAAAGTAAACTCTCACCTGAAAGGAAAGAGGATGCAGTAGCGCACCACAAATCCTATACACCACAAGACCGTTAACCGAACACTGAAATCACAACAATCAACATGTAGTGATGTACATATATCAGATAACAACAATGTTGTACATTTGAACAGCATACCTCGACTTAGAAGGGAAAAAAAAGACACAAATAACACCCTCCCCCCCCCCCAATTCCTCACCCACCCACCCACTCCCCAAACCAATCAACAACATAAATGAAACACCAAAAAACACACCAAAAGATAAAAACAAAAGAAAAAAATAAATGAAATGAATTCTGGACAGTGTGCATATGTGTGTGTGTGTGTGTGTGTGTGTGTGTGTGTGTGTGTGTGTGTGTGTGTGTGTGTGTGTGTGTGGTGATTTACTTCGATTTATCAATGATCTTTTTTCCCCTATGCATGCTGGGGCTTTCACATTCATCCCTGATCTGTCTTCTGCTGTACTATGCACACATACAGGTCTGACATGATAGCCAAGTGACAGGGGACAGGATAGCCTAGTGGTCAGAACATTGCGCTCGCAATTTGATGACCCAGGTTCGATTCCCGTTCAGTGGATTTTTCCCCTGGAGTTAGCATCAGTGCTGACTCCACTCTCCCCAAAAGTCCATCAGATGAGACTATAAGTATAAACCGGGCCCGTGTGCGAATGCATGCAAAACATCTTGCACACATGTTAAATCCTGTTCCACTTTTTGTAAGAGTAGGCCATTGTGTGCCAGAGGGAACAGATGACAATATTTACAAAACTGCATACACACGGGGACTGGATGTAAAAAAGCACATGAGTGCTTATTCATTATCCTCGATATAAAAGAAAAAATCAATAAATAAAAAGCATGCTGATAATGTTCATGTTGTCATTTTTACTAGATACTGATATGTCAGGGAAATTATAACATACCAAGAAACAGAAAAACAATAACCTTTACATTCAAAATACTTAGCAAAGCAACAAAATGAAAGAATGACTAAAAAAAAAAAAAATAATATATATTATATATATATATATATATATATATATATATATATATATATATATATATATATATATATATAAATCATCTTTAAAAAAGAATGAATCTATAAGATAAATAAATAAATAATAAATAAATGAATAAATAAGAATGAATGAATAGATAAATAAATGAAGAGGTTTCTTATAATTCAATATTTGATACATACAGAAAGAAACATTGCAAATAATTCTATTCAGACTAAACAAAAACAAACAACAACAAAAAGACATTAAAAAATGATTCCATTTCAACTTTGCACAAACAAAATCATATAATTACCTTGAAAACTGGTAACCTTTGGTACTTCTTGTCAAGAGATTCCATGATGCTATCTCTGTAAAAGTAAATGTACATGTATGAATATACACGACGCAAATACTACAATTACCAGTATTGGAAAATGTAAATTTAGGATAATTAATGCTGTCAATGTTTCCCATAAATAGCAAGCATATGCCTTTACTGCAAATGGAGATTTATTTAATATTATTTCTATTTTTATCTTATTTATTTTATGCCACTTTAAGTCACGGTAGATTTCTCTGCGTGAAATTCAGGTTGCTCTCCCTGGGAAGAGCACATCACCACAAGAGCAGTGCTACCCTTTTTTTTTTCCCTGTCTGCAACTGTATTTTGTTTCCCAATCAGAGTTGCTTTTTTCAACAGAATTTTACAAGGGACAATTCTCTTGTTGCTGTGCATTCTTTTAAATGCTCTAAATATTTTTGTGTGACACGCAGAACCTCAGTTTACCTTCTCATCCAAAAGATGGTCAGAACATTGTGCTCGCAATTTCATGACCCAGGTTCGATTCCCGGTAGAGGGGATTTTTCCTCTGGAGTTAACATCAGTGCTGACTCCACTCTCCCCAAAAGTCCTTTGGATGAGACTATAAACCGAGGCCCTGTGTGCAACGCATGCAGAACATCGTTGCGCACACGTTAAATCCTGTTCCACTTTTCGTAAGAATAGGCCATTGTGTGGCGGTGGGAACAGATGACACGATTTACAAAAAATGCATACACACGGGACTGGATGTAAAAAAGCACACGAGTGCTTAATCCATTATCCTTGATATAGAAGAACACACACACACACACACACACACGCAAAGACAAACACACGCAAAGACAAACGCACGCACGCACGCGCACTCACCACACAACACACACACACACACACACACACACACAATTGCAGACATAAAGCATTACTTCTGCATCATAATTGATATTAATTACAGTAGACAGTGAAAAGACATTACACTTAACAATACAAGCTATGCCAGTAACCGCAAAGAACAATATGTCATGCACTTTCACAAAAGGTACACAAGTGCCTTTTTATCATTTTTCAGATTTTCATACAGTGAGAAAGTTCAATCCTTAAGTTTTACAATGATGTACTTGTTTTTGCTGTAGCCTGACTAAAAGCAAAGTTACAGTAGTTTGAATTCACAAAAGGGTGAGGCAGCCATTTTTAGAACTTTGGGTTTAAAGTTCTTGAAATGTGTGCTTGTGTCTTGATCAGAAGACCTTAGCAACAGCGCTTTTTTAAGCTTTATAAGCTGAATAGGGCTCTGATACTTTGGAATATGATATTTAGATGATTGAAGAAACCCAAACTGCAAAACATGAAAATTGGTAAAAATAGTTGAGCCACCTTTTCCAGCCCATAGATGAAAACTCATCCTGTGAATGAATGTACCCTTTGTTGTAGCACGTCACATATATATATATATGCTTTACTTACCCCCAGCTTTAAACCTGTGAGTAACATCATCTTCTATGATGGCCTGAAACAAAACCCCATTATAAAACATTTTACTTGGTAAAAACATAAATACTACACACAACCACACACACAAAAACACAAGCACATACATGCAGTGTTTCGCACGCATCCCCCCCCCCCCACCCCCCCACACACACACACAAACACTGACACACTACAATCCAATGGTATTTATAGCCCCACTTACCACAGATGCCCTATCAAGGTTGTCACCTCATTAACACAGTGACACACCCACAAATCATACATTTAATATCTCCATGTCACATTTTGAAACGCAGATGTCTCACACACAGCCTCCCCCCCCCCCCCCCCCCCACACACACACACACACACACATACTCTCTCTCTCATGCATGCATGCATGCACGCACGCACGCACTCACTCACACACACACCATACATTTACCTCCATGCCACATTTTGAAAAGTAGCATATGTCTGAGAGTTCAAAGCTTTTCTTAAATGGTTCCCATTCTGGATGAGTCAGACCTTCAGAGACAGTCAGGTGGAAGTCTCTTTTAATCACACGAGCTGGAACAAAACATGATACACCACTGTCACTGTAATGTAAAACACTGCTAATCGAAAGACAAGATGAATACAAGAGAAAAAGAAACACAGAGAGGCAGAATACACACACCCCCACCTACCCCCCCCCCCCCCACACACACACACACACGCACATTACACTACATCAGTTATGTTCTTTATGAGGAACAATAAAACAAGATGATTTTCTTTAGACAACAGAAAAAAATTAGACTAACATATATTTCATTCAAATGTTAGACAAACGCAAGGTGATAGTAATACTAATACCATTCATTTGACATTATATATAAATAATACAGTGTGCTGCATTAGACTATTTTGATCTCATTTAAAGCAATATATATGATTACGTCTCTTTTTTCTGCTGCATGTGCACTAAGAAGATTATCCTGTAGCCAAGTCTAGACCATTGCCACAGGAGCAAAGAACATAAAACAGCTGATGGTAAAAGCCAAGTTTTTGAATGCAAAAGCTCAAACCAAAATCAATCAAGTCTTTGATGAATGGATAAATGTTGAAAATGTAAGATTGATATATATATATGGGTTATTCTCAGAAACATGTGAGGTTTTTGTGACATAGACCTTGAAAAATAAATGTCCTTGGAAGTTTTTGCTTTCTTGTCATATATTAGAGTACTCTGTTGCAAAGTGCAATCTGTTGAAAAAATTATGAATCATTAATTGTTTTTTTTGTAATTGAGGCATAAAGGTTCTATTTTTAGCTGTGTTGTGGTTGTGACATGGAAACCAAAAGTAGCATTAAAACATCTTTTTACATAACATATCAAACAAAAAACACTCACAAATGCTTTTGTTTTTATCTATAAAACAAAACTATCAATTGGAAGTATGACAATCATCGACAAAGCATTTGTTTTTGCTTTTTTGTAATGACACTCTAAGGCATTTTGTATACCCAGATTTAAAGTTTGGTTTTTGTACAAATGACCACAGCAAGCATCCCCCAGATTAGCCTGAACTTAAACCACAGAATGATATCCATTAAACTAAACAGTTTTCTTTACATAAGAATGGAAGCTGTTTAATATTAATGCCTTATAGAAGTAATATGTTTCGGTTGTGACATGGAAACCGTTTGGTTGTGACATGGAAACCACACCCTTCAAAAGCACAAAACCTGAAATTGTAGCAATGAAAACACAAATTAAATCCAAAAAACAACCTACTTGAATTGGGAACAATGCATTCTATTAACATTATTATGATTATTTACATTGATTTGTCATTTTAGAGTGATCTGTTATGGTTGTGACATGGAAACCGTTTGGTTGTGACATGGAAACCGTTTGGTTGTGACATGGAAACCACACCCCTCAAAACCCACAAATCACTGAAGTGAAGCAATTTAAACACAAATTGAAAAAAAACCCACCATCTTAAATTAGAAACAATGCATTCTATTAACATTATTTATACTAATTTGTCATTTTAGAGTGAGATATTTTTTGTTACGGCTGTAACATGGAAACCGTTTGGTTGTGACATGGAAACCACACCCTTCAAAACCACAAATCACCCAAGTGTAGCAATTTAAACACAAATGGAAAAAAAAAACACCATCTTAAATTAGAAACAATGCATTCTGTTAACATTATCTACATTGATTTATATAATTAAAGTGATATATCAATCAATATTATTATTGATCAAATGCTGCGTTTGGTTGTGACATGAAAAAGCTGGGAGAAACCAAAAACTTAAACTCTAATTATAGCATTCGATACTCCTTTGGCGGGAAAAAGTATGTGTCAGAGATATTTAAGGTCAAGATGAAGTACCTACCTGAAAATCTCGGTCAGTGAAAGAATGTGCCGGATTTTGCAACAGATTTACATCGTTTGGTTGTGACATGAAAAAAGGGAAACCATGTTGGTCATCTGGGGTTTCAAGCAATTTACGAGGATAGGAGCTCCAGCTGATCAAAAACAATGTTTTCTTTATACTGTTAACAGTTTAATTCATCCCTTGTGGCTATAATGTGTTGATGATAACATATAGTTCTTTGTGAGTAAATTGTTAAAATTGGGCCTACTTTGGGAAACCAACGTCACAACCGCAACAAGCTTTTTAATCTGCCCTCTATTTAATGTCCATGACAAAGAAAGTACAATTTTTCTTCTAAGGAACTTGAAACAACATCTGGGCATTACTTTAATACAAGTTGTGTTTCAAATTAGCAGTCTTTCAAGTCAGAAGAACAATCTGAATAAAGTATGCACCAAAATGTCACAAATCCGCCATGTTGGAATGAGCAATTTGGTGAAATAAATTCACAATATTTAAAAGCAAAAACACAAATGGTCATAAAAACATTTAAATTTTATTATTTTAAATTAAACACAATCAGTAAACAGCATTCACCACAATTTTAAACTTAATTCAGCCAAATGGCAGATGTGTAAAGTAGGTCACTATCATGCCTCACATGTTTCTGAGAATGACCCATATATATATATATATATATATATATATATGCAAATTGATGACAATCTCTACAGCTGCAGGTATGATGACGGACTTATTAGTGCAGTAACCAAACCCTGTGGACACTTGCAACAGAAGTTTTAGGTAACTTTGCAAGAGCTGGGTACCAAGACCTCTGTAAGCACGACATGAAACTTTAAAAGCCCTGGACATCAACACAGAGAACTAGGAGGAGGTAGTGGCTGACCGCAGCAAATGGCACAGTGTGAAGTGTGGTGAAGAAAAGATCCATACCACAGCAAACGAAAAGAGAACCAAGCAGAAGGCATGTACTCAACTTGTCTCAAGCCACCTCACAAGCCACATCTGCATCAGATGCAACAGAGACTGCCACTCCCGCATTGGACTGACCAGCCACAGCCGGCGCTGTTGCTCAACAAATGACCTTTCTTCTGACGTAAATTCCATAGTTGACACCCACTGACGGAGGCCTACTGGGTACCATCTTTTACCATTGTTCTAAGTAGAAAAAAAATCACTTCTGATCAGTTCAACCAGAATGAGACTATATCTGCTGCTGCTTCTTCTCTACTCTATAGATCTATATCAAATGATGAAATATTTCTGCTGGGATCCATATTTGAGCTAGAGACGGAGTATTATTATTAATTTTGCAACATCTGTGTATAAAGCAATGCTTGCAAAAAAATGAATGTCTGGGGATACTAAAATTATCAATGGCAATCCAATATAATGGAATTATAAGCTCTCCATATGAAAGAAACCTTTTCAGCAGACCAATCGAGAACGTTCCAGAAACTAGGATAAAAGTTGCACTTACATTCAACATTGCAGACAACAATGACAATTCACATGCTCATGAGCTCATTCCTCCTTTTTAAACCAGCACATATTGTACTACAATTCATTGATCAGTTCAAGACACTGATAATAATTCAATATGATATTACTAAAAACAACTTACCGTCATGCTTTCTTCTCTTAAAAAAAAGAGAGAATAATATATATGTATCTTTTTAAAAATCTTTTTTTTTTTAATTCCTTTCAGTAACTCACAAAAATCCATCCTTTACAATTGTGTAATTAGCAAACAACATGAAATGATGATTTAACTTAAATCCTGATCATAGTCTATCTATTCATACCCAGTATGAGTAAGCCGCTTCCATGTTCACTCCAAAGTGATTAAACCCCAAGAACAAATTCATAAACTGTCATGAACATGAAGGTATTTGTTTTTTTAATTTATACAGATCACAGCATCAAAAATTGATCTTAAAAATATGAAACTGAAAGTGGCTTTACCCTCATTGACATAAGACTAAGAGACTTCACTTACATTCTCCATTTCCATCTGTATTTTGTCCATTTTCAGACAAAGACCCATCCTCAGGTTGTTCTTCATCACTGTCTGGTTCTTCTTCAAGGGAATTTTGGTCAGCAAGTTTGACCCTCACAAACTGCAAATGGAAATGTTATACTGGCATACAGACAATGAGTTTCTGATTTTGCTTGGTTTGTCTACAAATAAAGCATCTGCATCATTTACATTGTAAGTTTTCTATAACTGCAACAGGTGAACCACGCTTTTCTGCTTTGTTTGTTTGTTTGGGTTTGGTTTTGTTTTTTATTCCAGGGTCAGTTAAATTTGTTTCTGGTCAAATAAATTGTCTGCTTGATGTGCAATATTCATAAGTCTTGACAGCAAAAAAATTTTTTATCATATAAATTTGTGAAATTATTCCATTTTCTCATGAATTAATCATGCACAGTGCCAATGGCATCCTTCTGGAATACTAAAATCACACATAAGGATCTGGAGAATGCTGCAGATCCTACTTCAGTACTTGTCCCAATATCAATGCCCTAGTCATGGTGAAAGATTGTGATCAATACATTCTTTATACACCCCCCTCCCCCCCCCCCCTTCCTTGCCCCCAAGAAAACCCCAAACAAACAAAATTACCATGCAATTTCATCTGTCACTGGCCTGACTAGTGACCTCTACTCGTCAACACTCCTTGAGAAGTCATTAGGACACAGCAGTCAGCACTGTCTTTTTCATGGTAGCGACTATCAGTCACACTGTGTGTCTTGAACATGGGAATTCTTACCAATCCCCCTCCTGGTTGCAGATTACTTGCTGGTTTGTGGTATGCTCTTGTCACCCAGGCCACCTACCATGGCATAACTGACTGACTCAGTTACTCATTTACTGCAGTGTTAGTTGAATTGACACAAGATCAATGGGTTTTTAATTTTAGCCTTAGATTTGTGTTATCTCACCTGGGGTCTTGATAATCTTATCCAGTTATCTGAATGACTTCTGGAGCGATGAACATTAAGCCCAAACCAATGATAATTCTTAAGTACAATACAATCTCTAGAATTGAATGGGACACTTCAATTAAGTTGTATCAATTAAAGATCTATTAAAATCAATCCCATTTCCTTTATAATAGTATTTATAATTACAATGGGACATGATAGCTCAGAGGTCAAAGCACTTGCTCTCCCCAAGCCAATGTTAAGCAACATTGTGTGGTTTACTGGTTACCATTATATTATATATACCCAGTGGATGGGTGACCATTTGCACATAGCATCGGAACAGTCTCCAAGTTCATCCAGTTGTAAATGGGTGGGTACCTGCCCTCTTGAGGGTCTGGGAAAGTAAAGCAGCTAGGAAGAAAAGATGGGCGCCATGCTCAGAATGCTGGCCCCTGGAGAAGTGAGATGCCTCACTCTCCCAGTGTTGATTCTAGGATTTCAAAAAAGGGGGCCCAAGGGCCCCCTGAAATGAAAAAAAGGGGGCATTTGCCCCCCTCCCCCCTTTTCTCCCTCCCTCCTTTTCTCTTCATAAAAAGGGGACAAGTAGTAAGTAGTATATTTTGCTCATAATACCGTTAGTAACTCTGATATCTGCTATTTTTCAAGAACGAGAAACAAAACAAACAGGATGGCATGTAGGCAGACAGGGTTTAATATACACCTTATGTATTGCAGCTGGTCTGTAAAATGATTTTCTTACACAGGAAAGAGAGGGGGGGGGGGGGGGGAAGAGAGAGAGAGAGAGAGAGAGAGAGGGGGGGGGAGGAGAGGGGGAAGGAAGGAGAGAGAGAGTCAAAGTCAAATTTGTATTTCCACATTTTAAGTTGGAGAGAGAGCTAGATCTAGATGAACAAAAAGGCAAGAGCCAAATTCATATGAGAGAGACAGAGACAGAGACAGAGGAGAGAGGTGGGGGAGGGAGGAAGGGATGTCAAAAGTCCATTCTGTATAATTCCATTGAGTTGGAGGGAGAACTAGACTTAGATCTAGATGAGAAAGGGGGTTAAAGCCAATATCTAAGTCTTATCTTTTCCTCAAATGTGGCAGAGAGAAAGAGAGAGAGAGAGACAGAGACAGAGAGAAAGGGGGGAGGGGTCAAAGTCAATTTTGTATTTCCACTTTCAGAGTTAGAGAGAGATCTAGATCTAGATCTAGATGAGAAGAGAGGTGAAAGCCAATATCAAAGTCTTGCCCCTCCCCTCTCCCCATGAGGGAGGGAGGGAGGGGGAGAGAGAGAGAGAGAGAGAGGAGAGAGAGAGAGAGAGAGAGAGAGAGAGAGAGAGAGAGAGAGAGAGTTTCTGTTAAGGAGAGATCTAGATCTAGATGAGAAAAGTGAAATCCAATATCAAAGTCTTTTTCTTCCCATGCAGAGAGGGGGGGGAAGAGAGAGAGAGAGAGAGAGAGAGAGAGAGAGAGAGAGAGAGAGAGAGAGAGAGAGAGAGAGAGAGAGAGAGAGAGAGAGAGAGAGAGAGAGAGAGAGAGAGAGAGAGAGGGGGGGGGTGTCAAAGTCATTTTTGATATCCAGCTGATAGTCTACCCTAGACCATCATTATTGTTGCCACCACGGGCTACTTGACTAGCCAGATCTGAAAAACCGCCTTGAAAACTCTTTGGTCTGCCAGCTTTGAACCCTGCTGGGACGCCGGCGCTTCTTCCCCTAACACCACTAACGATCTCCGTCACAATGACGTCACTTGTTTCTGGAATCACGGCTCCTTTGAAAAATGACGTAATGACGTAAATGAGTAGGGAAATGACGTCAAACCAGCCGTTTTGTGATGGTTGTGACGCCTTTAGGCGCTAATCAGTGCATCTTGCTGTCCCTGGGGTATCAACGTAATGACCAACGCATGTAGTAATGACCAACGCATGTAGCATGTAGCGCTATTTTGAAACTATACAAACAGCAGTTGCGGGGGCGCACTGTTTGTTCAAACATGCGCTAGTCACAGTTTTTTTGCGTCCGTTAGGGCGCACTGGTTAGATTATTTTGCGGCAAAGTTGAAAAAAATGCGGGAATCCCGCAAGGGCGCACCCTAGAATCAACACTGCTCTCCTATGACAGTTATGGGACACCTTTACCTTTTTACCTTTAAATACTGTCAGATCACAAATTGTTTGATGGCTCTAACCACTAGGCACTAGGCTATCACAGTATCACTACAGAGTATCAGTATTACTGTAGTAATTAGTATCACTATCACTAGTCACTAGTCAGTATCATTCATGCTTGGGCAGGCAATCTGTTTTTACACATTTGAGCCAGTTTCAACCCATATATGCAATGCATTTTGAACACCAATAAAGAATTCACATGTAAACCAGTTTCACTTTCAGTTTCAACCAGTATGCATGATGCAGTTCACATATTCATGATATTGTGACAGAAGTGTTCAAATACAATGGATTCAAGTTCAAAAGAAACTAGATCATTACATTAGGTGTTTCCCTGTTAACAAGTAAGAATTGTTTCAAAGCAAATGAATGGAATTAGAGAGAGAGAGAGAGAGAGAGAGAGAGAGAGAGAGAGAGAGAGAGAGAGAGAGAGAGAGAGAGAGAGAGAGAGAGAGAGTGAATGAATGAATGAATGAATTCAATGAATGAATGAATGCTCTATTCTTTCAAGAGTGACACTGACAGAAGTATTCACATACAGAGTGGGAGCGAGGAAGGGAGGGAGGGAGGGAGTGAGAGAGAGAGACTCAGAGAGAGAGAGAGAGAGAGAGAGAGAGAGAGAGAGAGAGAGAGAGAGAGAGAGAGAGAGAGAGAGAGAGAGAGAGAGAGAGAATACACTGATACAGGTTTTACAGCAGTTCGGACGCAACAACTGAAGGCTTTAGTAGTTCTGGTGCATTCAATTCAAAGTTTTAAAATGCAAACAGTAATTCAAATCTTCCAATAATCAATAATATGTATCGTCTATTTGTTCTCGTGAATTCTACCACTCCTGTCCCATTTTCCTTACCTCAAAAACTTTCAGCAGAAGAGCAACATACAGCTGTCGAATTCCAAGAGATTTTCCTGCAGATGCAAGAACAACTGTAAGTAACAGCAGTCCAACGAAAGGAAGAAACGTTAACGAAACAACAGTAATTAAGAACTGCTCTGCTGAAAACGCCATGGTCATGTTTGCATCGATGTGGTCGCATTGCTCTGCAGCATCTTTCAGTTTGTCACGGTTGTCGAGCCTGATGTAAGAACATACAAAAGTTGCACTAACGAAAAGAAGAAACAACAATCTTTATAGCATACTTTATATGTTACCTCAGACCTTCAAACATATCTTGTTTAAGAGCTGAAAAGTAACATCATAATCTCGATTTTTGTGAAAATAAACTTAAAAAACAGTAAGTTCAACTAATTTCGTATATCTATCGATTTACGTTTTGCCCCAAGCGCAGTGTCCTCTAGGCCTAGGCTACTGTCTTCTGCTGCAGCATGGCGACCTTAGGAGCACCCAGACAAGTCTCTGCGCTTATTCGGGTACTTTTCATTTTTTGTGGTTGCAAACATTTAATGTGACGGAGATCAGTTTGGTGAACAAGGAATGTTCAAATCTGTAATCATTTTATTGTGGCAGTATTTCAAGAACAGTGAACGTCCTTCAGGCATCTGCAGAAACCATACTCGCATTCTGTCCAACTTTCATTTTCACAAATCGCTAGTGGTTTTCAATTAGTCTAGTATTTCTGAAAAGCTGGCTAAATTTTGAGGTGTTTATGTCATTACTTAACCAACGATTAAATGATATCCATTTCATATTGCATATTACCAATCGCCCTTTAAAAAAAAAAAAAAAAAATTATTACAGTGCCCGTTTGACGGAGATAAACACCAGCCCAGAAAATTATAAAATGTTTTCAAGAGACGTGAGAGAGGCAAACTGTGAGGGGAAAAAAGTGGACTAATGCCTACTCAGTCGATATGAACAGTTAATCACAGCAAAGATCATTAAAATCATTCAAATTAATGCATTAGAGGAATTTTCTGAGAAGAAGGAAACCAGTCCAAATTTATGTAGTATATTCTCCTTTGGATCACAACCTTACCTTTTAGTTTTACACATGCACACACACACACACACACACACACACACACACACACACACACACACACACACACACACACTCTCTCTCTCTCTCTCTCTCTCTCTCTCTCTCTCTCTCTCTCTCTCTCTCTCTCAACTATGTTTAAAATCAGTTTTACAGTATTTTTTTATATATTTTTTTGTTGTATTTTGTACCACTTTATGTCACGCCGATTTCTCTGCGTGAAATTCGGGCTGCTCTCCCCGGGGAGAGCGCGTCGCCACATGTGCAGCGCCTACCCATTTTTTTTTCTTTTTCCTGCATGCAAGTGTATTTGTTTCCCTATCAGAGTGGCTTCTTTCTACAGAATTTTGCCAGGGACAACCCCCTTGTTGCCGTGGGTTCTTTTACGTGCGCTAAATAGTGATGTGTAACACACGGGACCTCGGTTTATCGTCTCATCCGAAAGACTAGCGCCCAGACCACTACTCAGGGTCTAATGGATGGGGAAAAAGTTTTGGGTCCAAACGGGGTACGAACCCCGCACACTCTGACCCGGACTTTTTGCTTTCTAGGCAAGGCGCGTGACCACCTAGACCACCGATCCATCACAGTATTTGTGATAGCTGATCTGGGATCAAGACCTAGCTCTCCACAGGAACTGTTCATATCAACAAAGTAGGCGTAACACCATAAGTTCCCCCTTTTTTCCCATGCTTTTGAACATTTTTTTTTTTTTAAACTCTATTTGAATTTGTAAATTATGGAATGTTCACAAATTGTTTATCTATGCTAGAGCAGATGGATAGTATACACACAGTATGTATTCACATAGGGCTAATTATACTATATAAATATCATGTTTGTGTGTATGTTCTGAAAAGTAAACTTTACAAAACTAATACACTCCTGCACAGGAACTTGTGTGTGAACGCAAATGTGTGTGTGTGTGTGTGTGTGTGTGTGTGTGTGCATGAATGCCTGTGAGTGTTGACTGTTTGTATACAGTATGAATTATTAATGGAGCTTACCTGTTACAGGCTGGAAGATATGCAGCTCTTTTCTCTGGATTCGTCTATGGGGCTGTTCACCTCAGTAAGTATTTAACTTCAGTTCAAGAAGTATTTAAATAATTTCTACATTGAAGTATCAGTAACATGGATAAGATTATGCTTGTTGTCTGCAAGGCTTTTATAGTTTTAAGATTTTAGTGTGCAGTGCTTTTAACACAAGATTCAACTAAATACTGGTGTATAAACTAATAAAGTCTTGGGTCATGCCTTTCATACAAAAATGGACATTCAGGGTTTCAGTTTAACTAGAAAATATGGATTACTTGAATTAGATCAGAGTTGATATTGTGGTTGGGATGAAAGTCCTCTTCACTTAAACAATGAATTGATAAATTTGTGGGTGGATTTTTTTTTTTTTTTTTTTTGGGGGGGGGTTACTCAGCAAGATAGGATTTGTGTGTCCTACCTTTACCCTGTAAACTATTAGGTTTTGGTTGGTTGGTTTGTTTTTTGGGAGGGGAGCTGTTTGTGGGTTTGAGCCTTTTTTGTTTTTGTTTTTTGTTTGTTGCTTCTTTTTTTTTTCCTTCTAAAATACCTATTTGCAAATTATAATATGTGATTTATTGTACACAATGTGGTATATAAAATGACATACATGCAACAGTAAATGAGTCCTGGTAAAAGAAAATACAAGAAAAGCAAAATATTGAACACAGCTTAACTTTGAGAAGTGTCGCTCAAAGGCATCAGGGATTGTAAAGTGTGAATAGCTGCTCAGGCCCTCTTAAGATTGCCTAGCTGAGGACCAAAACTCAAGTCAGATTGATAAATGAAAATCCTGTGGTCCTTTTCTTCTGAAGTCAGAGTATAGTATGGCTGCCATTATGGCAAAGTGTTTGAAAAAAGTCACACATGCAAAGCTTCTCTGTCCAGTGTGTACTCTCACACTACAGTGATTCCAGCGAGAGTTTGTATCTTGGTGCGTAAGCTGAGAATTCTTCACAACGAATGGCCCCTCACTGAAAAGTATCTCCAGTACTGTTATGAACAGTTTGTATCTACTCACTCATCCTCTCCATAGCCATTGTTGTCAGTAGGAACTCCATGCAATGCCACCAGGATTTGCCATCTCTCTGCTGAGTTTTATGATCTTCGTAGCCTCCCAGACCATTGATCTTGATGCTGTTGGCAGTTTAGGATGTTGGTGATCTGTCGGTTTTCCTTCTACCTCAACTCTCATGGAGAACTTCATCATCAGATATTTTGTCTGCGTTCTTGTTTGCATATTTGAGGGCTTTAAAAAAAAAAAAAAAAAAAAAAGCTGGGAGAAATAATTTTTATAACAAGAAAAGAGTAATTATCGATTATTTGCATTTGTTTTCCTCCTCTGTCATTGCTTCAAAAATATGATTTCTTTGAGTTTGAATATCTCATACATTTGCACATGTCATTATACATTTATTTTATTTTTTTCAGGGTCCTTGACTAAAAAGGAAGAAGTCATTCAAGAGCATGAAAACAAACTGAGGGAAGTACGAGATACCAGAATCAAGGCTGAAAAAGATCGAAATTCTCAAGGTAACATTTCTTTTCTATTCGTTCTTTTGTGTGTGTGTGTGATTTACTTTGAACAAGCTTTGAAATAATTTAGAGCCTTGAAATTGTCAGGCAGATTTGTTGGGGTTTTGTGTTTATAGTGATTACTGCAAACAATAAAGAGATGATAAAATGAAGTCTTGTGTCCAACGCACATGTGCAAGAATCCATGGCAACAAGTGAATTTTCCCTGGCAAAGTTCTATAGAAAAAGCCATTCTGATAACAAATACACCTGCAGACTGGAATTTTTTTTAATGGGTTGTGCTCTCTGCCCAGAAAAGGCAGCCTGAATTTCATGCTGAGAAATCTGTTGTGACTTAGAAGTGCTATACAAATTTATACAATTTTCCTAAGGGAAAACTCTATTTTCTGGAATTTCTTGGCTGAAATTGCCATTTTTCATGTTTCTCTGTGCATTCCATTTTTTTGTTATTGTTCTTTGTATATTTCTGTCTTTAAAAAAAAAAAAGTATTTCATTTCGTTAGATTGTTAATCATGTTCTTTTTGGTGAGGTTTCTCATCTGTAATTTTTTTGTGTATGTGACCATTTTCCTTCAATCCAGGTCTCCACATTCTCACATTAGAGACAAATTTTAGCCAGAACACTTTGCACCTGTGCTTTATGTTGCCATCCATTCCTTCGAGTGCACAAACCACAATAGTTACACTTCTTGAAAAGGTGGAATGCGCTGTGTTGAAGCGTGCAGAAGATTGTATTTATATTTGTTCACACATGGGGGCCATGGTTAAAAGTTAAATCAGAAAAACTGGAAGGGGTTGAAGTCTGCCCAAATGTTGGCTTTGGAAAGAAAATCTCTTCTAACCTGGTGTCCACCAATGAGATTCAAACCTTTGACTATTTGGATGAAGCCTCTAACTTCTAAGCCCTACCCACTTCAGTCCAACCAGGCCCTGTTCATTTAATTTTTTTTTTTTTTATCCCTATGGTTCTGTTGCTTTTCTGCTCTATTTATGTTGTATTTTATTAATTAACATTTTTTGTTTTACTTTGCTGAAGTGTTTTTGATTCTTGTTGTTCTCAGATTTATTTTTTAGTACATGTATATCAAGGGCATGTATAGAAAGTCTCATACTAGCTGTAATATTTGACGTTATTGGGCAATTTCTCTTTTTTATTTTCAAGCGTTCTTTCAGTTTTTTTAGATCTGATACACATTGATTTGATACTGAACAGTTCTTTCTCTATATGTGAAATCAATATTAGTGTTGTCTCAAAAATTGTCATGGTTGAAATATTTATGACTATTTTTATATTTTGTTCCTTGGCTAGAGGTCTGAGGTTGACCAATGGTGAGATATTGCGTATGTGACCATTTTTGCCCTCCATGAATGTAGCCACATTCCACCTTTTTTTTTTTTTCTTCTTTTATATTGAGGATAATGGAATAAGCACTCATGTGCTTTTTTTCATCCAGTCCCTGTGTGTATGCAGTTTTGTAAATACTGTCATCTGTTCCCACCGGCACACAATGGCTGCTCTAATGAAAAACGGAACAGGAATAAACGTGTGCACAAGATGTTCTGTGTGCATTCACACACAGGGCCTCGGTTTACAGTCTCATCCGAAAGACTTTTGGGGAGAGTGGAGTCAGCACTGATGTTAACTCCAGGGAAAAAATCCCCTCAAACGGGAATTGAACTTGGGTCGATGAACTTGGGTCGACAAATGTGGCATGCTCATTTTCACATTTTTAACCCTCTTAGTCCCAAATCGGGATTTGCTGGGATTGAATAATTGCCCCCCTTGAATCCCGAACCAGGATTTGCCTGGATTTACACACAGTAGTTTTCCATGAGGCAGTGACCATCACTAATTGCTACCACATGTCAAACCTCGATCAGGCCAGAGGTACAAAGTCTGCTGAGAGTCTGGAAGTAATTATAGCTGCTGGTATGTACTTAGAAGGAGGAAAAAGCGAGCAAGCATGTGTGCCTGACCGATTTCGTGATGGAATGCGAAATCTAGGGGCAATTTGTGTTCAGAGAATCTGAATGCAAGAGGGTTAAACTGTAATTGAAGACGGTTATTCTGTGCAATAGTTGAAAGGTGAACAAAGTGCATGTGTAGTCATAATAGTTGGGCATTTTTTGAAGGTTGGTTGTGTGAAAAAGTGATAGGCTTCTGGTCCAAATGTCAGGAAGTCACTGGTTGAATCTTGGTAACCATCAGGTCAAGGGTGGGTTATTTTTAATTATCTCCGAGAATAGCTTTTGGGCACATCTCATTATGTCTCACTGCCTTTTATGTCTGCTAACAGTAACATGCAGCATATCTAGTATTCAGATTAAAGATCCCATAATCAGTCATTTCATGAAAGGCTTCACTGGTAATTTACAAAATTGGGTGAAGTCATTCTGCTTGGTGGATCTGTTGGCAGATGTCATCATGAAGTGTATAATTATGTATGTTATTCATGTCATGACAACAAGAGGAAAGTATCCCCCCCCCCCCCCCCCCCCCAACAAAAAACCCCACAAACAACAAAACTGAAGAACTATTGAGGTTCAGCTGTGGACTTTAACAGTCAAACACACATGTTCAGGCACAAAAATTTAGTGTTCAAATTTCTCTGCTGTCTGCGAGGCAGTACACATGATGTGCCGCATTTTCTGTTTCAGCACTTCAGTGACATAGTTGCACTTTCATAATTCTTGGTACATCAGTTATGTACCAGTGTGGCTCAAGCTGCTCATGGCTGAAACAGCAGAGTTTTTATACAAACTGCTGTTAATGGCAGACTATGTAGGTGCACACGTTTGTTGAAGGATATTGATATGTGTGTAAGAATTTGACTCCGTATCCCTCCCCCTCTCCCTCTCTGGTAGGAATGTCAGGGTTTTTAAATAGCATCCCCATTTTCTGGAATTCAAAAAAATGTCTCCTTTTCTATCACTTTGTTTTTGCCTTTTTCCTTCACCTATCTTCTCTTGCTTAATATGTTCTGCCTACCGAGCCCATTCTTCTACCGTTTTTCAAGCAAATCTGATGTTTTTTCTTATGAACTTTTTAACGAGCTACCTTGAAATCAAAATGTGTTGGCTGATGCCAGCAAGCAGACCTCCTGCAGAGTTACAAGAGCAGGAGAAGACCAAGCACTACATATTCAAACAGATATCTGATGGTATGATGCTCAGACTGGACTAAAAATAACTTAGCCAGGGAACACAGCAGAAAAAAAGAAAACACTGCATTCCATGTGGTATCTGCATTTTGATAACTGACAGCTTTTTCTTCACTGTGGAAATTTGCTAGCCATCAGTGTTTTATTTCCAATTTCACACTTGAAGTACTCTTTGTCATATTACAATCATTTAAATGTGTGTCATTTTTGTTTTTGTTTCAGTGGAAATGGATGCTCTTGGGAAGGAGTGTGGAGTAGTCAAATATGAGGCTTTTTACAATTAGGTCACAATTTTCAGAATGTGATGAGTGCTTGTTTTTGATGAAGAGTCAGGTTGCAGAGTTAACAGTAGCTGTACCTCGCATCACGAGTATGCAAAGATGCTTCTGTAGTGTGTGTTATAAATAATTCAGAAATGGTAACTTAAGCCTATATAAGTTCATACAAATAGCCTCTATTTGAATGAACAAGTTTGTGTATATTGCATTTATGATGAGTGACCACAGCCTACAAATCCTGCATAACTCGGTCCAGGGCCCTGTGCTAAGATTAGTGGGTCCCTTTCTTTTACCAAGACCAAAAGTGGTCAGTTCCTGCTATAGCTATTATTAGTCCCAGCTGGGCTGGAATGGATAGCAGCTGAGAGTAACTGAAAGTGGGGGTGGGGGCAGGGGGGAGGAAACTGACAGCTGTGTGACACGAAACTGATTTTACATGAACATAAGGTTTTAGGCTTTCTCTTTCTTAAATAGCTGATTATTCAGGAATGAAAAACGAGCGTTTACTCATACACATTACCTGTATGTGGTTAAGTTCTTGGCTAATACAGCAGTCCAAATGATGATATTGTGAAACTGTACTTGAACTAAAGACTTTTAGCCTTTTCTTTCTTCGTAAGTTGACTGTACATGTATACCAAACTCCATGATAGTGTGATAGACTGAGTCGGAAATAAAGTGATGAAACTTTATGATTTGTCTCAGTGTTTTTTGTGTGTGAAGTTGGAATGTGTGTACCTTTGTTTGTTATTTTAATTTAATGTCTTTTCACTATTAGTGATATTAGATGAAAGTGTGGTGTGGTGTGTGTAGGTATGTGTGTGTGTGTGTAGGTGTGTGTGTGTTGCAAATGAGAGTATTTACTTTGCTAATGTAAGGATATGTGTAAAATTAAATGCTGCAAAATTCTTACAAATCCACACAGGATAATGATAGAAGGTACTGTACCCTGAAATGTGACCCTCCACCACAAAATGAATCACATTGCACCAGACCACTTTTCCACTAGTAGCCATTTTAGGCAGGTGGGGGTCAATTTGTCAATCTTGAGATTTCAATTGATAATACACTTTAGCTTTCTTGTACTGAAGTAGGTACTGTACCCTCAAATGTGACCCTCCATGACAAAATGAGTCACATAGCACCAGACCACTTTTCCACTTATAGCCATTTTAGGCAGGTGGCGCAATTTTGGTCCCTTTTACTTTGAATACACCCAACCCCTCATTCTGACCACCTATTACAATGCAAAATACAATTTCTCATTTTGTCACTTCCTGGCGTCTAGCTGGTTGCAAAATCTTCAGTGGTGCCCCAACAGTCTACAAGATTATGGGATACCAATAGGTGAAGTGTTTAGCCATTCAGCTTGTAATAAATGTTCATAGAATGAATTGTCCAATTTTTTATTAAAAAAAAAATTAAATAGCTTTTCCAATTTTCTTTTTAAATTGCAGATTAATAACATGTTAACAATTAAGAATCGAGTTCCAGTACAATGTGACTCATTATGTGGTGGAGGGTCACAAGTCTGAGGAAATGATTATTTTGTCGGCTACCTTGTAAAGAAATACAAAAATTCAGTTGGGCTTCTTGTTGTGGTCTTGCAGTTACCTCGCTTTCATTTTCTTTTCCACTTTAGTGCTTGTGGTGACTTCAAGTCGAAGTCTTCAGAGTGGGAAAGACAGAGTCTGGATGTGGAAAATGAGGTTTAGGTGAGTGGTATGGGAGGTGGCTAGGATGTTAGCACACACAGTTTTTGTATGAATGACTGGAGGTTTGTTTTTTTTGCATGGGTTCGTTTCTTTCTTCATTTTTTCCCCTTTATTGTTTTATCATGTTACATTTTGCATGCACTGTTCTCTTGCTTTTCATACTTGTTCACACACACACACACACTCACTCACACACACACACTCACACTCACTCACTCACTCTGGTGGGAACGGATGACAAAATTTACAAAACCATGTACACACAGGCACTGGATGTAAAAAAAGCACATAAGTGCTTCTTTCATTATCCTCTAAACAAATGGATACATAAAAAATACCCACATACACACATTCTCATTTGTGTAATATCACTTTGAGTGAACAGACATTAGATTAAAGAAAACGCACATTCGTACAAATATGCACACATAATTTGGCAGTTTCTCTTTTTATTTTAGAAGGAAAATGCTCTGAAAGCTAAGATGACATAAGATCAACAGAGGTAAATTTTATATATATGTATAAACAAAAAGGGGTGGATTTACATAACACATTGTTTAGAAATGAAAAACATAGTTTAAAATATTCACAAACGGTTCATGCCAGATTAGATTTTCTTGAATCCACCACACATGTTTTCACTCAGGAAAAAAAAGGACATGGACTTTTCATGCACAATAGGAGGAAATGGCTACATTATACTTGCTATCTTTATTTCTATTCACATTTCTATACAAAAATAACCAGCACAAAAAAGTCAACTGATTGATCTGATGGAAGCACAGTTCTTTGTGAACCAAGATATCATTTCCAAGGGATACAACCACACATCTTGGAAGGACCAACTGGTGCAGATGTCGTGCCAGTGCTGTCCACAAAATTACACTTCACAAAATGCAGACCCAACAGCTGTTCACAAAATCACTCTTCTTCACACAATGAAGACTACAGCTATATATGAATTGTACATAAATCAGTTCACAGAAAAGAACACTTTAAAATGACCTGTTAAAGTGAATTCTAGTTACCCATCTACCCACCACTGCTTTTCATGATACTGTAACATGATCCTTTCATGACTAACATGATTGTTTTAGTATCCACAAAGTAATCGTGAAGAGTATCTGGGTTGTTTTTGTTTAAACATTTATGAGTATACCATCATTTACTTCTAGAGAAGCAATTACAAAATAAAAGCTTAATAAACAGAGTTGCTGTCCAATACCCATCTGAAAGCGTATGGTTTCCCACTCAAAAATGGAGCGAAGCCATTCACATCAGATCTAGCACCCGTCACCAAGGTATGACCCACCTTCTCTTGTTTTCTTTACTCACACAAACCATGACTTGTATGTTCCTACTACTTGTGCATTCTTTGACAACTCCTCGCTGACCATAAATTATCACAATTTTTGCTATTTACAAACAACAGAAGAAAAAGCAAAATCCCTTACACCTTGCAAGCATTTATCTCTGTACTGATTACCCCCCACTTTCAGGCCTTCTAGGCAGGTGCAAAAATCCAAGGAAAAAGCCCAAAGCTTTCAGCCAAGGGTGGGGTAGGAAGCCTACACTTTTGGTTTTTTAACATTTTTTTGTATTCTTTGATGTCTGATTATTCACTTATGAAAAAAAAATATATATATATTATAAAAAAAAACCTATGAGTGAAATGTTCTAACCCATGAGTACAGATTTTCACTCAAAACTGGATGTATCCTATGCCTGTCTCCATGACTTACATGGGGGGAAAAAAATGTATATATTAATTATATGTGTATGCTTTAATACATGATATATTGTGGCATAGGACAGCAACTTCAACTTTTGCACAAGTTTTTTTTTCCAGTTTTGTTTCAATTTCCTGATGTGCGCCTATTGCCTTTGTATAAGTACCTATGCCAAGACTGATTATTCACATCTTAGGTCATCTCTCATAAAATGGGAAAAATCCTGTAAAACTTTATTGAATAGTGATGTGACAGAAGATGACAAACTGAATACAGGGGATGGAATGAGAATCAAGACTCCAGAATCACAATAGCAGCCTTGATGTGAACCATGTACTTTTAAACCTGGACCAAGATGACAAAAGCGTTGATGCTTTATTTTTCATACAGTTGTAACTCAATTTGTATGTCTTCCAGTTGCTTCGCTTGTTTAGACTTTTTAAAATTTTCTTATACACACTGTACATGTTTTCTTTTTATCAAATCACACTTTTTCTTGACTTAAGTGAATCCTTAAATAAGCTATGCATTTGCATCTAACCCACAAACACATCATCTACCCAATTAAGCAAAAGTGCTTTCTTCCACACTGCCCCACCCCCTCAAATGAAAAAAAAAAAGTTTCCATTTGTGATATAAAAAAACTTGACTATAAAGTGTAATATTCCTCTTAAATGTCTTTTAAAAACTGTACTTTTTATAAATAATCAGAAAAACAAAAAAAGCCAAAGCTAGTATGCGTAAAGACAGAAGAACATCAAGGAACGCAGAACACAACAGACTCTCCTCCGCTTCTTACTTCTTAGCCTGTCCTTGAGCCGCCACTTTGGCTTCAGCTGCCTTCACCTCCTCCTCAGACGCCAGGTAGTAGTGTTTGATGGGCTTCATGTCCTTAGTCAGCTCGTACACCAGAGGGATGCCTGATCCACAACACACAGTTTCCATTTACTGACCGGCACACTTTGGCTGCATTCACACCAAACATACAAGTTCCCTTGATACAGCATCAAAAGGGTTTAAAAAAAAAAAAAAAGACAAAAAAGACATGCCCTGCAATTTACTATTATGATGCAGACAGCAAAAGGATTTATATCAAATGTGGCTCACATCATCAAGTACCATCTTGCCATAAACGCTTTTTTTTTTTACCTGTCTCAATAAAAAGTAGTCCATACCAAAAAAAAAAACCCTGATACCTTTAGACTCTCTGTCAATGTTTTTCATGAACATTGTCTTAATAATAAAACGTACTAGACATTTGTAATGCAACCTGGAGAGAAACAAATATTTAAAGACAGATACAAGGATGTATGACTTACTTGGTAACCACAGCAATGTCTTAACTAAGACAATAGTTATGTTTTTACCTGTGGGAATATTAAGTCCCATGATGGCATCATCCGTCATTTCATCCAGGTACTTGACAAGGGCCCTCAAGCTGTTTCCATGAGCAGCAATCAGAACTGTTTTCCCTTCCTGCAGAGAGAAACGTAACAGTTGAGGAAACTGTTTGGTCATTTACATTAGTGTTAATAAAATAAAAAAAAAAGACACAAAAAAAAAACCTCATCAAACCCCAAACTATATGATGGTCCATTCTATCTAGAACCAACTGGCTGAGACTAAAAATAAACAGCACAAAAACAATCTTGCTTTCATGATAAGTCCCATTTCCTTTAAAAAAAAATTTTTTTTAACCCACAAGCCACCACGCACCAGTTCAAATGCATAACATATAGAAATGGTGGGGTTAAACCCTGTTGCTGGGGAAAAATCTCACTAATGGTCATCCTGAAAGTTCTGATCACGGAATGAGAAGATGTAGATAAAGGGGTTCACCACATGCATCAATGACATCTATGAATAGAAAAAAAATGCAGAAAAAAGGGTTCATCACAGGTATTGATGACAATTATAAAAAAAGATAAAAATATTCATGGCAATGATACTGTATTGTTATATTGTACTGTATACCACTTTTAAGTCACAGCATATTTCTCTGCGTGAAATTTGGACTGCTCTCCCCGAAGAGCATGTCGCCACAAGAGCAGTACCACACATTTTTTTTTTTTCTTGTCTGCAACTGTATTCATTTCCCTATCTGAGTTCCTTTCTTCTAATTAATTTTGCCAGGGACAACTCTCTTGTTGCTGTAGGTTCTTTTACATGCGCTAAATAATTCTGTGTAACACACGGGACCTCAGTTTATCATCTCATCTGAAAGACTTGGCACCTAGACCACCACTCATGATCTAATGGATGGGGAAAAGTTTTTGGCTTAAACAGGGACTGAACAACCACACACTTCCCACCTGGACATTTCATTTTGTAGGCAGGCACATTACCTACAGACCACCGATCCACTGATACTGACTCTTACTTTATCTGAACAGTAATTACCATCTCTATTGGTCTACCATTCAACCACAATTGAAGAAGACCCTTTTTTTCTCTTAAGATAAAGATACGACTTTAGAATGGAATTCTGAAGAAAAAACTCTACGTCAAATGAGTGACTTGCATCACATACCTTGAGTTCAGGAACGATGGCATCACTCCAGAATGGCAAGACTCGGGCCACTGTGTCCTTCAAACACTCACAGGATGGAATGCACTTGGGGTCCAGTTTCTGAAACATTTTTTTCCCTTCACAAAACACATGTTAACAGCTTCTTGGCTGCCAGTTTGAATAAGTGGAAATGTATTACAGTGGGATAGACCACAACCTATTCTATTGGTGAGATTTTTTCAAATGCGACCTAATCCACTATTAAGGCAGCCACATTCCGATTTCAGGGGTTTATTTTCATATAAGGCATAATGTTCTGCATGCATTTTTTAACAATGAAAAGAAAATGCAGCACAAAATATAAACAAACTGGAAATGTGTTGACTTGCTTTTATTCACTATGAGAGGAGTTCTTGGGTGCTATCTTTTTTTTTCTGTCACAAAGAAAGGGACAATTTCCTCTTTTATAAACACAAAACCGTTCCCCCTCAGAAATATCATTAACCATCTCTTTTGGGCCAGGAGTTTCTGTAAAATTGGTCGGTGACATATGTTCATGGCCACTTGGAAGATTCTTTACATGATAATGATCTTCCAGACTGTTAATTCAGTCACATAGTGATGATTTTGTCTGTTATAAACAAAAAAAAACACAGTTTAACCTTAGAAATATCATCAGGGATCTCTTAAGGACCAAAAGTTTCTGTGAAACTGGTCGGAGACAAATGTATGTGGGCACTTGGAAGATTGTTTACACCATCATTATCACTCTCAGTCTCACTAAAAACACTATTGTAGTCATCTCCTGTAATTTCAATGTCGACTTCAGTTTGTGTGAAGCTTTCAAAATTATTTTCTAAGTCAGAATTGACAAACAATTTTTTTTAAATTGTTCGAAATCAGCATCCACCATTTTGGTGTTGCAAGAATCCCTTAAATCAATGTCTACTTTTTTAAAAAATTCTTGTCGTGTGTTGTGTTGAAGAAAATGCAAAAGTGTACAGTAGAGGAATCTTAAGCCTTGTTTCTGAATCGAAGTGTTCCTATTATTAGTAACGGAAGTTGTGCTGACAAGCCACAAAATTTCAACACTTTGTTTTCAGTGACACAATGTGCCAGCAGATGCATGGTGAATAATCTGTTCGGTGATACACTTTGCCAACAGAGTGCTAAAAGTAAAGGTTAAAGAACACACAGTACTCACAGCATATTTGGGGTCATTCCCTGACCACTCTTTGTCAGTAGGTTTCAAAGCTGGTGGGGGGACATCGTACGAACGTCTCCAGATCTACAACCCAAAAGAAAACTAAAATACAGTGATAAAAAATCATTGATACCATTGCTGAGGAAATGTATTCTAAATTGAAACAATAAAATGACATTATTTTTCAAATGTTTCATTACATTTTCTGAAACCAAAAGAATCTTTTTCAGTACTATACACAGAAAGTAACTCTGCGCATTTGAAATAACCCACAGCAGCAAGCAGTAGTTCATTGCAAAATTCTGTAGAAAAAAGCCACTATGATAGGGCAACAAATTATACATGCAGCCAGGAAAAGAAGAAAAAAAAAAGTAATGGGTGGCGCTGCTCTTCTGGCAACATTCTCTCTCTGGGGAGAGCAGCCCGAATTTCACACAGAAAAACTGTACCATGACTGTAAGTCATATATATACAATACAATATTTGTTCTTACTGCAAGTACCCAAATATTGTCATCAAAAGATTTCATACTTTATTTTAAATAATTTGTATAAAGCAATAAAAAAAAAACAACCACCAAACCCAAAAACAAATGTGTGTGTATATCTTTAATTTTACGTCTGTTCACTTAAAGTGATGTGTGTGTGTGTGTGTGTGTGTGTGTGTGTGTGTGTGTGTGTGTGGTGTGTGTGTGTGGTGTGTGTGGTGTGTGTGTGGGAGAGAGAGAGAGAGAGAGAGAGAGAGAGAGAGAGAGAGAGAGAGAGAGGAGAGAGAGAGAGAGAGAGAGAGAGAGAGAGAGAGAGCATGCATGTGTATACAAATATTTACACAATGTGTGTGCTATATGAATGCATACTGTGTGTATGCCACATTATACTCTATACATGACAACAAAATTTTACCAAAAAAATATATTGGACTGACCTCAATTTGAAAAAAACTGATACTAGTGATAGAGAAAAAGGTTTTTTTAAAAATATAATAATAATAAATTAAAAAAACTGATTCATTGCCCTTACCTTCACTTGATCTTCTCCATGCTTTGCTGCCGTTTCTGCTTTGTTCAGACCTTGCAGCCCTCCGTAATGTCTCTCGTTCAGTCGCCAACTGCGGTGGACAGGGACCCAGTGCTTGTCCGTGCCATCTTGGATGTGGTACAAAGTCTTGATGGCCCGTTTCAGAACACTGGTGAAAGCTACATCGAAGGAAAATCCTTTCTTTTGGATAAGCTGAAACAAATCAATAAAAATGCAGGATTTAATAAAATTTAAGTGCAACACAGATACAGGCAATGGTCTGAATGGGATGAGATGTTTTTGCAAACTCCTTGGCATTTGACTTAGTTTAGCCCACAAGAGACACATTTTGACATCTTTTTCTTTAACAAAAAAAAAAGTATCTATAGCCTTTATAAACATTCTTAGTTTGAAACTGTCTTTTGTTTTTAAAACTTAAATAAATCATGACAATGGTTTAAATGTAAAAGAAAAGAAAAAAAAAAAACCTTTCCCCCTTAATTTCCCCCCATCCATTTCATGTTAAAACTTGCCATGTCAGCACTCTCTTGTCAAGCATTACACACTGAAGAGTGTAGTTTCTAAGCTTCATACAACCCTACAACTACTGCAGTACAAAGTGCAAGTATGCCTTTTAAAAAGAATACTGTTGGTGTTCCTGCTAAATAAAATCAAGGAGAGAAAATTAAGTTTCAGAAAGTTGAAAACCAGTGCACAGATTAACAAAATGAGCAAATATAAACCAATTAGGCTACATCCATTGAAAACTGTGTACTCTAAAATGTGATGATAATGGGAACAAACACTGAAAAACTTGGCAACAAACATAACACTTAACTGACAGCTCTTGGGCAGAATGAAGAAGCACATCTTTGGTATCAAGTAAGCATTGATATGCACTGATATATCTATTGTAAATGTACACTTGCACGTCACTACAAACAACACTACACATTAATGCCACTGGATGCATTTTATTCTTTTTTTTTAATAAAAAAAAATATTCAAAATATCAAATAACATTGCATCTGGCTGAACACATCGTTTACTACGACACTTTGCCACCTAAAAGGTGACGTTAAACAAACCTTTAAATGAACTAAACCGGCGGAATCTGAGAGACAGGTAAGAGGGAGAGGCAGAGGGAGAGACAGACAGCTCTTGGCAAGGTAAGAAATGAACAGTGAAAAGTGGAATCACCTCTGCAGCATATTTTGCTTCATTTACTCCGGTCTCAGATAAATCAGCATCGTGCCATCCGCAGAACTTATTTTCTTTGTTCCACTGGCTTTCGCCGTGCCGGACAAGTATAAGCTTATGAACACCGTCCTTGCTCATGATGGCAAATGTTTGAGATGCAGCGGTGCCGTATTAGGCTAGGCAAATCAAAGACTCAACGACCTCCAAGCAGTCGGCGAGACGGCCTTGACCTTGTGCTGAAGGGGAGGCTAATGTCAGCCGTACCAACTTATGCGAAACTATTAGTGTCAAAAAATCAACCTTACAATTCGGACGGTTGGTGGGGTCCTCACCATAAGGTAAAATGAAACAGAATAAGAGAATGTTCAAAACAGCATGGCAGCTGTTAAATGGAATAAATCAACAATTAAAATATGTAAGGAATGCAGAAACACGCAAAACCAAGATTAATCCACACAGATAGTATAATGTGCATGAAATGAAATATGAATAATATCAACCCGTTGCAAAATAGGTAATAGTATGATTGATATGCGTTTCAAAAACTCTCCTCATGTGTACCATTTTTTTTTAAACAAAGCAAATTGAGAAAGGAGGAAGTAGAGGTCCTTATTCAAAGACTACAAAACCAACAATTAATGCATTATTTCTCTTTTCCAAAACAAATTAAAATGTTATATAACCCTTAGAATTTTCCTTACGTTGTGTTCAAAGTTGCACATTCAACTTATATACAGTATCTAAAATCTTCTGGATAGATGCCAATGATGATTCAAAGTCATTATCGTTATTATCACTCCATCATCATCATTAACATCTTTATCTACTACTACTACTACTACTACTACTACTACTACTACTACTACTACTACTACTACTACTACTACTACTACTACTACTACTACTGCTGCTGCTGCTGCTGCTGCTGCTGCTACTACTATACTACTACTACTACTACTACTACTACTACTACTACTACTACTTACTACTGTTGTTGTTGTTGGTATTATTATTATTATTATTATTATTATATTATTATTATTATTATTATTATTATTATTATTATTATGTATTATTATTATTATTACCCAACATGATTTTACTGCTATACTGAATATCATTATTATCGTAATTGTGTGTGTTTCTTCCATTATCATATATTGTCTCTTTTTAGATATGAATTATAATGAGATGCAATGTATACTCAATAGTCTACACACACACACACACACACACACACACACACACACACACACACACACACACACACACACACACACACACACACACGGGACAGGATAGCTAAGTGGTCAGAACATTGCGCACGCAATTTGACGACCCGGGTTTGATTCCCGTTCGAGGGGATTTTTCCTCTGGAATTGACATCAGTGCGGACTCCACTCTCCCCAAAAAATCCTTCGATGAGACTATAAACTGAGGCCCTGTGTGCGAACGCACGCAGAACATCTTGCGCACACATTAAGTCCTGTTCCGCTTTTTGAAAGAGTATGCTATTGTGTGCCGATGGGAACACATGACAAGATTTACAAAACTGCATACACACGGGGACTGGATGTAAAAAAGCACATTAGTGCTTATTCCATTAGTAGAAATAGGCCTCCGTCAGTACGTGCGACAATGGAATTCGCGCCAGAAGGTCATTAAATTTTGTTCAGCGACAGCACCAGCTGTGGCTGGTCAGTCCAATGCGGGAGTGGCAGTCTGTCGCATCTGATGCAGATGTGGCTTTTTCTCACACTCACTCACTCAGTCCCATGTCCCAAAGGACGTAGGGGGGACATGAGAGAAGACGCAACAGAGATCTTTTTCCATGCTTCACGATCCTGTGTGGCTAGTAGGAGGTGTTGCAGGGGTTGGGCGGTCCAGTCTTTGATGTTGTCAACCCATGATTTCTTTTGGCGGCCTCTTCTTCTCTTGCCCTCGACTGTTCCTTGCAGGATGGTTTTTGCTAGGGTGTTGTGTCTTGTGGTGTGACCAAACCACATCAGCTTTCTCCTCTTTATGGTGGAGAGCAAAGGCTCTTGGGGGCCCACACGCTTTTTGATTTCTTCTTTCACATAGTTATTGGTCTTGTGTTCTTTGTATGATATTTTGAGGAGTCTTCTGTGGCACTTGTTCTCGAATGCTTGGATTCTCCTCTCTAACTCTGCTGTCAGAGTCCATGATTCACAGCCATATAGGAGGATAGATATCACGAGGGATTTGTAAAGGTGGTATTTGGTGCAGAAGCTGATGTTGTTGCTTCTGATGATCTTCTCGAGTCTAACTAGAGCAGATGTTGCTGTTGCAATGCGAGCTTTCACTTCATTGTTTGATGTGCCATCTTTTGTTAGGATGGAGCCTAAGTATTTGAATTGGCTCACCTCTTCTAGTGTTTCTCCATTCATCTTTATTTCCGTGATGTCATTACTCGCGCTGTTGACCATGATCTTTGATTTCTCTGTACTGACCTCCATGCCGTATGCGCTCGCTCGATCTGTTAAATTGTCTGTGAGGATTTGCAGTTCTTGTTTGCTGCTGCCCATGAGGTCAATGTCATCTGCAAATCTGAGGTTGCAAAGGGGTCTTCCACCAATGGAGATGGAAGTGTGGTGGTTTTGCAGTGTCTCTGTCATGATGTTTTCGAGGAAGAGGTTGAAGAGTACAGGTGAGAGAAGGCTTTTTAGGTGGCTGGAATACATGCCTTCCGCTTGGCTCTCTTTTTGTTTGCTGCTGTGTGGATCTTTTTTTCACCATACTTCAGTTGATTGTGGAGAACACTCTGCCATTTGCTGCGGTCAGCCACTACCTCCTCCCAGTTCTCTGTGTTGATGCCCAGGGCTTTCATGTCACACTTGCAGACGTAGTGTAGTCAATCCTTGCATTTCGCAAAGAACTAATTGCAATAGTTTTCAAACTTGGTGCAATGGGTAGATAAACATACCATAAACAACATAACTAAAAAGTAGGAAAAAGTAGGTGTCGGAAGATGCCGAAAATCAATAAACAAACACACTAATAAACGATATTTCACACTCTGAGACTGATGTTTGCTAAAGCTGGCCTGCTTCTGGCGCCGCGGCATCCTCCCTTATTTGGCAGTGCTCCACCCAGTTTTGACCAAGAAAGACCCTGGCTGCAAGAGAAAGGACCTTGGTGCCAAAGCTGTAATGCTACTTATTCTTATTTCGTTTAGCATTAATGACTTATCTTTTGAAATTTAACACACACTTTAACTGCTTAATTGTTTTTTACGAGATGCATGGTATGTACTGCGCTGATGTGCATATTTGACCAGACAGCATCGAAACAACTGTCCACGTGTGTTGGGCCAGCTCCTACATTATACAGTAATGTAGGAATGTATGTATGGTAAACCACTCTTGTCAAAATCGGCTCTCTGTGTGCATTGTTTTGTTTTATTTGAAAGTGTGTTTAACTTTAATGAACATGGCCAGAGGTCCTGGCATTAAGAGAAATAGTCATTGTTTAGAGTTTCAAGCCATGGGCCTGATAATAATATATATAATATATATATATATATATATATATATATATATATATATATATATATATGTATAAACGTGTGTGTATGCATATATATATACATATATATATACATATATATATATATATACATATATATGTACATATATACATATATATATATATATATGTGTGTGTGTGTGTGTGTGTGTGTGTGTGTGTGTGTGTGTGTGTGTGTGTGTGTGTGTAGTGTGTATATAACACCATTATATAGATAAAGAACAGCATGCATATACAGTGAAGTCCGGATGTAGTGATAGACCCATATAGTGATAGTCCGGCTGTAGTAATAGAATTTCTGGGTCCCGGTCCCAGTTGTTTATGTTCTTTGTTAACTTAGTCAGGTTGTAGTGATATTTTTCAGTCCAGATATAGTGATAGTCCGCTTGTAGTGATGCTATTTTCAAGTCGGGGAAGCTAAAGTCCGGCTG
>CM060317.1:39020773-39045773 GCA_030674155.1 Stramonita haemastoma | reverse complement strand
CCGTGTGTCATGGGTTCAAATTTCAGTGGGAGTTTTACTATGTACCTTGTAGTTGACAAAACTATGCCCTTTAATTAAAAAAAAGAAAAAAAAAGAAAAAAAAGATATATATATATATATATATATATATATATATAAAGTACATGGAGGGTGGAGGAAAGTTATGGGGGAGTATGATGGGGGCAGGTATATGATGAGGGCCTGCTCCAGACAAGACCATCTTACTGGGCGCCTGTCTTAAGCTGGGCCCCGCTGGGGTTATCCTGAAAAAAATCACCCCAGGCTTCTTTATGGTGACTGCAAAAAGTGGAATGATGCTCCTCAGTCAGAGAAGTGAGCAAACTAAAGATGGGGCATCATATGATACGCTGTCAGGAGAATGTAGAGGAGGGAGAGGGAGTGTAAGAGAGGAGAAAGGAGGAGGGAGTAAAAGAGAGAGTTGGAGTGAGGAGAAGGAAGAGATTGGAGGAGGGCAGTCAAAGAGAGATGGAGGAGGGCAGTCAAATGAAGAGATTGGAGGAGGGCAGTCAAGTGAAGAGATTGGAGGAGGGCAGTCAAAAGAAGAGATTGGAGGAGGGCAGTCAAGTGAAGAGATTGGAGGAGGGCAGTCAAGTGAAGAGATGGAGGAGGGCAGTCAAAGTAAGAGATTGGAGGAGGGTAGTCAAGTAGAAGAGATTGGAGGAGGGCAGTCAAAAGAAGAGAAAGGAGGAGGGCAGTCAAGTGAAGAGATTGGAGGAGGGCTAGTCAATGAAGAGATTGGAGGAGGGCAGTCAAAGAAGAGAATAGGAGGAGGGCAGTCAAGTAAGAGATTGGAGGAGGGCAGTCAAGTGAAGAGAATTGGAGGAGGGCAGTCAAGTGAAGAGAAAGGAGGAGGGCAGTCAAAAGAAGAGATTGGAGGAGGGCAGTCAAGTGAAGAGATTGGAGGAGGGCAGTCAAGTGAAGAGATTGGAGGAGGGCAGTCAAGTGAAGAGATTGGAGGAGGGCAGTCAAAAGAAGAGATTGGAGGAGGGCAGTCAAGTGAAGAGAAAGGAGGAGGGCAGTGTAGAGAGGAGAAGAATGTTTTATTTTATTATATTATTATTTATTTTTATTTTATTCTTTTATGTGTATCAGTGTATATGTGAGTGTCACATCATCCCTTTCTCTTTCTCTCTTTTTCTTTCTTTCTCTGTATGTGTTTTTTCTTTAAAGCTTCAGGAAGTGAATGAATTTGACTCACCGGGTGTGCCTGATTTTGATTGATTCTGCTGCTTCATTTCATCCCAGCAAGAGTACGCTAGATAAACTGAGCTTTCAATAACTATCAGATGTGTACTGATTCTTGTTGGGAACTATGTTCTGATTATGCCGACTGAAGTGACTTGCCACAGTGATTATTTGAACTAACTCTGATGCTGTTTTCCTGTACCTGCATTGTTTTATTTTATACTCATTGTAAAGTTCTGACCTTCAAGGAGAGACTATCACTTTACTTAGCTGTGGGGACTATACAGTGGTCGTAAACTCGTTTTAATCCTGGTAAAATGCAGGAAAGCATACATGATTTTGCATGCTTATGGGCTGCAAATGCTTAATTTAGCATTATGTGCAGTATACTTTCATTGCTTTTTGTTTTATCTTGCGTTTAATAGTGATTCTATTGTCAAATTCGTAATCAGTATGTCGAAAGCTTTCCAACGATATGCCACAAGACCATATTACAAACTGTTTAAAAATATGGTAAAAATCCAAATTTTATGACGTCATAAAATCTTTAAAAAAGTGACCTTCCGACACTTAGATCGCCCTACTTTTTGAATATGTTAATAGCTAGCTACTTTTCTATCCAATCATTGCAAAAGCATTACTATTACAATTAATTCTTTTCTCGGCACTTTTTTTGCAAATATTGACTAGACTAACGTCTTTGTAGCGCAGTTGGGGGCGGCCAATGCTTCTCTTGCCGGAGGCAAGTTCACCATAGAGGAGCTATTTTATTTAGGGATGCGTCCATCCTCCATCCTTCGCATGTGACCGAGCTCATAACGGGTCACGTGACGTGACCTTTGACCTAGTCAGCAGGGATTTATTTATATTTATTTATTCTTTTATATCGAGGATAATGGAGAATAAGCCAGAATAATGGAATAAGCGTTGTCTGAGGAGTGTGTACATGGTGGGAAGGGCTATTCAACATCCTTCCAAACACTGGTTGCCCCCAAATCTCCATGGTCCCATCAGATCCTTTCATGATGACATGAAGGCAACAATCCAGTACGAGGGCAGCATGTCCAACCCATTTGACATCAAGAGTGGAGTCAAGCAAGGCTGTGTCCTTGCTCCCACCCTCTTTGACATATTCTTTGCCCTGCTCCTAAAGCACGCTTTTGGAACTGCAACAGGAGTAGGCCTATAGGCTACCTATTGATTTGATTGATTGATTGATTGATTGAATTGATTTCATTGTACAGCGCGGTGAGCCCATGTTTTTGGGAATTCGCGCTATATAAGCCTCCATTTTATTATTATTATTATTATTATTATTATTATTATTATTATTATTATTATTATTATTATTATTATTATTATTATCATCATCATTATTATTATTATTATTACCTACGCACCAGATCCAGTGGTCGACTATTCAATCTGGCTGGCTGAAAGCAAAAACAAAAGTGACGGAGTAAACAATTAGGGACATGCTTTTTGCTGCTGCTGCTGCTGTCACTTTGCACACTGAGCAAGAACTCCAATGCCTCATGGACAGGTTTTCTCAGGCCTGCAAAGACTTCGGACTGACAATCAGCCTGAAAAAGACCAATCTGCTGAGCCAGGACGTGGTTACTGCACCAGCCATCTGCATCGATAACTACCAGCTCGATGTCGTACACCAGTTCACATACCTGGGATCCACCATCAGTGACAACCTGTCCCTTGATGCCGAAATCAACAAGCGCATCGGCAAGGCTGCTACGACCTTAGGACACCTCACCGCCCGCGTCTAGGAGAACCCAAAGCTGACAATTTTCACCAAGATGGCTGTGCACAACGCCTGCATCGTCAGTACTCTCCTCTATGGCAGCGAAACATGGACAACATACTCCAAACAGGAGCGCAAACTGAACAGCTTCCGCCTTGGCTCTCTCCGTCGCATCCTCGGCATCCACTGGAGTGACAAAGTTACCAACGCTCAGGTCCTCGAGGTTGCAGGTCTTCCAACCATGTACACACTCCTCAGGCAACGCATATTCCATTATTCTGGCTATAAAGGAATAAATAAATAAAAATATAAATAAATGAATAAATAAATAAATAAATAAATTAATTAATTAATAGCACATACAAGGGGATTTTCTCCCTCGAGTTAACACATGTGCCGACTCCACTTCCCCCAACAGTCCTTTGGAACCGATGTCCCGTGTACGAACGCACGCAGATCATCTTTTAAAACCTGTTCCACTTTTCGAAAAGTAGGACACTTGTGTGACAGTGTAAGCGGATGACAACATTGACAAAACCGTATGCACACGGGGGTTGAATGTCGAAAGGCATATGAGTGCTTATGCCATTATACTCGAGATAAAGAATAAAGAAAAACACACACATGCCTGCGCATGTTTTATTTATTTATATTTTATTCTTTTATATCGGGGATAGTGGGATAAGCACTCTTGTGCTTTAAATTTTTTTTTTTACATCCATAAGCACTCTTGTGCTTTTTTTAAATTTTACATCCAGTCCCCGTGTGTTTGCAGTTTTGTAAATGTTATCTGTTCCCACCGGCACACGATGGCCTACTCTTATGAAAAGCGGAACATGATTTAACGTGTGCGCAAGATGTTCTGCGTGCGTTCACACACGGGGCCTCCGTTTATAGTCTCATCCGAAGGACTTGTGTGTGTGTGTGTGTGTGTGTGTGTGTGTGTGTGGTGTGTGTGTGTGTGTGTGTGTGTGTGTGTGTGTGTTGTAGAAAATGAACATACATGTAATTTGTGTGTGATGTAGACTATACCTTTTTTCTCTCCTTTTTTTGACATAAGATTTTCCTGTCATCATCTAGGATATATACATGTTATTTATTTGTTCGTGTGTGAAGTTAGAGCGTGCCCATGTTCCCTATGGGACAATGGGTACAACAGTTTTTATGGTATTTTTGTCTACCGCCGCCACTATACACCTCGGAAAAAAACATTTTTATCCAGGGATAGGTGGATAGGATTGCTTGTTAGGCCTAACTGATTTTTTTTCAACGTGTTTTGAACAATAATTGGACTTGGATTAACTCTATTGGACTAACTCTATTGGACACATAATTGGATCAACTCTATTCTCATCGGCTTGGGAGATTGATCGAATTATTAACTAGTATAGACCAGTAGTCTTTATTCTTATCTCTCTGATATTATTTCTGCCTTGTTGTTGCTCGTTTTCTTATTGCTTTGTGTCCGTGATTGCTTTTATACAATCCCCGCTTGGACACAAAATAATTGTATAGCTGTTAGGTCTACATGGATGAAGTTGATGTGGCAGAGCTTTCGGGGGTAGGGGGGTGGAGGCCTCATAGGACTTCTCCCTTAAGTTGTCGCTGTTTCACACTCAGAATTTGGCATCGTGCCAAATGTGTTTGCAAAATTCATAGCCTGATAAGTTTGGTAAAACAATTACAAAACACAATCGACAAACAAATCTGTAAGCCGCCCCAAAACGAAGCAAGAACGGAAATGTGACACGAGGATGACCCCCCTTGTTTCCACAGAGGCCGCTGGTCTTACACTTATCAGTACACAAGCACCTGTTAACAGGAAGAAAAAGAAGGACAGGAACTCCTTTTTATCGACTTCTCAGGTCTTTTGATTCAACCATGATTTATTTTTGCCTTGCAGATGTGTTGTTAACTCAATCAAGGCAGTGAGAACTCATGTGATTGGTACGGTGATATTTCAAACTGTGTGTTTGCTTCCATTGTGTTTGGTGTTTCGATGATTCATCAGTGTTTTGAGTGTGTGCATTTTGATTTTGCAGATTTGCATGGATTTGCTGTCATAATTGATTATTGATTGATCAGTTGCACATAGTATGTGATGCATAATCGTGATTGCATCGGTTGGGAATGTTAAGTATGGTTGTATAGCAACAAAAATGTGTGTGTACTGGTCAGTCTGTGTTCGTAACTTCGTGAAAGATGAACAACTGTGTCCGTCTGTGCAGAATTAATTTAGGATCAGGATTTAAGGCGTTGTTCGATTACAACTTAGCTGATTTGACTTTTTATGCCCATCAGTTTCTATTCCTTTTCTGTCTTCGTTGAGATTTCCATTTTCTTCTCTTTTTTCTATGTTTATCAGGTCGTTGTCAAGCTCAGCCTCTTCCTTATCAAATTCATTCATAATTTCTTTCAGTACTTCATTTTTGTCTTTGAGGTTCCTGAAGGTATTTTTACTAGGTGGTCCTTTGATATTACTTGCTAACTTGTTCCAGTGGTTGGTTACTGTTTTGCATGATGTAACCTTTTTGTCCTTGTTCTAAAGTGTTGTTTAAATATGTTATTAGTGCTGTTTCTTGTGTCTTTCTTTGAGTCTAGAAAGAATTGCTCCTTATTCAGATAATCAAAATCACTAACTATCTTGTATGTCTGTATCAGATCTCCTCTCACTCTTCTTCAAGCTTTTGCCTGCAACGATGGCAGTCATAGACTGTATGAAATTTGATCTTTCTTGATATGGGTAGTCTTTTATAAAAAAAATCATTTTTGTCACTCTTGCTTGAACTATTTTAAGGGCCTATGACTGTCTTATTAGAGTTGGTCTCACTAGCGTTTTATGCAGTTGTAAAAAGGTAACATGGCCAAGAAATGTAATTTATGTTCTGTTCATATTCTAGTCATTCGATTGGCATTGTTTACACAGTTATTGTTAATCACATGTTTGTCAAATATTACCTGTTATCAGAATTCACACCAAGATTCTTTTCCTCCTCACATTTTGATATATATTTTTTTCTAATGTTCATTATGTATTCTATATGTTAAAAGTTAAAGTCTGTCCCGAGCCTAAGGCTGATCAGGCCGGTGCTTATCCCGGTTTCTGTGGTGTTAAGCGACTGAGAGTCATAGACTCCCCCTGGATAGGACGCCAGTCTATCGCAGGGTTAACCCCCAACATAAGGTTGGTACCCCTTTTACACCTGGGTGGGGTGAGAAAATAGCCGTAAAGCGCCTTTTCCAAGGGCACAACGCCAAAGCCGAAAGCTGGGATTGAACCCGCAACCTTTAGATTACGAATCCAACGCCCTAACCACTAGGCTACGGCGGCAGCTATTCTATATATGTAGATTTGCTTAAATAATAATGGAAGGGGACCAGTATTATCCCTATTCATGAATTATCTCCCTTGTGATATAAAGACTATAATAAATTATGTAAAACTTTCGCTGATGACACAAAAATATACAACTCTCCAAGGTTCCATCAAGACTTACAAAAAGACATTGAAACAATAGTGGAATATTCGGATAAGTAGAACCTACACTTTATATCACAAGGGAGATAATTCACGAATAGGGATAATACTGGTCCCCTTACCTTATAGGCTACTGCCTAGTGCTATACATAACTGTCACAACATCAGTTTCCCTTGAGAACGTGTTTCCAGTTCTAACCCTCTGAGTTCTTTTTGTCAGTGACTCAGTAAGTCCGTTATCCACTCTGATAAAGTAGCATGTTTCCTATAATTCTGTAAGATTCCAATTTCCATTGTCTTTCGTAGTCTCTCATGTGGCACTGAGTCAAATGCTTTTTTAAAGTCTAATCATCAGAAGCTCGTCAATCTCCAATGTAAAATCTTTCATCTTTTCTGTAAGTTGGGTTACACAAGATATGTTTCTGTGGAATCTGTGTTGGCGCTCTGATTGCAATTTATTTTTTGTCATGTGGTGTTCTATAGCTTCTCTTATTAACTAGTACAATTGAATTAGTAATTAAAAAAAATTTACATGTGATACACTGGCCTGTAATTCCCTGGGTCTGTTCTTGTTTCCTTCTTGAAGATTCGTTTATTTTATTTACTGCAAGTGTTTGGTTTTATCTGGTAAATTAAAGGGATTATAGTGAAGTATTGATGTTTTGCTATTGGTCAGTATATTATATATATATCCCATTTTCATTTTACTTGTTGCTTTAATCAGGATTGAAAGGGAACTTAGTGAAGAAATGATAAAATTCCCCATTTTGGTTGTAACTTTACTTAGCAGTTTGCACATGTCATTGATAATGGTAGTGTTTTTAAAAAATAAAGTTCATTTGTTTCCATAAGTACATCATGTACAATTTATTTTTCTGGCCAGCTGGTTTAGCTTCTGATACCATATCTACTAGTACAACACATGATGGCAATAAAGTAAAAAGGATTAAATGTATGTGGAAAAAAGTCAAAGAAAGTTGTTTTGGTATCAGTTGATGAATTTTGGAAATGGATAGTTGGATACAAATCATCTGTGCTCTGCTCATGTGAGGTTTGATGGAAGATAGGATGAAATGGTGTATATGTAATAATTCAAAAAAATCATCATGATAACAGTTTGTATATATTATGATATGCTTACTTGTACAGAGACATGCAAAACAAATCATGCATGCACACATTTAACACATGATGCACATGTGTGCCTGCATTTCCTTGCACATTTATCACACATGCATGTAGCCAGGCAGGATTCTGATAATATATGTCAGCATAATTTAGAGCAACAAATTGTTTCTTTCTTTGCAGATATTTTTATGCAAGACAAGTGTATCAAGTGTCCAGGATGAGCAAGACCAAATCCAGGCCGGCCAAGCCAGCCACGCCTGTAGCGGATCAGGATCAAGACAAAGACAAAGAAGTGGTCCTGGATTTGGCGGGGTTTGTCGGCAAGTGGAGCGATTTTCTGCCCTGATAGAGCCGTTCGCATTCATCTTCTATTGTATTGATGACATCAGGAGGTAAGGAAAGTTTTGTCATTGTAGCAAGCTTTTGAGGAAATTGTTTTTAGCGGAACTGTTCATAAAATAAAAATGTTCAAGCTAACAAATCCAGCATGAAAAGCAAGCATACACTGATGAAACAGGCGTTTAAACAAACTCTTTCATAATTGTGTAGAGGGTCATCTAAAATCTTGATAATGAAAAAATGTTGAATAAAAGATCCATCCATTCATCAATGATGAATATAATCAGATATCCATCCACCCTTTGTAATTTAAACCACATTCTGATTTCTGCAACTTGCTAATGGTCAAAGAGGAGAATAGGGCCTTTTCCCCCTAGTTCTCATGTGAGTATATTCCATTTTAGATTTCCCCACCAGATGGCTTAAACTGTAATCAACTCTGTCAATGTCCAGTTCTTTTTTGTTAGTTTCTCTGTTAAGTTTGGTTTCTAGATCTGTTCATACTGTCACTATTTCAGGTTTATTATTCTGCTTTATTTTAACATCAGTGACAATTCAAGTTGTTCGGTGTGGTCCAGTGTTTGGTGTGGTCCAGTGTTTGGTGTGGTCCAGTGTTGTCCAGTATTAAGTTGTCCTGTGTTGAGCTCTGTGTGAAAGCTATCCATTCTAAAAATCTCAAGATCTTATCAGTGTTGAGTTTACTTGTTTGGAGAGGCTGACATCCTGAGATATTTTAGTTTTGCTGCCTGCCTTATATGATGTTTGTTAGTTGATAGAGCTCACCAGTCTCATGTCAGTTCAAATAAGCTCTTTGCACAATCAGTGCTTTTGTGATCTTGCTCATGGATAGTGGTTAAGAGTTTTGACAAAGATTTTGATATTGAGATTAAAATTCAATGCCCAGAAGTCAGAATTCAATACTTCGAGACCATGATTGTAAAAGTTTCATTTTTGTTTTAATGGTAGTGTCAGAAAATGATATTTTTGGGGGGATCAGGTCAGTATTTACAAAATATTTGTTTTATTACATTTACTTTCAGTGTTTGTGATTGAAGCTGTGTTTGTAAAAAGTATTATTTCATGACCTATTATTGTATTAACTTAGGTGATTGAAATTTTTGTCTTTTTAATTAAAAAGTTCTTTGCCTCTGATAGCATTGATTGTGATTGTTTATGTTTATCTGTGTTTGATGAAACTGAAAGGGATCTGCCCCAATCCTGAAAATGTTAAAAAGTCTGTCATTTAGTGTTTACTCTGTGTGTGTGCGTGTGTGTGTGTGTGTGTGTGTGTGTGTGTGTGTGTGTGTGTGTGTGTGTGTGTGTGTGTGTGTGTGCATGCGCGCGAGTGTGTGTGTGAGGCATAAAAAAGTTCAGGAGTATAAAGTATATTTCTCATTCATAACTATACACCCTGTACATCTTTTCAGATGGAGGTTTCCCAACATCACTATCACCTTTTGGGTGATTGCCAACATTTGCTGTTTTGTTTTAACACAAGGTGAGTGATGGTGGTGCATGTTGCCTCAGAATGGTTCTAGGTGAATGTTTTTGTGCATAGACAAAAAGATTATAGGGCAGAATTTCTTTAATGAAAAGAAACGGTCAATATCAATCTTGATGACTGGCAGACTGTGGTGAAATCTTCAGTGAAGGTGAAGAAATAAAAAAGGTGGGGGGGGGGGGGGGGGGAGGCGGTTGACAAGTAAATCATCTTTTTTTAAGGGAAAGAAAATGTTATAAGTGTTGTCTAGCTTTTTAACAAACTTATAGAGGTTATGTATACATCTCTTGGTCTGATTAAAAAAATATCCCCCCAAACCCCAACTATGAAATAAGTAATAGATACCATTCATTTTTTTCATCTCCATTGATCATAATTAGTTTTCAGGAACTTGCAAATAGATTGAGATGAAACTTGACACAGAATTTGACTTACATATCAATTTTAACAAAAATGCCAAATCACACAAAAACTCAGTCAGCCCAAATCGTGACAGGGTTGTAAGGGAACCAAATTAAGACAGGCATGTGGAGAAGTTCAGTAACTATAGAAGCCAAAGAAGTGACCATTATCATAATTGTTCTGTCCTATGTTCTTTACCCACAGTGCACAAATCTAACATCCCTTAGTAGGGCCTAGTCAAGAGTGCTAAATTTAGCACGCTCCTTCCTTTTACCGAGTCCATGTGTGGTCAGCCCCCACTATAAATAGCACCAGCTGGCCTCATCTGGGCTGGGATGGGATAATTAGCAGCTGAGAGGAGCTGAAAGTGGGGGAAACTGACAGCTGTGTACCTTTTTAAGCTGAAAGTGAAACCAATCTGTTCCCCCTAAAAGAGCCCATAATTTCTGTTTCAGGTGCAGTGTTTATCCTGGCCTCCTGTTTAGTGATAGCTCTGGCCACAGTCAGCCTCTGTCAGCTGCACACCCGCATCCTGGACAAGTACTTGCCGAAAACCAAAGCCGACGCCACTGTCAAGTCCATCACTGAGGATTCCAGCAGCCTGGAGACCATACAGAACTTTCAGTTCAGGTGAGAGCTGCTCCCTTCAGATTTTTGATTCAGATGGGGTTTTTTTTTGTGGTGTGTTTTGTTTGTTTGTTTGTTCTTTTTTTTTTCATTCCTTGGCTAGAGCTCCAAGGTTCACCAGTATGGTGAGATTTTGCATTTGCAGCCGTTTTTGTCCATCTTGAAGGTAGTTGCATTCTGACTGTGGGGAATGTATGCTGGGTATGTTCTTGTTAAATAAGGACATACCCAGCAGACAAATTTTTGTGAAAGGTCACATGTGCATGGATGGTTTGAATGCAGGTACTTTGATTCGTTTGTTTTACAAGATTCAGCGCCATAAAAATTACAGTTATTATCATCATTATTATTATTATTAGTAGTAGTAGTATCAGTACTAGTATTGTTATCACTATTGTTGTTATTATTATCATTATTATTATTATTACTAGCCGCCGCTGTAGTCTAGTGGTTAGGGCGTTGGACTCGTAATCTAAAGGTTGCGGGTTCAATCCCAGCTTTCGGCTATGGCGTTGTGCACTTGGAAAAGGCACTTTACGGCTATTTTCTCACCCCACCCAGGTGTAAAAGGGGTACCAACCTTGTGTTGGGGGTTAACCCTGCGACAGACTGGCGTCCTATCCAGGGGGGAGTCTATGACTCTCAGTCGCTTAACGCCACAGAAACTGGGATAAGCACCGGCCTGATCAGCCTTAGGCTCGGGACAGACTTTAACTTAACTATTATTATTACTGTTATGATTTCTTCTTCTTCTTCTCCTCATTATCATTATCATCATTATTCATGTGTTATGTTGCAGCTTGATTCAGATGCACGACTTCATTGTGAAGAGCAACGAGTACCTGACCTACATCTACTCTGTGCTCAAGTGGGACGATGCACTGCCAGCTCTGATGTGAGAGTGTAGTGTGGTTTGGCTATCTCCTTCTTGTTGTTGTGAAAATGTCTGTCTCCTGTCTCGCTTACCCTCATGTGTACACTGACACACATGATTGCAGCACAAAGATGTGATGTCTACTTTGATAAGCAAAAGAGGAATGAAGGCATATCCACACATGTGTTTGTGCATACACATAGGGAGACATGTGCGTGTATTAACATGTGGGCATGTATTTATGCGAACATACACACACATCCATGCACAGACGCATGTGTGTGCACGTACACACACATGCATGCAGACACATGCATGCATGTGTGCACATACACACGCACACGCACACACATTTACATTTATGAAACACTTTGTTAAGATAGATATGCATGGTATTGACAACTACTTTTCTATTCAATCATACTGATTTATTTTTGAAACATTCCCATATCTCTTCCTGTGATAAACTCCCACAAAGCAGTTGATAACAAAACAAAGATGATGCATGCAGAACTGGAGCATCTGTGGTAGAGGTTTGAAAGCAAGAAAAAAAAGATTGACTGAAACTTAGTGTTTTTTTTCCAAGAGTGAAATGGAATGAACAATATTTACAAAAGCACAATATAAATAGACATTCTTTTAAATGAGTATTATCATTTTTTAAATAGGTTTTTCACCATTATCATGAGTATATAGTTTGTTTTGTCTTCATGAATCTTTTTTTTTTTACATGAGGGAAACACTTTTTGCAGTCCACATTAGCAAGAAAGAATAATTATAATCAAAATGTTGAAGCAATATCTGATTAATTGCTGTTTTTGGTTATTTTGTTATTGTTGTCTTTATCTAAATCTTTTTATTTTTGTATCCTATGTTCCTGTATTTAGTATTATTGGCTTTTTTATATCCTGTCTGTGTTCCGTTTTATACACTTTTCTTTTAACTTTTTTCATGTATTCTTTTCTTTTTGTCTTTCAGTCCATAGTCCACTTCCATTTCCTTGTTTTTTTTCTGTGTGTGTGTGTGTGTGTGTGGTGTGTGTGTGTGTGTGTTGTGTGTGTGTGTGTGTTTCTTCTTTTCTGTCATTCTCTTTTTTTCCTTTCTTTCCCTTGTGTTTTGTGTCTTCCTGTCCACTTTTATTTCCTTGGGTTTTTTTTGTGTGTGTGTCTTTTTTTTTCTTTCTTCTTTTCTTTCATTCTCCTTTTCCCTTTCTTTCCCTTGTGTTTTGTGTCTTTCTGTCTACTTTCATTTTCTTTTTTTTTGTGTGTCTCTTTCTTTTTTTGTGTCTTTCTTTTTCTTTTGTTTCTTTCATTCTACCCCCCCCCCCCTTCCTTCTTTCTCCCTTTCTTTCTTCAGTACAAGGTAACCACAAAGTAATTCATCTCAAGTATCAATCAGATGCATACTGGTTTTCACTTACGTTTAACCACAAAGTAATTTTTCTAAAGTATCATTGTCATTGCAACAACTGATTCCTAGGTGTAGTCTGCCCATTATCTGGATGGGTCTAAACTACCCATTGTTGTTTCTCTATGCTACATTTTCGTTTTCATGTGTTCTATGCCATTTACCCGAGTGCGGTGGTCCCACTCCACAGTTACCATTCGGAGGTGTGCATCTCTCTGCTGGGGCTGGTGGTGTTCCCTGTGCGGTGGAACTGCTTCTGCTTCCTCAACTGGTTCTTTCTCTGTCACCCCATCATCCTCAAAAGTGAGTGCCCCCGGGTATCCCACCCGCCCTGTGTATACCTGGGTGTGCAAGCAGTATTCTTGTGTGTGTGTGTTGTGTTTTGTGTGTGTGTGTGTGTGTGTGTGTGTGTGTGTGTGTGTGTGTGTGTGTGTGTGTGTGTGTGTGTGTAGTGTGTGTTGTGTGTGTGTGTGTGTGTGTGTGTGTGTGTGTGTGTGTGTATGTGTGTGTGTGTGTGTGTGTGTGTGTGTGTGTTGTGTGTGTGTGTGTGTGTGTGTTTTGTGTGTTGTGTGTTTTGTGTGTGTATGTGGTGTTGTGTGTGTGTGTGTTGTGTGTGTGAGTTTGGGGGGGGGGGGGTGTTGTGTGTGTGTGTTTGGGGGGTGTTTGTGTGTGTGTGTGTGTGTGTTGTGTGTGTTGTGTGTGTGTGTTGTGTTGTGTGTGTGTGTGTTGTGTGTGTGTGTGTGTGTGTGTGTGTGTGTGTGAGTGTGTGTGTGTGTGTGTGTGTGTGTGTGTGTGTGTGTGAGTGTGTGTGTTATTTTTATTTTTTATTTTTATTTTTAGGATAATGGGATAATCACTCATTTTCTTTTTGACATCCAGTCTTTGTGTGTGTTGTGTTGTGTGTGTGTGTGTGTGTTGTGTGTGTGTGTGTGTGTGTGTGTGTGTGTGTGTGTGTGTGTGTGTGTGGTAGTGTGTGTGAGTGGTGTGGTGTGTGTGTGCCTGCGTGCGTGTGTGCGTGTGTGTGTGTGTGTGTGTGTGTGTGTGTGTGTGTGTGTGTGTGTGTGTGTGTGTGTGTGTGTGTGTTTGAACTTTTCTTTCAACTTATGAATTGCATGGGTATGTTTGATCTATTCATTTGAAATTCACCCAGTCAAATGAGTAAAGCGAAGTTAGTGTATGAAAATGATGTTTGATGGAGGGAAAGTTTGTGCATGAAATCATTTCTAATCTGTAACAGGATTTTGTGTCAGTGTGGCTTTGTTTGTACAGCTAGCTAAGCTAAGAAGTATTTTGTTGGTGTAATTGTGACTGTTGTTGGGAATAGTATTAAGGGAGAGTAAAGTTAGGGAATCGTATTCATTGTATACATGTACAGATATGTATGACTTTTCTTCAAACTTCTTTATACTGATGCCTGTATACATTGAATTCCCACCTTTCCCATACCTATGCCTTTTTACCTTTTTTCCCCGATTTCATCCACCCATCCCATTACCATTTTTTTCCCAGTTTCCATACATACCAACAGCTGTGTGCGCTTTCTTCCATCTTCCCCATACCATTGGCTGTATCCACTTTCTTCCATCTTCCTCATACCAATGCCTGTATCCATTTTCTTCTATCTTCCTCATACCAATGGCTGTATCCACTTTCTTCCATCTTCCTCATACCAACGGCTGTATCCATTTTCTTCCATCTTCCCCATGCTGTATCCACTTTCTTCCATCTTCCTCATACCAATGGCTGTATTCATTTTCTTCCATCTTCCTCATGCCATGGGCTGTATCCATTTTCTTCCATCTTCCTCATAGCATTAGCTGTGTACATTTTCTTCCGTCTTCCTCATTCCAACGGCTGTATCCATTTTCTTCCATCTTCCTCATAGCATTAGCTGTGTACATTTTCTTCCGTCTTCCTCATTCCAACGGCTGTATCCATTTTCTTCCACCTTCCTCATACCATTCTTCCAAGTTTTCTCAGGCTCTTGCCAGTACTATACATGAGTATTGTCCTCCTCCTCTGCCAGTGTCCTCACCCTCCCATGCCTCCTCTCCCAGTGTCCTCACCCTCCCATGCCTCCTCTCTCAGTGTCCTCACCCTCCCATGCCTCCTCTCTCAGTGTCTTCACCCTCCCATGCCTCCTCTCTCAGTGTCCTCACCCTCCCATGCCTGCTTGTGCAGAGGGGTGCTCCTGCTGGGTCACCTGGATGGAGACGCTGACCAAGAAGAATGAGCAGAGCAACGGGTCGGTCGTCACCTCCCCCGATAGTTCGTCGTCTGCATCCTCCTCCTCCCCGGCGTCCTCTCAGTCACCGGCCACTGCGACCTCTGCCCCCGCTGCTGATGGTGCTTCGCCGGTGAGTTTACCGGTGCAGCTGAAGCAGTAGGATGAGGGTTGGCAGGAGCAGCTGAGAGTGTGTGTGTGTGTGTGTGTGTGTGTGTGTGTGTGTGTGTGTGTGTGTGTGTGTGTGTGTGTGTGTGTGTTGGGAATGGAAATTACAGTCACAGACGTGTTACTTGAAAATATGCCCACATGTACTCACACACACACACAATTTTAATGGCTTTAAACTATATCAATGAACTACCTTTTCTTGTCAATCAAATTTTATTTTGTGTCGATTCAAAATCAGCCCTACATTCACTTAGATCTGCTTCAGTAAAACCGCATTGTAATATTGTGACAGAAATTCATCATTTAATACATTGTCTTATTTTAAGAGGAACAGATGTGAGTTTCTGTTGGGTTCCGTCTCATCTTGGCTTTTATTGCAATGAATGGGCAGATCGTGCTGCTAAAAGGGGTGCAAAACAAGAGAAAGGATCAACAATTTTAATATATCCACTCTCAATTTCTGAGACTTACAATCTATTGGAAAAAGAATCCAAGAATGAAATGAAATTATTAGTTAAAGATTTTGGTAGCATTTCTAAACATCATATTGTAAAGGCTTATAACTTAAAAAATATAGTTTCGAATTTTCCACATTATAGTATGGCGAAGCTCAGACAAGTAATCTCGCTACTTTATAGACTAAAGCTAAATGCATATAAAACAAAATTTGTGACAGGCGTTACGTGCTGTTGTGGTGAAAACATTTCAATTTTTCATTTGATTTTTGAATGTAAAGTTTTAAAAACTTTTTTGCCCAGTATTCCCGATTGTTCATTAGAAAATGTTTTCAGTGATTTTTCATTAATGTTCAGAATTTGTGAATGTTTGCTTCAAAGTCCAATTGCCCGTTTAGTTTAGTTTGGACTTTAGCTTTTTCTTGTTTTAATAACATTTCAATTTTACCGATGATAATTATTGCCTGTTAAAACACACATAAAAAACACACACACACAGTCACACACACACACACACACACACACACACACACACACACACACACACACACACACACACACACACACACACACACACACACAGTCACACACACAGTCACACTCACACACACAGTCACACACACATGCACACACACACACACACACACACACACACACACACACACACACACATGCACACACGCGCAAGCGCACACACACACACACACACACATGCACGCAAGCGTGCTCGCACGCACACACACACAGATATTGTAGCATTTATTTTACTCAAGATTACTTGCTTCTATTTGTCCTTTTTTATGGTTCAAGCATTACTGATAATTAGACTTTATATATATATATATATATATATATATATATATATATTATCCTCCATTCACCTGTCCACACAAACACACCACCATCCCCCCCCCCCCAAATTATTTGTCTAAAATCACTTTTTAGTGGATAGACGTTAAAAGGAAGACACACACACACACAAATACTCGTTCAGTCGTCTACTTATGCATGCACGTACAAACACACTTGCATGCATGTACAAACAAACATGCACGCATGCACACACACACGCATGCATGCACGCACGCATGCACACACACACACACACACACACACACACACACACACACACACACACACACACACACACACACACACACACACACACACACACACCCTTCCCAAAATATTTGAACAAGGTCTAGCTTATTTTAAAAATGTAAAGGCAGAACAGAGAGAGGAATGGAGGGAACTGGTTGTCAAGTCTTCAGGGGTGTCCCCACGGTTGCCAGACTACGGGACAGATAGATAGATAGAAAGGAATGTGAGTGGTAAATTTAGTGCTGTCAATCTGTAGAGTATCCTGATTTGTAGTGTTATCATGGTTATCGGATAAAGGTGCCTTGTTAATTTAGTTCAGTAGGTTTTTTCTCTGTGTGAGTTATTTCAATCCTGTGGGTTGATGGAGTTGTGGGTTCGAATCTTGGCTGTGTCTGGTCAATTGAAGGTGGAGATTTTTGCTATTCTCCAGGTCGCTTCAAGTTCCGACCTACTAGTGCCGTAATTTCTTCAAGTATACCACATGTGGAAGATCAAATATGCTTGTTAAAGATCGGCTATTCATGTCACCATCCAGAAACAAACGTACCCAGCATACACCCTGTACTCTGAAATGAGCTGTTCTGAAGTTGGAATGTGTTGGCTGAGGCCATTATTGCAGACCTCCTGCAAATGACCAGCAAGGAGCAGACCAGGCAGTGTACATTTCTCCTAGTAAGGGAACTTGCACAGTAAGAGAGATTTATTTTTTAATTAATTTAATTAATTTATTTTATTTTATCTTTTATATCGAGGATAATGGAATAAGCACTCTGTGCTTTTTGTCATCAGTCCCATGTGTATGCGTTGTGTAATTATTGTCATCTGTTCCCACGGCAGACAATGGCCTACTCTTACGAAAAGCGGAACAGGATTTAACATGTGTGCAAGTGTTCTGCGTGCGTGGCACACGGTGGCCTCAGTTTAAAGTCTCATCCGAAGGACTTTCGGAGAGAGTGGAGTCAGCACTGATGGTAACTCAGGAGAAAAATCTCCTCGACCGGACTCGAACTGGTCATCAAATTGCCAGCGCAATGTTCTGAGAGAGAGAGAGAGAGAGATGAGAGAGATGAGAGAGAGAGAGAGAGAGAGAGAGAGAGAGAGAGTATGTATGTACACAGATATTGTGCACCTTTGTGGTAATGTGTTGGCAATATTTCAGGTGTGAAGAACAAGTTACTGGAGATCTGGAGTGCTGGATGGAGAGGATAAAGATGATCAGATGTAAGCATGTAGGATAAAGATGATTCAGATGTAAGCATGTAGGATAAAGATGATTCAGATGTAAGCATATAGGATAAAGATGATTCAGATGTAAGCATGTAGGATAAAGATGATTCAGATGTAAGCATGTAGGATAAAGATGATTCAGATGTAAGCATGTAGGATAAAGATGATTCAGATGTAAGCATATAGGATAAAGATGATTCAGATGTAAGCATATAGGATAAAGATGATTCAGATGTAAGCATGTAGGATAAAGATGATTCAGATGTAAGCATGTAGGATAAAGATGATTCAGATGTAAGCATGTAGGATAAAGATGATTCAGATGTAAGCATATAGGATAAAGATGATTCAGATGTAAGCATATAGGATAAAGATGATTCAGATGTAAGCATATAGGATAAAGATGATTCAGATGTAAGCATATAGGATAAAGATGATTCAGATGTAAGCATGTAGGATAAAGATGATTCAGATGTAAACATATAGGATAAAGATGATTCAGATGTAGGCATACAGGATAAAGATGATTCAGATGTAGGCATTATAGAATAAAGATGATTCAGATGTAAGCATATAGAATAAAGATGATTCAGATGTAAGCATATAGAATAAAGATGATTCAGATGTAAGCATGGAACTGGAAGTCTATTGCACGTGTTATGTTGATAGTTAAAAGAAAACAGGCCCTATCTATTTGACAATGATGTATGCTATAGCTGAGTGGTTAAGACCATTCAACTTTAGTCCCATGGGCCCATGAAGTCCCGGGTTTGAGTTCTGGCGGCATCTGATATAAAAGAATAAAATAAAAATTAAAAAATGAGAATGATTATAAAAATGCAAAGTAAAGATATAATTGCTATTTGTTTTAAACAGCCCAATATAACTATTAACTACAAAGCTACATACCAACAGTACATTGACACACACACACACACAACTCTACACACACACACACAACACACACACACACACCCCCCACACACACACACACTGTAGACTAACTGCTGCATTGCATGCATACATATCTCTCTCTCTCTCTGTTGCACTAACGGGGACAGGTGGACCTGATAGAGATGACCAACTCTGTGGACGAGTCCCTCTCCAAAATCGAACCCGCGCCCCAACGCCCCGGCATGGTTGCCGACTGCTGGAACTCAAGAAGAGGCGTGCTCAAATGGCCAACGGTATTGTTTGGGTTTTGGGTTTGTTGTTGTTTGTTTGTTTGTTTTACTGTTCCTGAGCTAGAGCTGTGAGGTTCACCAGTGGTGAGATTTTGCGTATGTGACTGTTTTTTGCCCACTGTGAAGTTAGCCACATTCCGACTTCAGGGATGCATGCTGGGTATGTTTGTGTTTCTGTAACCCACCGAATGCTGATGTGAATTACAGGATACGTAACATGCATGTTTGATCTTCTTCATGAGTGACGGGGAATTAAGGCACTGGCAGGTCTGCACTTGAAGATGATCCTGGGAGATCAAAAGAATCTCCACCTGTAATTCACCAGACTCATCCGAGATTTGAACCACGACTTCATGGACCCATGGGATTGAAGTCCAATGATGTTCACCACTCAGCTATAGCATCTGTCATGTTGGGTTTTAAAATATATTTGTTCTGTAGTATATATTGTGTTTAGCTTCATATCAGCATTTTGGAGAGATTGGATAGTCCGGTGGTTAGAGCGTTGAGTTGGTAATCTGATAGCCCGGGTTTGAGCCACTACCAGGTGCTTGTTTGAGGGGATTATTCCCCTAGAATTGACATATGTACTGACTCAACTCCCCTGAAAGTCATTTGGATGAAACTATAAACAGGGGAGAGAGGAGGGAGGGGGTCAACATTTCTGTTATTTCTGTATTGTATTAGTGTAATTAGTGAGAGGTGAAGTGTCAGCTTTTGTGGGTTCACTGTTTAGTGGTGGTTGGTAGTTGTGATGGTGGTTTTCTTTTTTTATTAATTTTTTTTTAATCATGCATAATCTTGTTCCCTGATTTGCCTATCTCAGCAATTGTTGAATATGTATCATGAAAATATTGGGGAGGGGAGGGGGGGGGGAACAGAAAGAGACAAATACAAATAGGAAAATGATAGGTAAGAGTTTTATTTTGCCAAGTAATCACTTGTTGTCTGTATTTAACTTTGGTTCCCTTGGGGAGAGAGAGGGAGGGGTTGAGGGTTTTAAGGAAGGTAACATAAACAAAACATATGGATAAAGTCAGTGCATGGTTTACTCAAACAGCAGGCAATGGTAATGCACATATAGCAATATGTCATGTAGCATAAAGTTGTTTTTAAAAGACTGAATTTTTTCTTATTGTAGAATACTGCAAAAGATAGGAAAATCAACACACACACACACACACAACCACACACACACACACACACACACACACACCACACACACACATCTTACACTTACATCACACGCACACACACACGCACGCACACACACTCATGCGCACACACACACACACAATTGTATTATAAAAAAACCCCAACAAGATTAAGGCATTTCATTTTTGTTTGTGTGTTTCAGAAAATTGTTTTGGATGTCGGGTTTCATTTTCATCCATTTTGAAGAGAAGAGTAAGTATATGAAAATGCAAGAAGCAAAACTCCGGCTCTGATATTATCTGTATTCAGTTTTTCCCTTATTATTATCATTATATTATTATTATTATTATTATTATTATATATTATTATTTATTATTATTATTATTATTATTATTATTATTATTATTATTATTAATTTATTTATTAATTTATTTTATTTGGTTTGATTTCTCCAGCTTAAATGATTATTTACCTGGGGAGTGTGTGTGTATGTGTGTGTTGTGTTGTGTTGTGTTGTGTTGTGTTGTGTTGTGTGTGTGTGTGTGTGTGTGTGTGTGTGTGTGTGTGTGTGTGTGTGTGTGTGTGTGTATTTGTTCTTTTATTTATTTATTTTTATCCTTTTATTTTGAGGATAATGGAATAAGCTTTCATGTGCTTTTTTACATCTAGTCCCCATGTGTATTAAGTTTTGTAACTTTTGTTATCCATTCCCATCAGCACACAATGACCTGCTCTTCTGATATTGTGGATCAGGTTTTAACATGTGCACAAGATGTCTTGTGTGCGATTGCACACAGGACATCAAGACACTGAAATTTCATAAAAGAAAACTGTTTGCCTTTAAGGCAGTGATACAAAACAGTTTTTGTTTTTTTTAATCCTTGGTCCTGGTGTGATTTTGTGTGTGTGATTTGTGTGTGTGTGTGTGTGTGTGTGTGTGTGTGTGTGTGTGTGTGTGTGTGTGTGTGTGTGTGTGTGTGTGTATGTGTGTTCACATCAGACACTTAATCCATGTGGGTCTTTTTACAGCACTATTGTCGGCATTGTGGAAACAGTTTCTGTCACAAGTGCTGCAACCAGAAAGTGCCTCGATCTGTCTTCGGTGCTACCTGTAAGTATTTCCGTCACTGTTGGCACTGAATGCAAAAGACGACGCCAACACACACACAGCTGTCATTTTCTCCCACATTCAGCTACTCTCAGCTGCTATCCATTTCTTCTCATCCTAGCCCAGATGGGGCCAGGTTGGTGCTAATTCATAGCAGGAACTGACCGCTCTTGGAAAATTGCAGGGTGAAGAAAAGGAAGGGGCGCACTAATTTTAGCATTGGCTTGAAAAAAAAAAAATTTTTAAAAAAGAGAAAAAAAAGCATTGGCTGGGACCCTTGATTGAGTTATGCTGGATTTGCGCACTGTGCATAATCCTATTCTGATTCCAAGGGTGAAGAAAGAGGGTCTCTGTAAGAGTGACCACTTTAGACGTGTCAGCCATCAGGGTGGTCCGGATTTCTATCCATGAAATTGTTATAGCTTCTCAGTTAGGAAGACAGATACAGAAGGTTTTTTTTGTTTGTTTGTTTTGACAGATACAGAGTTGATTTCCGTGTCTGTTCTTTTTCCACCTGTTGGGGATTTTTTCTCTTTTTTTTTTAAGATGTGAGAGATTTGCATTAGTGTGTATATGTTCATCGGTCTGCACTTTGGCTTTGTGTTTTTAACTTTTTTGATAATGTTTGTGTGTGTGTGTGTGTTTTCAAAACTGTTTTGATAAGTTGATATACCTTGAAGGGTGAAGTTCCTTTTAAATAAAAATAATTTTTCCTTGCTCAACTTACCTCCCCTCCCAATCCATAAAAATTTTACCGGTCTCAACCATTTCTGCTTCTTTTCATTCTGTGTACCCTTAATGCTTTCCGTTCCTTTTTGTGCCTGATTGTGTGTGTGTGTGTGTGTGTGTGTGTGTGTGTGTGTGTGTGTTGTGTGTGTGTGAAGTCAAAATTTATTTCAGATGGTAGATGTGTGTGTGTGTGTGTGTGTGTGTGTGTGTGTGTGTGGTTTGTGTTGTGTGTGTGTGTGTGTGTGTGTGTGTGTGTGCGCGCGCGTGCGTGCAGGTTTGTGGATTGTGCATGTGTTTGTGGACATTCTAATTTACTTATCTCTTGTGTCCTGTCATCTGCTTGATGGATGCTATAGCTGAGTGGCAAAGACTGTTGGACACTAGACCCATCGGTCCATGAAGTCATGGGGTTTGAATTTCGGTGGCATCTGGTAAATAAGGGTGGGGACTTTTGCCAGTATCGTTGGTCAACTTCAAGTGCAGACTTACCAGTGCCTTAATACCCTCCATGTATATACTTACACAGAAGATCAAATACGCACATTTAGAGATCCAATAATTCAAGTCAGCATGCGGTGGGGTTATGAAAACACGAACATACCCAGAAGATATCCCCAAAGTCAGAATGCGGCTGGCTACCTTCACGGTGGGCAAAAACGCTCTCATACACAACATCTCATCATTGGTGAACCTAGGGTACACAACATCTCACCATTGGTGAACCTTGGGGTACACAAAATCTCATCATTGGTGAACCTAGGGTACACAACATCTCACCATTGGTGAACCTAGGGTACACAACATCTCACCATTGGTGAACCTAGGGTACACAACATCTCACCATTGGTGAACCTTGGGGTATACAAAATCTCACCATTGATGAACCTTGGGGTACACAAATCTCACATTGATGAAACCTTGGGGTACACAAAATCTCACCTTGTGAACCTTGGGGTACACAAAATCTCACCTTTGTGAACTTGGGTACACAAAATTCAACTTTGGTGAACCTTGGGGGTACACAAAATCTCACCTTTGGTGAACCTTGGGTACACAAAATCTCACCTTTGGTGAACCTTGGGGTACACAAAATCTCACCTTTGGTGAACCTTGGGGTACACAAAATCTCACCTTTGGTGAACCTTGGAGTTCTAGCCAAAGAACAACCCTCAACCCCCCAAAAAACACATGCTTGTTTTGTTTCAGCGCCGGCAGCCTCTAAAGAGACGGTGCTGGTGTGCAACACGTGTCACGGGCAGCTGACCACAGCCGGGGACTCCTCCTCCTCCTCCCCCCCCGCCCAGAAAAGCCGGGCAGAGACCACCTGATAGAGCTGTGGCCAGCTGCAACAATCAAATCATCCATCACAATGCCATACATAGTTAACGTGTGAGTGTACGTACGTACGTAGCTGCAGCGAAACAGACAAGCTTGGAGGTGATAAAAGCCAAGAGAGGTACGTGAGCATCGTGGATCTGTTTTGATGAACAACAGGAAAATTATCTCTTCGGTTGTATCATGCATGGAATTGTGGTATTAGTGTCGAGGCTATGTTTGATGTTTTTTTTTGTGTTTTGATCAGTTTTGTTACATTTGAGTACACTTCTTCTGCCATGAAGTTGCCTAAGCGACTGTACTTATAACATTTGTGAGTTTGTTTGCGAATCATGACAGTGTACATTTTTTGAAAATGCGAAAAAAATCCACAGGTTTTGTGTTTAAAGATTGTCCAAACTGCATTTTGTAGATTTTCTCCGTATTTTCATCAGTATCCTATAGAACTATGTGATCAGTGTTTGCCAACGTCCATTTTCTGTGCAAAGATTATCTCCCCTGGAGTCCATGATGCTCTTTTTCTGCATCCATGTTAAGTATCCAAACCTTGACTGTGCTTTTCATTGGAGAAATGGTCTTGTGCTTAGATGTCCTCTGAAAGATTTGAAAAGGAACTTTTCTGCTTTAGGATGTTAGTAACTAGTGATAGTAAGAGAACTGTTTTGATATTTGGAAAGTCTAGTTTGTTACAAAGAAAGTTATGTCAATATATTTCAACAAACATGGTGTTTTTTGTATATTGATGATGTAAGTTTAGACGTAGTAGGCATAGTGGCTTCTCATGCTCATCATGTTTGTTTTTATCTTGTAGTTATCATTTAAAACTGGAAGGGGTTGTTTCTTGTGTTCAAACCATTTTTAGTAGCTTTTATAACAATGCTTAATTCAGAACAAAGTTCAATGAAGATGATGCTTGTAGATGGTTCACATTTTTTGTTCAGTCCCTAAAAATGGATCTTCAGTAGTTTTCCCCGGACATTTAAACTCAGAATAATTTTTATGTAAGACTATGTTGCTGCCACACACACCACTGGGTGTAAAGGATGATGATGATGATGATGATGATGATGATGATGATGATGATGATGATGAAAAAATAAGGAACACTATTGGAATGACAAAAAAACCCCTTTATTTTAATTTTTAAATAACTTTTTGTCACAGTAGATTTCTCTGCGTGAAATTCGGGCTGCTCTCCTGAAGCGCTGGGAGAGCGCATTGCCACAAGTGCAGTGCCACTCATTTTTTTTTTTGTGTCTTTTTCCTGTTTGCAACCATATTTGTTACAACTAAAAAATACATACGGAGGAAGGTACAGTTAGCAAAACTAATAGATATAAATTTCTTGCTAAATCTGTTTCTGTGATGGTGAAGAAGAGTGTTTGGATATCTCTGCCTAAACATTTGGACGGATGACATTAAAGGAAGGAACAAAGAGATAAGAATGGAGAAATTAAAGCGAAAGGCACTGCAGAGGCAGGTAATGTTGCACATGCTCAGCTGTGACAGGGTAAATGCAGTGGATATGTTTGTTTGTATGGCTAGTCAGACTGTTTAAAGGCAAAGCATTACTTAACACATCACAAGCATTGG
>CM060317.1:38983273-39015773 GCA_030674155.1 Stramonita haemastoma | reverse complement strand
GCTGTTTAGAAGAGTATGTTTCAGGTTCCAGGTTCATGGATGTTTCAGTTGTTTTATTCAAGCTATACCTGTTGACTGCAGAAATTTAAATTAAAAAAAAAAAGCCAATCCCAAAATCCAGTCCAGCAGAGAGAGATCATGGAAATCTGGACTCAGGAAAGTGTAAGCCTCCATTTTTTTTTAAAAAGTGTAAGTCTCAAAAGTACTGAGCTTGATTTATCAAGGGTGAGATGGGGACACTAAATATCTTACAATGAATACTGACAAGTTTATTGGTTTAAGGGACAGAGACAGACTGGACTGGCTGAAGACAAACAATGCATGATCATGCATTGAACTTAAGGAAATGTGGTTAGTGAAGGAGAAAAGGGAGGGTACTCATGTTACTGTATCAGCAGTCAAATGCTTGTGGATGCATACCTTCCATGGAGAAAGACACCAGGACTTGGAAAGAAAAGGATTGATTTAAAGAGAAAAGAGTTGACAATAATGGAACTGTAGTGTGCATAGCACGACATCAGGCGTCATGACAAGAGAAGGCTGCCTTTTGCAGAGATTGCTACTAGCTAGTAGCAGTTGAGTGAACAGTACAGTATTGCATAGTTTTGTAAGGGCTGAAGGTTATTGTCAGTACCATTGGCTTGTGCCTTAGTTGATGATGAAAGTTATCCGTGTGTTTCTTGCCTAATATTGAAAAATCGCTGTCCTCGCCCTTGTCTCAGCTGTAGCAGTCAAAGGGTTAATTAATTAACACAATGAATGCTGCTTCATAAAGGGTTAATTAACACAATGAATGCTGCTTCATAAAGTGTAGTCTGCAAATGGCTGGAAGGAGGGAGGGTGGTGTGGTGTTGGTTTTTTTTCCTTCTCTCCCAGTGCTTTTAGTCCGACAATCAGTGCGTGCCATTCTCCTTGCGTCAGTGCTTTCTGCCTCCCATATCTGACTGATGGTTGCATGTCAGTTTTTGATTCTTTGTATAAAACCTAGTGCCCATGCCATGCTGTCCAGCTTTTTCTTATGTGATTGCCCAGTATATCCCTGACCTGAGTGTATAATTTTGTGTGTGTGTGTGTGTGGATGAGTGTTTGCTAATTTTGGAAGCGTTCCTGACCATGCTGTAAGGTTTTATCACAAGCGTTGCAGTTTGTGAAGCTACTTTTGAAAGTTCCAGAATGTAGGATTTTCAAAATTGGCATTGAAGGTTTTCTTTGTTTGTTGTGATTGTATTTAAAGACTATCCATGCACCCATTATCAGTGCTCTCGTATATATATATATATATATATATATATATATATATATATATATATATATATATATATATATATGTATATGCTAGTAGTTTGTCTTATCTTTTTCTGTTGTAAACTGGTCATGTTTCCATTTTTGTTAGAATTTAGTGATGTTTTATTTTCTTCCCATGATAGCATATTTGTATGCTTTTTTGCTCATAATTGTAATTCTGATTTTTTTAGGGGGGGGGCTGTTGAAAGTGGAGGGGGGGAGTGAGTGAATGTGGATAGATTAGCAAGATGTATGCATATTCTGTCTTGCCAAACATAAGATGTTGACTCTACATAGACATTTGATGATTTGCTTCAAAAGGAAAATTATTTGTAGAGATAGTGCTTCTTTACTGGCAGTTACTATTATAGCTTGTGTATAAACTTAATGTTGTGCTTAATTAATGTGTATGTGTTTTGATTTCTTTGTGGTATATTACAGGATGTTGATACTTGCATTTCATGAAAAGAGAGCTTTTAAGCAGCTACTTTCAGAGCACATTCAGCATGTAGACTTTTCGTGTATGGTGGTGTGCTTTTTCTTTTATTCAAGTGAAACTTGATTGGTGATTTTTGTCGTCCGTCTATTTAAGATATTTTATCTGCTGTACATTAGTGTTGAGGAAAGTTAAAAGACCTTTGTAAGTAGTTGGGATTATTCACTTTAGTTCTTAGTTGTTCCCAGTCTGTTCATTTTGTAATAAAGATCTAGTTGCGGGGCTGAAAGAACTAGAATTGATTTGTATTTCAGTAAGAAATAATGTCTGCAATTGTTGGTTCCATCTCAGCATTGAATCTTTTTTTTTTTTTTTATCATAACAGATTTTGTATCAAGTAATACTGGTTATGTTGGAGAATGGGAGTCGGTTGTTTTGTTGAATTTCTGCAAGAATTCATGGAGAGTGGTGATTCACAGTCAGTCAGAACATAACGTAAAAACTAACCAACAAAACCAACCTAGAATCTCTACATGTTCATGTTCTGTTTTGTTCTGGCAGCTTTGATAACTTGTTGGGCTTATCTTGTACTGCATCAAAAAGAGAATTGAACATTCATTGTGGGCAGTGCAGCAAACACACAAACCGACTGCTTCACTTTTCTGTTGTCATGCCGAAGCCTAAGGCATCTTCACTTATGAGCCCAGCAGTCATTTTGGGACCAAGCTCTGGCTCAGTTTGAAGTTACCGGGGACTAACGCTTGCTTTTTGGCAGATTGTTACTGGATCAGGGATGGTTACTTCATTTTGTGCCCATGACGTAGGTATGTTAGGCTTCGGTGATGTAGAGCCAGGTTTGGGCTTTTTTGGTTCAATGTCAGTTACCCACATGTCTTTTGTTTTTTGTATAAATGAATGTTGGTTTTATTTATTATTTTGGCAATATCTGGGGTTAATACTGCGTGCTTTCTTTTTCATGAATGAAAATCAGTGGAGTTCTATTCTGTCTTGGCTTAGAGGGTGAAAAAAAATCTCTGAGTTTTATCATTGTGAAAGTAGACTGTATTAAATGTGGATATTGCCATCATATATGTTGTTTTTTTTGTAAAGTATAACAGCTGTCATTTTTGTTCTGCATTTTGTTGTCTTCATATGTGCAATCAGTGGAAGTTGGGAGTGGAAAATGTGAAAGTGTTGCAGTGTGGTTTTGTTATTATTAATATTGTACAATAACAGACTGTTGCAGATTGGCCAAACATAGTTGTTGTTGCTGATAGTTGTTAACTGATAGATGTTGACGATCTGTGTTGGTGTGTGTGTGTCAACATAGTTTTTGATATATATATATATAATATATGCATGGTTTTTTATGTTCTGCCACAAAATCCAGTATCCTGATGACGCAGATCCAGAAGTGTATCGCATTGCTAAGTCATTCAGATAAACTTTCTCTTCTTTTACTTGCCTCCCATTTATTTTCTTCCCCCATTGCCCTTTACTTTCATCCCCATGCCATGTTTCAGGTGTTTTAAATCAATCAACCATTTGCACATTTTGTTTGGTTAAAAATGTTCTGGACATACATAAACACACATTGACACAATTCATAATAAGCAGACACACAAATTTGGTATGCTCACATATACCATAACTCAAGTGCACCCATACATGATACACCCACACACACCATAATATATATATATATATTATATATATATATATATATATATATATATATATATATATATATATATGCACATAGAGGCTTGCTTCTAAATGCATGCACATATAAATAAATGCCTGAAAGATACACATGCACAGACATTATGTGCAGATGTGTCTTTCCGTATTATATTGTAGTAAGCTTGGGTCACAATTGATACTTGGTCAGAGAGAATCGATCCCATTCTGTCTGAAACATGCCAATAAATATGCATGCACTTGAAAAATGTTGTTGTATTTTTCTCTTCTGCTTTGTGAGAGTGCAATATGCGTATCTTATTATTTCACCTTGGTTGGATGCTGCTCTTGACTACACACATCACACAGTGCAGGCAGGTGTCTCAGTACCCCTACATTTTAAACAGGCTTTTCGGAATCTCTACCTGTGTGGACCCACACCTGTCAAAGACATGTTTTGCCAGAAAATAAGTGTGTAAAGAGGAGAGGAGAGAGAGGTAAGGAGAAAGACAGAAACAAAGGGAGTGATAGAAAAGGCGAAACATCTAGCACAGAATTTCTAGAAAGTGGGGATGCTATTGTACTGAAAGGACCCCAGCATTCCCATATGGCGGTTGTTTTAGTGCAATACTTGTCCTTTTAATACTCCTACCGAAACATAATCTTTAGCCACAAAATAACAGTAAATTGCCCATTTCCTGATAGATGCAGAATTCATGAGCATGCGTGCACACACACACACACACATACACACACACCATCATTATCTGCACCAACATCATTTATTGTCTGATGAACTTGGAAGTTGCATCATCATGAATTAAGGCAAGAATGATAATGAAAAAAAGTAACTGTAACATCATGAAACATCACTAAACATGATTATCATAAAAAAAAAACCCAAGAAGAAAAAAATGAAGTAAATGGTAAGCAATAAACAAACTCATTACTAATTAACAAAAAACAAGCCTATTTCAGTGAACAACTGCAACACCCCCCCCCCCCCCATCCTCCAAAAGAAACCACATAAAAAATTTTTAAATATGATTTTTTTTTAACCCACCCCCCTACCAACCAAACTTTAAGAACAAACATTTACAATGAACAAAACAACAAAAAGAAAAAGAAAAGATCAAATACAATGAATCATTTTTTTTCTTTGTTCCACAGTGACAATTCCTAAGTTCACCAATGGTGAAAATTTCGTGTATGTGACTTTTTTCCTCCCCACTATTCCGACTTTGGGGATTAATTATTTTATAAGAGGAGGAAGAGAAGGTGACCTGTAAAACAAGAAACAAAATGTATTTCAGTCAACAGGAGAAAATAAAAATTAATGTGAATACGTTCTGCCCCCTTCCTCCCCCCCCCCCCCCCCCCCCCCCCCCATAAGAAACTAATAAACAGGAAATAAATGACAAAAGGTAAAAAAAAAAAAAGGAAAATTTATTTCATGGGAGATAATTGAGATAATTGAATAAGAAAAAAAAAGTCAAGTCAAAAGCACTTCAATCATCCCATGAAGGGTAATTACAATACAGAAATTTAGATACGAATCATAATCTCAAGACCATCGACTAGAAAAGTGGATTGGTGTTCTAGAGGTAACGCACCTGCCTAGAAAGCAAAAAGTTCAGGTCAGAAGTGTGTGGTGGTTCGAACCCTGTTTGGGCCAAAAACTTTTCCCCCATCCATAAGACCATGACTGGTAGCCTGGGTGCAAGTCTTTAGGATGAGACGTAAAACTGAGATCATGTGTGTTACGCAAAATTATATAGTGCACGTAAAAGAACCCATGACAACAGGAGTTGACCCTGGCAAAATTCTGTCAAAAAAAGCCACTCTGATAGGGAAACAAATACAGTTGCAAATAGGAAGAGAAAAAAAAATAATGGCTGGTGCTCCTCATGTGGTGATGCGCTTTCCTTGGGGAGAGCAGCCTGAATTTCACGCAGAAAAATCTGCCACGACATAGTCATATGAAAATGAAAATGAAAATGAAAGACACAAGACAGCTACATTCAATGTTCAAACATTCCCAAGATAGCTACATTCAATGTTCAAACATTCTAGGATAACTTCAAATAAAAAATATCTCAAACATACATGCATGCATGAAACACATGTGTGCATGCGCACACATGTACACAGTACACACAAATGCAGGAATACAATGTTATTAAGACCATGAACTAGAAAATACATTTATTTAAATGCATGTATGCATGCACTCTTCATGCACACGTGCGCACACACCCACACCCACCAATGAATACAAAATTATAAGACCATTGGCTAGAAGATATATATAAACACACACACACACACACAAACACATATATAAAAGTAAAATTTAAAAAATCAATAAAACCAAAAATAAGACATATTTCATGAGCATGTGTGCTCATATGCACACCTAACCTTGAACACACACACACACACACACATGCACGCACACATGCAAAAAAGAGGAAAAAAAACCCCTAACAATAACATCCGATAGTTACTGTAAAAAAAAAAAAGTGTGTGGTGAAAAGAGGAATGTCTGGGAAAGAAAAGAGAGGGTGACATACTGATAGGAAAAAAGCAAGAGAGACAGAGAGGGTGGGAGAAAGGGAGGGAGAAGGAAGGGGGGGGGGGGGGGATCATTAAGACCTGCAAAGAAATGTAAAGTATACAGAAAGTAAGAAAATATGCTGTGAAAAAATAACCCTGCCATTCCTTTTTTTTTTTATACTGAGGATAATACACTCATGTTCATTTTTACATCTAGTCCCTGGGTGTATGCAGTTTTGTAAATTTTCTCATCTGTTCCCACCGGCACATGATGGCCTACTCTTATGAAGAGTGGAATTGGATTTAACATGTGCGCAAGATGTTCTGTGTGCGTTCGCACATGGGACCTCGGTCCTTCACAAAACATGCGTGCACACACATGCATACAGGAGCCTACCAGTTTGGAAAAATTTTCTAGTCATTCAATGACCTTAAGAAGCACTACTTTGGTATAAATAACTGGGAAATCTAGAGTACAAGGAGAATAACTAAACAAGTGTGCCAAGCAACAACAAATATCTGTGTGTGTGTTTGAAAGAAAGAGAGCATGTGTGTGTGTGTTGTGTGTGTGTGTGTGTGTGAAAGAAAAGTCAAAAGTTTTATTTCCAGATGGTACATTGAAAAAGCAATGTATTTGCTTTTTTTCATCAAGCCATCTATCTTGGAACAAAAACAAATTGATCAATGAAACAAAGTTAAAGTCTGTCCCGAGCCTAAGGCTGATCAGGCCGGTGCTTATCCTGGTTTCTGTGGCGTTAAGTGACTGAGACTGAGAGTCATAGACTTCCCCCTGGATAGGACGCCAGTCTATCGCAGGGTTAACCCCCAACACAAGGTTGGTACCCCTTTTACACCTGGGTGGGGTGAGAAAATAGCTGTAAAGTGCCTTTTCCAAGGGCACAACGCCATAGCTGAAAGCTGGGATCGAACCCGCAACCTTTAGATTACGAGTCCAACGCCCTAACCACTAGACTACAGCGGCGGCTCAATGAAACATAACAACATTATTATGACAATCCATAATATTAATAAAATGGACTTAATAAGAAAAAAAAACCATTGCAAAACTTGCACACATACACAAGCCCATAATAATTAAAATTATTTACATTCAATATATTTTTAAAAAAGAAAAAATTAAAACCAAAAAAACCCCATAAAATCTCAAACAAACAAATTCTATCAGGTTACAATATCATCCATTCTTTCACGTTCATACTTTATATAAAAACAAACACCAAAAAAACAACAAACCAGAATTTTAGAAACCAAAAAAATACAAGGCATTCCTTGCCATTAGCAATGACCATACTGTCAGCAATGATACCCCTCCTCTACCCCTCCACATATATGCGAACATGTACTCAAATGCGCTCATGCTCTTGATGTAGTGCTTTTGTCAACATTAAAATGTCCATTCAATAACAATCAAACAAAAAATATCATACAAATGAATCAATAATGGGAATGTCCGAATGATAATGATAATCACCCATCATCTCTAAGAAGAACAAAAGAAGTACAAACACAATAAAAAGATAAAAAAAAGGAGGGGGGGGGGGGGGGGGGGGGGGGGGGGGGGGGGGGGGGGGGGGGGGCATTAAGTAATGAGAAGGAAGGGGAAACCAACAAGCAAACAACAGAAAAATTATAATAATAAAACAATCATATAAACAAACCCCAAAAAAACAACCCTACATGATAACAAAAACAAAAGCCCACAACCAACCACACTATCAAACCAAATCAATAAGAATTATAACAGTACTAGTAATGATCCCATCACTAACAACAACAAAAGCAACATCCATAATAAAACTTTATAAATTGGAAAAGACAAAAGGCATGATTAGAAAAAACTCAAGTCACAATATCTACATAGCTATCATGTCAACCATTTGAAATTTCTCTTTACGTTGTTAAACTTACAGATTAGACATGTGCTTATAATATAGATTACTCATATACACTTTTATTCACATTAACAATAGTCAATAGGTAGACAAAAATGCCTCTGTCTGCTCCTCCCCACCCCCACATACACAACATGTATGTAAGTGTGTGTGTGTGTGTGTGTGTGTGAGTGTGTGCGTGCGTGTGTGTGCGTGCCGGATTCAGTAAGTTCTTGCCATAATCTTGCAACTATAACAACTTTGAAACTGGAACAGGAAAGTTAAGCAAATGTTTGATTTAACAGCTATAATCCAAAAGCTTCCATAAAAATGCAAACTCACTCACACCCCCCCCCCCCCACACACACACATGTGCACACATATCCCCAGTCACACACACACACTGACTGACAGAGTATGATGATAATGAAAGTAGTGTAACAGGATTGGATGGAGAGAGGTCAATCATATAATATATATTTATTCACATGAAATATCTCTTTGCTATGATGACTACAATCTCATGTCTGTCAGATCTGTACATCCAAATATCAGTCAACAAAGTAATTCACGATGCTGATATAACTGACAGCAGTTAAAATCATCTGGGTATGTAGACCACAACTGTTTCGGAATCTCCATCAATATACAGAATCTTCAAATGGCATATTTATTATTTTTTTTTTTGGCTGCCTTGTCTTCTGTGACGTACCTGTTCTGGGATTCCCACGCTGCTCATTTCAATCTCCTCGCCACAGCCATACCCTGATTCGTTATGTCTAATCCTCGGGATTGGCAGTCCACAGGGAGCCCATCAATATTAGGCCGCCGCGGGGCCATCAGCCAGAGGGGCCCTGCACTTCTGCTGGGTCACTTTAGTGGTGTTCAATGGTGCCTGTTCTGAGCTAACATACACAGGACACCACCTACTACTAACCCCTTAAACTAACAACAGTATTAGCTCAGTCGCGGAGCCAGACTGAGTGAGTCACCTACTTGAGGTGGCGACCACTACAACATCCCTCCAACGACTGTTCCCCCCTGTGAACCTCCAACCCCAAAGGCTTTGACACAAACTCACCACAGGCACACAAATGTATGGGGAAACCAAATCTGAGGTCACCATGAGACCAGAGTAACGGGAGCCACCAAATCAGAGGCAATTTTTATCATTGCATGATGATCAATGGTGATGAGGATGATGTAATGCTGGTGCTGTAGAAGTGCATTTGCTTTGAGACTACTCGACTGGGTCCTACTCTACGCTTACTGTCATAATATATCCTGGCATCAACCAGGTCAGAGAGATACAGACACCTGCAGTGTTGGTCAGGTAATTAGAGCAACACTCTCAAAATCACATCTGTAAAATGGATGAAGCTCGACTGTGTGGTCCCAGTCTCCCCACGAGCCCACAGCACACTCACTCTGGGTAGGAGCCAGCCGGAGTCTGAAAAATCCCTACGACTCTTATGGGAATCGAATCCACAACCTTCCAGTCTGAAATCCAAGGCGCTGACTACTGCGCCAAGGTGGCTGGTTTCAAATGGCATCTTTGTTTCACTTTGGATTTAGCTATTCTGCATATTTCAATGGAGGCAATGCTTTTTTTTTTCCTTTGTGTCTATACTCTAAATTCAATCTTTCCCATACACTGTGGGGGTGAAATCTCCCATATCCCTACATTTTACTGTGTATTTCAAATTTTAATGCTGCTTCCATGAAATTTCATGACTTAATAAAAATCTTCAGTCATACACATCTACAGAAAATTGTTGTTGAGATTAAAAACAAACAACTAAAGGAATCATAAAAAGTGTTCAGTACGTCATGGGTGAGCACACCCATACTCCCATAGAAGATAACAGTTGCTCTATGTCGTGGGTGTACAGCCACCCTGGCCTATCAGAATGACAGCTCTGTTTCATAAAAATGCTCTATACTGGTCTGTACTGCAGGGTTGCTAGGACACCCGTCCTTGTACTGAGAATCTATGCTATCTATCTGCTAAATCATAGTGTTATCAGCTCTCTAGACTAATGTGCTTTTTCATTCTTCCTTTAAATTTCACCTCATTGACCATCTTATTGACCTTTGAATCAGACAGAGATTGTTGTGAGCTAAGCGCTATCACTGTTGATGCTTTAAAGATTAAGATGGCTCGCAGTATCTGCTCAAGGCACAAGACAGCTCTGCGCACATGAATGGCCTCCTCTTCTGAAAGGCGGAACAGGTATTAACATGTGCACAAGTTGCTCTGCATGCATTCATACATCTTACATGGGGCCTTGGTTTATAGTATTGTCCGAAGGACTTCCAGGGGAGTGGAGTCAGTAATGGCATCAACTCAAAGGAAAAAAACCCTCCTGAACAGGAACCTCAGTGGTGGATTGAACCCTGGCCTTCAGGTCACGAGTGCAACACTCAAAACAGCGACCACTTGGCTTTTCTGCGACCCTCCTGTGCAATCTGAATTTCACATCAACTTTTTTGAAATGACAACTACTTAGTTTCTTCTGAAATGCTTTCAAAACCAGTTGGCAGGCAAGCATGTGCGTATACTGATTGACAATATTATGGCAGTGGCATGCATAAATCTTTCAGGGGTGCCATCATTCTATCTCCTGTAATGACACAACTTTCTCTATCTCATCTGGCAGTGGTGCTTGACCCATAGTGTATAGCTATGAACTGCGCACATCCCAGAAAAAGAAAGCACAGCTACAAATAAAGGATCCTTATCAGCTTGTGTCGCTTAAGGCCACAAGCCCGAACAAAAAAATCTTATCACACAGGTCACAATACAAAATCTATCTGACTAGTGTAGATAACTTCTGTGTGTGTGTGTTTTGGGTTTTTTTCCCAAGTAGATGGAAAGGGAAACATTTTTTCTCTATCACATGTAAAAAGCATCTGACAAGTTGCGGATAAAATTGTATTTTTTCAAGCTAGTTGCTCAAAGAAGTCTTATCACACTTCACATGCAAAGGTGTCTGACCAGTGTGGATAACCATTTACCGTTTTAGGTCAAAAGCCTGGATATAAAGTCTTATAAAGTTATATCATTATGTTTTACACACATCACAAGCAAAACAGTTCTCTGATCAGTAACTAAAGATTAAACTTGTGTTGTTTCAGATGAACTGCTATCATCCATGTCATGTGCTGGAATTCTCTGACCAGCGTGGATCAACTTATGTTTTTTCAAACCATCTGACCGAATAAAAGCCTTATCACACACATCACATGCAAAAGGTCTCTCACCAGTGTGGATCAACTTGTGTTGTTTCAAATCAGCAGCTCGAAGAAAAGTTTTACCACACATGTCACATTCAAAACGTTTTTTACCCAAGTGGATTAATTTGTGTTTTTTTAAATAATCTGCGTGAGTAAAAGCCTTATCACATATGTCACATGCAAAAGGTCTCTGACCAGTGTGAGTGAACTTGTGTTCTTTCAGTGTAGAAGCATGACTATAACTCTTATCACACATATCGCATGCAAAAGGTCTCTGACTAATGTGAATCAACTTGTGATCTTTTAAACTCTGCGCCAAGGAAAAAGTCTTATCACACACATCACACGCAAAAGGTCTCTGGCCAGAATGGACCAACATGTGTCGTTTCAAATGAAAAGGACGGTTAAAAGTCCTACCACACACATCACATGCAAAAGGTTTCTGACCAGTGTGAATCACCTGGTGTTGTCTCAAATGGGAAGCACAGGCAAAACACTTGCCACACACATCACATGTAAAACTTCTCTGACCAGGATGGGTCAACTTGTGCCGTTTCAAAAGAGAAGGACGGGTAAAAGTCTCATCACACACATCACATGGATAAGATTTCTCACCAGTGTGAATCTGCTTGTGTTGTTTCAAATCAGAAGCGCAAGTGAAAGTGTCGTCACACAAATCACATGGATAAGATTTCTCACCAGTGTGAATCTGCTTGTGTTGTTTCAAATCAGAAGCGCAAGTGAAAGTGTCGTCACACAAATCACATGGATAAGATTTCTCACCAGTGTGAATCTGCTTGTGTTGTTTCAAATCAGAAGCACAAGTGAAAGTGTCGTCACAAAAATCACATGGATAAGATTTCTCACCAGTGTGAATCTGCTTGTGTTGTTTCAAATCAGAAGCACAAGTGAAAGTGTCATCACATACATCACATGGATAAGATTTCTCACCAGTGTGAATCTGCTTGTGTTGTTTCAAATCAGAAGCGCAAGTGAAAGTGTCATCACATACATCACTGGGGTCATCACACACATCACTAGGGTCATCACATACATCACTGGGGTCATCACACACATCATTGGGGTCATCACACACATCACTGGGGTCATCACACACATCACTGGGGTCATCACACACATCACTGGGGTCATCACACACATCACTGGGGTCATCACGCACATCACTGGGGTCATCACGCACATTACTGGGGTCATCACGCACATCACTGGGGTCATCACACACATCACTGGGGTCATCACGCACATCACTGGGGTCATCAAGCACATCACTGGGGTCATCACGCACATCACTGGGGTCATCACGCACATCGCATGGATAAGATTTCTGAACAGTGTGAATCAGCTTGTGTTGTTTCAAATCAGAGGCACAAGTAAAAGTGTCATTACACACATCGCATGCAACAGGTCTCTGATCACGATGAATCAACTTGTGTAGTTTCAAGTGAGACGCAAGAACAAATGTTTTATCACACACTTGACATGCAAATGGTCTCTTACCAGTGTGGATCAACTTGTGTTGTTTCAAATGAGCAGCAGAAGTAAAAGTCTTATCACACTTATCACATGGATAAGGTCTCTGATCACGATGAATCAACTTGTGTAGTTTCAAATGAGAAGCAAGAACAAATGTTTTATGACACACATCACATGCAAATGGTCTCTTACCAGTATGGATCAGCTTGTGTTGTTTCAAATCATTAGCGCAAGTAAAGCTTTCACCAAATATGTCACACACAAAAGGTCTCTGAGTAGTGTGGATTAATTTGTGTTTTTTTAAATTACCAGCCTGATTAAAAGTTTTACCACACACGTCACATACAAAAGATCTCTGACCAGTGTGGATCAACTGGTGACGTTTTAGGGCAACTGCCCTAGTAAAAGTTTTACCACAGACGTCACATACAAAAGGTCTCTGATCAGTATGGATCAACATGTGTTTTTTCAAACTATTTGCCCATCTCACAGCCTTACCACATATCTCACATACAAAAGGTCTCTGATCAGAGTGGATCAGCTTGTGCTGTTTCAAATCAAAAGCTCGAGAAAAAGGTTGACCACACCTGTCACACACAAAACGTCTCTGACCCATGTGGGTTAGTTTGTGTTTTGTTACATAATCTGCCTGAGTAAAAGCCTTATCACATATGTCACATGCAAAAGGTCTCTGACCAGTGTGAATCACCTTATGTTCTTTCAGTGTAGAAGCTTGACTGTAACTCTTATCACACATATCGCATGCAAAAGGTCTCTGACTAATGTGAACCATCTTGTGTTCTTTTAAAGTCTGCGCCAAGGAAAAGGTCTTATCACACACATCACATGCAAAAGGTCTCTGGCCAGAATGGACCAACATGTGTCGTTTCAAATGAAAAGGACGGTTAAAAGTCCTATCACACAGATCACATGCAAACGGTTTCTGACCAGTGTGAATCACCTGGTGTTGTCTTAAATGGGAAGCACAGGCAAAAGTCTTGTCACATACATCACACGTGAAAGTTCTCTTACCAGAATGGGTCAACTTGTGTTGTTTCAAATGAGAAGTACAAGTAAAAGTCTCATCACACACATCACATCGATAAGGTCTCTGACCTGGGTGAGTCATCTTGTGCCGTTTCAAATGAGAAACACGGGTAAAAGTCTTGTTACACACATCACATGGATAAGGTTTCTGACCAGTGTGAATCCGCACATGTTGATTCAAATGAGAAGCACGAGTAAAAGTCTTATCGCATAGATCACACACAAAAGGCCTCTGACCAGTGTGGAACTGCTTGTGTTGTTTCAAATCAGAAGCTTCAGTAAAACTTTTACCACACATGTCACATACAAAATGTCTCTGGTGAGAGTGGATCAACTTGTGTGTTTTTAAATTACCAGCTAGAGTGAAAGTCTTACCACACATTTCACATGTAAAAGATCTCTGACCAGTGTGGATTAATTTGTGACATTTTAGGGAAACTGCCCAAGCAAAAGTTTTACCACACAAGTCACATACAAAAGATCTGTGGCCAGTGTGGATCAACTTGTGATATTTTAGTGAAACTGCCCCAGCAAAAGTCTTACCACATACGTCACATACAAGAGGTCTCTGACCAGCGTGGATTAATTTGTGTTTTTTTAAACTACCAGCCAGAGCGAAAGCCTTATCACACACATCACACACAAAAGGTCTCTGACCAGTGTGGATTAATTTGTGTGTTTTCAAACTTCCAGCCAGAGTAAAAGTCTTACCACACGTGTCACATACAAATGATCTCTGACCAGTGTGGATTATCTGATGCCGTTTCAGGTCAAAAGCCTGAGCAAACGTCTCATCACATATGTCACATGCAAAAGGTCTCTGGCCACTGTGGATCAACTTATGGTTTTTCAAGCTATCTGCCCAACCAAAAGTCTTATCACACACATCACATGCAAAAGGTTTCTGACCAGTGTGGATCAACTTGTGCTGTTTCCAATCAAAAGCTTGGGTAAAAGTTTTACCACGCATGTCATGTACAAAACGTTTTTTACCCAAGTGGTTCAATTTGTGTTTTGTTAAAGAATCTGCCTGAGTAAAAGTCTTATCACATATGTTACATGTAAAAAGTCTCTGCCGAGTGTGAATCAACAAATGTTTTTTCAGTCTAGAAGCACGAATATAAGTCTTCTCACATACATTGCATGCAAAAGGTCTCTGCCCAGTGTGAATTAACTTATGTTCTTTCAGTCTAGAAGCACGAACAAAAGTCTTATCACATACATCGCATGCAAAAGGTCTCTGCCCAGTGTGAATCAACTTATGTTCTTCCAGCCTAGAAGCATGAACATAAGTCTTCTCACATACATCACATGAAAAAAGTCTCCGATCAGAATGGATCAACATGTGTCGGTTCAAAATAGAAGGACGGGTAAAAGTCCTACCACACACATCACATGGATAAGGTCCCTGACCCACATGAATCCCCTCATTTTGTTCCAAATGACTTCCTGACTTGGGTTTCTTCTGCCTTTTCACAGAAGAAGGCTGAGAAGAAACTTGTCCCCCCAAATCACACATGACCGGCCTGTGATTGGTAGAGGGGACATCGTGCGTTGTCAGAGGTGGTGCTGGTGTCTGTCTGTCTGCACTGCGTGTCAATGGCCTCTGACCTGACCCTGAGGCTGCGTGGATGGCAGATGATGGCTCCTTGCAATCCTGCAACAGTCAATCATTCACATCATCTTTTCAACTGCTCAGTGATGACTTGTGTTTGCAACTCACTCACTCAATCCTCGTGGCCCCGCTGAGGGGAGCATAAGGCACAGACAAGGGACCTCCAGGCAGTCCTATCTTGGGCAAGCCACCGCAACTCATTCCAGGTCTTTCCCATTATCTTCATTGTATTTGCAACAGTCATGAATATTTATCATCCTTTTTTTCAACAGCTCAGTGATGACTTGTGTTGTAACAGTCATGAATAATTAACATTATCTTTTTCAACAGCTCAGTGATGACTTGTGTTGTAACAGTCATGAATAATTAACATTATCTTTTTCAACAGCTCAGTGATGACTTGTGTTGTAACAGTCATGAATAATTATAATCATCTTTTAATGTATAATTTATTTATTAATAATATTATCATCTTCAACTGCTCAGTGGTGACATATGCTGTAATTCAAGAAGAAAGTCAATCATAGGTTGAATACACAATCAAGAGTTTGAAGATGAGAGGGAGTGAGAATGTAATTAAAAGTGTATGAGTGTACACAGGGGATAATTACTGTATTTAAAGACATTGTACACAGCAATTCAAGTTAAACCTACAAATGCGAACAGCGATGCAGTATCTTCTTTAAACAAAAATCATATCAATCTGAATTGTTTTTAAACAATTACACTGTAAGAAGAGTTCTTCAGAAAATACCATTTTCACAAGTTTGCTTTGCTATTAGTATTACCTTTACACAAAAATACATCTGATAAAAACACCACCACCACCACCACCACCACCCCAGTCCTTAATTTTCACACCACACAAACAAGAAAAGACAGTATAAAACCTGGGGAATCCGGACAATCACAGATAAAACAGAACAGATGACAACAACTACAGTGAAAAACCAAAACAAACCCAGCCCAGAACGCAGGGTTTTAGAATGAGAACGAAGGGAGGGAACTCAGAGATAACGGACATGGCCAGTTACCCTCTAGTCTACCTCTCAACAAAGACAGACTGTCTGGCAAAGTGGGTGGACAAAGGACCTTAGGGATAGGAGTGAACCAAAATGTGCAGACACTGTGATGCATGATCTACAGGATCCCTGTTTACAAAGGTTAATGTGTTTTCCACCTACCTTCTGTGTGTCCTTTCCTTTCTGCCCACTGGTCATGGATTCAAGTGTGCTGCTGTCTGCTGTAACCTGTTCACTGCTGATGAGATCACTGTGGCTGTCAGCTTCCACTGGTTCAGACTTAATATCAACGCTGACACTGGCTGTGGTTGGTTCAGTCTTGATGACATCACTGCTGATGTTGCCTGCGACACGTTCAGTCTTGATGGCGTCAGTCCTGACACAGACTCCGACTGGCTTGGTCTTCATGACACCATTACTGACACCAACTGTGGTCGATTCAGCCTCAATGACATCGCAAATGTTGGCTGAGACAGGTCTGGTCTTGATGACATCCCTCAAGACACAAGCTGTGCTTGGTTCAGTAATGTTGTTTTCTTCACTGCTGACACTATCTGTAAATGATCCAGTCTCAGTGACACCCTCAACACTAGTGTTGGCTGAATTTGGTTTTGTGTTGATGACATCATTACTGTTATTATGTCTTGCAGCCGCCCCTCTCTTCAAACCACTGTTCATCCAATCCCTGTGACAGTCTACACTGGAAGTGGGCGTTTCAACCTTCACAGTGGGCATGTCAACGCCGGGCGCCGTCTCGGGGGGTCAGAGTTCAAGACAATGCAGAAATCCTCAGGAATCCCACAGCAACCAGATCCCTTTCTCCTGCGAACATTTCCTTCCCTGCTGTCTACTGACAGGAACTCGTGAACCCCATCCCCAGTCACGTTCCGATTCTCTGGTTCAGCTTCACAGCCCCGACCTCTGTGTGTGTCTGCTTCAGATGTCAGGGCGACTGCTGTTGTTGGGGTACAGGCATCTGTCTGGGGGTGGGCGTTGGATGGGCTCACGCTGTTCCCCTGTGACACTGACCCCTCCTCACCTGCCACACCTGCAAGCAACAGACAGTTTGCGTGATCATTTTATCAGCATTTGTATCAGATTATCAGTTATATTTTGTACAACAACAAATGTTCTCTACTAATTTCTTCTCTGGTGTTCATCAGCTATAGACCTTTGAGTTATCACTGGTTTGGAGAACTTTTTATTTACTATTCTTTAAAAAAAAAAAAAAAAGGAAAAGAAAAGGGTTGGAATGTGTGTGCATGCATGTATGCGTATGTGTGTGCATGCATGCATGTGTGTGTGTGTGCACTCAGTTATATCTAAATCTTTTAATTCGAGAATAATGAATCCTTCCTAGTGAGGTTTTTTATGTTCAATCCCCATGTGCCTGAGTTTTGTAGATTTTGTCAAAATTATGTTCCCACTGCCACACAACGGCCTACTACTGTGAAAGGTGAAACAGTTTTCGACATGAGCACAAGATGTTCTCTGTGTGTTCACACATGGAACCTTGGTTTATAGACTCATTTAATTAAGGAAGTTTACACTACACATCATGAGTTGGTACTGATGTTAACCCCAGAAAAAAAATCCCCTCGAATGTGTGTGTGTGTGTGTGTGTGTGTGTGTGTGTGTGTGTGTGTGTGTGTGTGTGTGTGTTGTGTGTGTGTGTGTGTGTGTGTGTGTGTGCGTGTGTGTGCACGTGCATGTGTGGAGAGAGAGAGAGAGAGAGAGAGAGAGAGGAGAGAGAGAGAGAGAGAGAGAGAGAGAGAGAGAGAGACAGACAGACAGACAGACAGACAGACAGACAGACAGACAGACAGACAGACAGACAGACAGACAGACAGACAGAGGAAATGGCAATGACAATAGTTGACTGTTCTAAGCTCTTAAGCTCACACAAAACATAATACAAAACGATAGTTAACTAGGGACAAAAGAAAAACAAAATCATAACAGCCCAGATTCAGCACAAAGACACACCACCACCAGCAACAGTTTTTTGTGACCAGCAAATCCGACTGACCTGACCAGCGGTTCTGTGTCCACCCTGGGTATTCTGGGTCTCCAGCTGATGCATCCAGGTGCTGTGTGACACGCATCCACCCCGCATCATAGCGTGGGTCTTCAGCTGACCCCGAATTCCATGCCCAGCCTGGAGGGTCTGGGTCGTCAGCCTCGTCTATCTCTATCTTCCCCTCCCACCGCTCCCCCTCTGCAGGAACGGCCATTTTAGGATGATAAGATCTGAAACAACAAGCAGGGTTCATATAGACTTCTCTGTATAAAATTCAAGTACTTTTTACAGATATTGATTTAACCTCTGACTTGATGCTCCAGTACCTCCTGGAGTGTACAGTAACCCATGGTTTTATTGTAAACATATAATCCTGTTACTGTACCTCCTGGGTGTACAGCAACCCATGGAGTCTGGGAAGGAACTAAACCTCTTGCTTTGCCTTGCTTGAAACACCTAGCTCTTTCCCTATGTCCTGGTTGCATAACAACCCCATCCTGGATGTTGAGTTACCTAAGCTGTGTACAGGGGAGTCTGCCTTAATCAAAGTTAATGTGTAAGAAGGTTTGTAAGAAGGGACTGTGCTTAAATTCCTACAATAGATCTTAGCCTAGTAATTGAGGTGGTAAAAGGTATGCACCCAAATATACACACATACATGTGCACTGGAGCTATCAGTAAAGAAAAAAGGGCTTGAAAAGTACTTTACAGTGCACCGCCATAAATTTGCACTCTTATGCCCATTTGTTTACCACTGAGCTGATAGCAAATAATGATAATGATAATAAGAATAATAAATCATAACAATAATTAATATTAATGAACATTGATAGTGCAGGTTTAACCACATCTGCCTTATTCTACGATAATGATGAAGAAATTCAGTGGTTTTGTCAGTTATAACTGGTGAACGGAATACAGTTTTCATGTCCACCATCATAACTGACACAAGTTCCTGTTTGTGCTTTTTCATGTTATGCAAACTTCCACTGCAGCTGCCTTAAAGCATAAAACAGTTCAATATGCCCATTTTATAATCAACGCCACACACCTGGATTCTAAGACATCACCTATTCAGATTCAGATTCAGCCTTTTTGTCTAAAAAATTACATGATGCTTTGTTGTCTGATCCATTTGAAAACCATGGGTGACTGGTCACCCACGAAATCTGGCGAGGCGTAGTAAGGGAAATGTCTATAATTAGATATAAAAACCATGGGTGACCGGTCACCCACGAAATCTGGCGAGGCGTAGTAAGGGAAATGTCTATGTAAAAACCATGGGTGACTGGTCACCCACAAAATCTGGCGAGGTGCACCAAGGCAATTGCCTATGTATAAACCATGGGTGACTAGTCACCCAGAAGCTCTTCCATGTGAGTTTTAACCAAGGTCTGGCAAAGGGTAGTGATTCAAACAAGGCAAGGGAGAGGTTTAGTTCCTTTTCAGACACCCTGGGTTGCTGTGGTACTATTAGTATTACATAGATCTATGATTGATAGGCTGCTGATCTGGAGTTTTTGACACATCAGCCTTAGACACATCATGAGACAGATTGATATGCTTTGAGCAGACCTGGTGGATATATTTTTGCTATCATTGTATCGTATCAATTTTCATTAGTATTATTGTTAAAGTTATCACCATCATCATTATCATAATCATCATCATCATTATTATTGACCATCAACTCAGTGGTGAACAAATTGGTATAAGAGTGCAAATTTATGCAAGTGCACTGTAAAGTAACAAGCCCCTTTTTCTTTACTGATAGCTCCAGTGCACATGTGTGTATGTTTGGGTGCATGCCTTCTAAGTACCCCAAGTACTAGATCTGTTGTAGGAAAAGCACTGTCCTTTCTTACAGTAACAAGGTAGGTGATGGTAGCCTAAGGCAGACTCCCCTGTAGGCAGCTTAGGTTACTCAACATCCAGGATGTACAGTAGTGTGTCCTCAACTCATGGTGTTGCTATGCAACCAGGAGGTGGGGAAAGAGCTTAGTGATTCAGGCAAGGCAAGGCAGGGGAGGTTTAGGCTAGGCCTAGTTCCTTTCCAGACACCATGGGTTGCTATACACCCAGGAGATAGGGTTATATGCCTACACTAAAACCATGGGTACACCAAGGAGGAACAGAGTGACTTATGGCTTTTTACTGCCTCAATCTCTGATAAGTGCTGTCATGTACCATCCCAGTGAGCAAATATTCTCAGTACAAGGATAGGTGTCCTAGCAACCAGGATGTAAGGAGGTCACAGGACAGTGATGTCATTCTAATGTTTACTATGTTGTAACAAGTAACCCTCCTTTCAGAGTATGGGTTTGTACACACCCATGACATACTGGGACTTTGACTGCTTATAAGTGCATTTCTTTGGTACACAAACAAATGTTTTTTGTGTGTATTAATAGTATGTGAAGTTTAAACAGAAATTTCAAGGTAGCCATGTTAAAAGTCCTTGAGTTAAAGAGCAAAATATAGATCTAGGGGTCTGGGTGAGAATTCATCCAAGGCTTAGGCAAAGGTTTTCACAATTTCACACTTCAAAGATTTATTATCTCACAAATAGAGAAATTCATGCGGGTTACAAGCCGTACATGTATAAAGAAGTAAATAGGAAGAAAAAAAAATCACAGAATAACACAGCACTGTATGCAACCATCACCTTGCACACACTACAAGACAGTACCCGTACTAATACCAATACCAGTACTTTATCAAAGAGGAATTCGCCTGGTCACAAGCCATATAAATAAAAAAGATAAACAGAAACATTTATCACCCAAAACAATAAGATTCAATTATTCCAAAAAAAAAAAAGATACGCACGCATGCACTGTATACGCATGCACGCACACACACATATTACAAACACACACATGCGCGCACACACACACTGCACACATAGTTGTATGCCAATACACAAATGATTACAACAGGTTAAATCTGTTAAAAAAATTCAACAAGAACAACAAATTCAATGCCAATGGTATGACTGCACTGGACTTTAGCTATGACTGAATTTTAGCCTATATGATACACCTGTCTTGAATTTCATCATTAGGTATCCTTCAGTCAAAATATGGCGTGTGTGTGTGTGTGTGTGTGTGTGTGTGTGTGTGTGTGTGTGTGTGTGTGTGTGTGTGTGTGTCCGCCTGTGTCTGTATGCATAAGCCATAATTTGAATGCATACAACATGTATATTTCATGCAAAGGTGTGTGTGTGTGTGTGTGTGTGTGTGTGTTGTGGTGTGTGTGTGTGTGTGTGTGTGAAGCTAAGTCATATTTATATTTCCAGATCAGATGGTACACTAAATAAGCAATGTATTTTCCTTTTTCATCAAGCCATAGATCTATTTACTAACAAAAATAACATAACTCTGTGTGTGTGTGTGTGTGTGTGTGTGTGTGTGTGTGTGTGTGTGTATGCGCGTGCGTTATAACATGCAAGAGTCTGTGTATATTGTTCTATTTAAGGGTATTAATTATTAATGCATCTAACATCCCATGTCTTTCATCATGTCTATGTTTTAAGTTTTAGTATACATTACATGTTTGTAAACAGGAGTCTGAATAAAAAATTCTGAGTGCCAATTTTTTTTCTTTTAAGGTTGGACATGGGACTAAAAGTGGGTAAATCGTGTTTTTGTTGTTGTTTTTTTTAAATAAAAAGCTGCTAGATGCAAATATGGAGATTTCCCTGGGTGAATTTAAAGAATTCCGGTTGTAAAATTATCTGTAGTTCTAAACAGGTTGCTTGTTAACAGAAAGGTTTAGAAGTTTGAAACATTTAGTCTTGGTGGCCATATTGGATTGTTTCCAAGGCAACTGTGCATAAAACTGAGTAATTTGATTTTATTTATTGATTTTTGTGTTAAAATTACAAGCCAGGTGCTTTCAATATAATTACCATATAATACAACTTCTAAGTTCTAACATGTGCAAGTAAACAAAATTTCATAAGTTAACTTATGACCCCCATGTCCCACCTTAAAGAATGCTGAGTAAAAAGATATATAATAACACATGTACATACATGTGATAAAACTAATAATAATAGGCCTATATAAGCATGCTGTGAGTATAACACACACACACACACACACACACACACACACACACACACAGTGACACACACAAAGGCTTCCCCACAAGGCAGGATAAAATAAGTATAATTTTGGTGTAAGTTTTTATTTTTTATTATTATTTTTTTTTTTTACACATTTCTAGAGTAAAAATTCATTGTCATGAATTCCCTTTTGACTCAGGTGACTATATTAAAAAATCGTTTGCAATGCAGATAGTATTAAAAAAATATGCTGTTGACAACAATGACATAATCTAAAATCTTGCGTTAGTTATTGCTGAATCTCAATTTTGGGCCAACTTTTTGTTTTGTATACATGTACTAGTGTGATTCACACTACTATAGTATTTATAAGCAAATAACATATATTACAAACTCAGTTTATGTACTTTCTCTTTGGTTTGGTTTGTTTGTTTTGTACAAGCTGTAAGTAGAATGCTCAACACTCACGATTCATGGGAACTCCTTTGTTTAGGATAGGCTAGGGGCCTGTTGGCCTAGGCCTAGCAGCGAGTGTAGTCTCCACACCAATCTCCTGCTCCACTCCAGTTAACTTTGACACAATAGTATTCATGAACACCTTCTCTACTTAGTCATTACTGACAGACGGTACAGAGAGCTCGCCATTTCCAGCCGTTCTAGTTAAGTGTTCAATAAATAGTATTGATTACAGGCTTAAAAAATAAACGTTTCTGGGTTAGGCTAGCCCACATCAACTACAGCCAAGGCTTACGGCCGGCAGGTCTGCTTTCACAATTGTACGCATGCGCAGTGTGCGACAGTCTCACCTACTAAAGGCTACACACCGGTATTAATGTTGACTGCTTTTCTTTCTATTTTCATATAAATAAATCACTATTGCATTCGCATTGTACGTACTAAGGCATCCGCAGAAGTAAATAAACACTTTATCACAAAGACTAGCCCCTGACTCAAAACTCAGGCGATCTTGCACAAATTTGGTAACCCCCCCCCCCCCCCCCCCCACAAATTCAGCTAACACTACCCCCTCTGACGTTTGCTAGCTTCCTCACACCTTGGACACAGTCCCTGATTATCACTCTCCCGAAGAAAGGTAACTTACAACTCTGCCAAAACTACCATAAACTCAGCCTGATCAGTCATCTAGGTAAAGTGATGCTAAGAATCCTCCTGAACAGACTAAACCCTCAGGCTGAGGAGATCATCAGAGAAGGGCAGGCATGGTTCAGAGCAGGACGGAGCACAACCGAAAAAATTTTCAATCTTAGAATACTCTGTGAGAAATATTTGCAACACAAAAAAGATATTTTTCACGTCTTTGTAGACTTTAAGAGGGCGCTCGACAGAGTCTGGCATGCAGCTCTGTGGGCAACAACAATATGTATAACATCAACGCCAACCTGATCAGAGTCATAGAATGCCTGTATAACAAGGCAACCAGCCCAGTCTACTGTAACAACAACACAGGAGATTTGTTCCGAACCACAATTGGAGTAGCCAAGGATGTTTACTCTCTCCTACCCTCTTCAACGTTTTCTTTGAAAGAATAATGGCTGATGCACTTGGAATTCACGAAGGAACAGTCAGCATTGGAGGCAGAACAATCACAAACTTAACGTTTTGCCTAGCTGGAGAAGAACAAGAGCTAGTTAGCCTGGTGAATCACCTTGATGAAGCCTTATCAGCATATGACATGCAGAGAAATGCAGAGAAAACCCAGCTGATGACAACTAGTGCCAATGCATCAGCAATGACTTAATTATAGATGGTTAGAAAATCGGGACCTCCACAGCTTCAATATCTGGGAGCGATAGTATCATATGAAGGATAAAAACCTGAAATTTTCTCCAGGAAAGCCCAGACCACAGCTGCAATGACCAAACTTAAAGTCCACTAGAATGATAAGAACATCGCTATCAGCTTCAAGATTAGACTGATGCGTTCCTTGATCATGTCCATACTTTTGTAGGCAAGTGAAACATGAACCATAACAACAGACATTGAAAGAAGGATACAGGCAGGGAAGTTTTCTGATAAAGTACCGCTTCCAATTCAAGATATGAATGTGCACGTGCGTATGTGCGCGCGTGTACACATACTTACACGCATCCGCACACACATCCGCACACGCATGCATGCATGCATGCATGCATGCACGCACACACACACACACACACACACACACACACACACACACACACACACACACACACACACACACATACACATACACACACACACCTACCGGCCATCTGGTGAAAGGGTCAGTGATGGTGAAGAGGTAGATCATGCCCTGGAAGGCTGGCAGTGGCCCAGCAAGGTCCACATGCAGACTGCAGAATCTGGTATTTGGTCTATACCTGATCTTGAGTAGGCCTACAGTGATTGAAGTCACCCACAGAGGAAATGCAGTGTGCTTAGTCCTTCGGATGAGACTCTAAACCGAGGCCCTGTGTGCGAATGCACGCAGAACATCTTGCACACACGTTAAATCCTGTTCCGCTTTTTGGTAAGAGTAGGCCATTGTGTGCCGGTGGGAACAGATGACACGATTTACAAAAAAACTGCATGCACACGAGGACTGGATGTAAAAAAGCACACGAATGCTTATTCCATTATCCTCTATATAAAAGAATAAAATAAAATAAATAAAAAATGGAGTTGGTGCTAAAACGTGAAAAAACGCCAGCTACCACACTGGACTTGCCCTGGGTCTACTGGAGGTCTGTAATGAACTCAGCAATAAAGGGAAGATGTCTTGTCTGCCGAGTGGAGCCGTCAGTCTGACTCTTGAGAGCTGACATGAAGGGTTTGTGATCAGTATAGCCTACTGCATAAAAGGCTGTCCTTCCAAACAACTTGTCTGAAATGTGGCTGTGCAGGTTGCAAGACCGCCACGATCAAAGGCACTAGCCTATACTTCTTTTCTTATTCAGAAAATATCCCGGAGAAGAAACTGACAGGTACCCAGGACTGGCCTTATTGTTTGTGTTGTGTGTGTGGGAGGGGGGGGGGGGGGGGGGGGGGGTCGTTCTTCCGCTAGAGCTCTGAGGTTCCCCAATGGTGAGATTTTTGCGTATGCGACAGTCCCCCCCCCCCCCTCCCAATTCAGGTAGCCACATTCCGACTTCGGGGAAGGTGTCTAAACATGACACCTGTGTGCATGTAGTTGTTTTGGTTTTCTTTGTCATTCGTGCCTACGGGCACACAATGGCCTGCTCTTCCCACTTCAGAACGGGTATTTAACGTGTGCGCAAGAAAGGGTGCAGCAAGACTGGAAATTGAACTCCAGAACCTGACAGCTTTTTGGTTTGTTTTTTTGTTGGAGGCAAACGTCTTCAGTCACCATCCTGTCAGCTTCCTTCTTTTATTGCTGTTGAAGTTGAGCACTCACAGTAGTGCTGGATGGATGCATCTCCTGTGAGACTTTGTGGGCGTGTCCGTTGGAGGGTGATGTAGCAGCACTGCCCTGCTGAGTGCTTCCTTGGCTCTTTCAAATGCAGACTGGCCTTCTAAGTTTTAATTCGTGTTTGAAAAGAGTAGGTGCAGTGCAGCTGAGCTGAAACGGTATTTCCCATTTGCCTGCTTTGCAAGCTGTTCTGGCTGTCCGGTTAGGAATTTGTACACTTAATTGAAGCAGGCTTGTCTAAATTACATTTCTTAACTAAAACTTTTACACTCTGACGGCCCAATTCATTTTTATTGGGGAAAAACTAATGTAATTGCACTTCCGGTTTGCAGATTTGAGAAAAGTTTACAGATAACATTACTGTAGGCAGCAAAATTTGCACATTGTGCAATCATTATGAGTGTAATAATCTTAAACACTCAAAAATGCATTCATATGATGCAAGGAACATGATGTTTGATACATGCTGGTGTTGTTATAACTTATTTGCATACCCACCCTCCTAAAATTAGTGACCCAAGCATTCAAAGGAAGGCAATCACCTTCACCCTCACCTTTCCCAAACACCACTCCCCCTCCCTCCCTCTCCACCCTCCCTCCCCCTCCCCCACCCCCTCCCTATCCCCACCCCCCTCTCCATCCCTACCCCCTCCCCTCCCTCTCCACCCCCCGAACCCTCCCCCCCCCCCCAAACCCTCCCCTCCCTCCCAAACCCTCCCCTCCCTTTCCATCTCCACCCCCCCTCCCCCAAACGCTCCCCCCCCTCCATCCCCACCCTCCCCTCCCTTTCCATCTCCACCCCCCCTCCATCCCCCCCCCCTTCACTCTCCCCCTCCCATCCCCTCCCTCCCCCTCTTCACTCTCCCCCTCCCCTCCCTCCCCCCTAACCCACCCCTCCCGCTCCCCCTCCCTCCCCATCTCCCCCCCCTCCCACCCCCCCCCCCTTCACTCTCCCCCTCCCTATCCATCCCCTCCCTCCCCCTCTTCACTCTCCCCCCTCCCCTCCCTCCCCCCTAACCCACCCCCTCCCACTCCCCCTCCCTCCCCCATCTCCACCCCCCCCTCCTCCCCCCCCTAACCCCATCCCCTCCCCGTCTCCCCCTCCCTCCCCCCCTCCATCCTCCCCACTCCCTCCCACCCCCTCCATCCCCCCCCTTCACTCCCCCCTCCCCATCCATCCCCTCCCTCCCCCTCTCACTCCCCCCTCCCCCTCCCCTCCCTCTCCCCTCCTCCCCATCTCCACTCCCCCCTCCATCCCCCCCTCCTCTCCCCCCTCCCATCCTCCCCTCCCTCCCCCCCCTCCCACTCTCACCCACTCCCTCCCCCCCTCCACTCCCCCTCCCTCCTCCATTCTCCCCCCCCCCACCTCCCATCCCCTCCATTCTCCCCCCCCTCCCTCCCCCTCCCTCCTCCCCCTCTCCTCCACTCCCTCCTCCCTCCCTCCACTCCCTCCCTCCCATGCTTCTCCCTAGCACAAACATGGGAAGAGAGACAACACATTACTCCAAAGGTCGGAGAATTAGAAGTTAGGGGCAGATCCCCCTACAGATCTGCAATTCCTAACTCACAGCTTAACTTTTTGCTTTCATGTTTTTACAACTTATCATTAAACCAACAAGTTCAAATTCCAAAGGTGTCTTTTACTATATGTTCATAAATTGAAAAACATGTATGTCTACATTCATTTACTTTCACCTTGTACTTCTTTCACACAGGTCAACAGTTAGTCTACAATTTCATATCAAAACTAATGCTTCATTTCCATCAGAAGAAAGATTTGATCTGGACTACAAAGCAGCTGCAAACAATTAAAAGGGATGGAACTCTTTAAAAGTACATGTAGCTTGTGAAGGGGAAATAATATTGATATCAAGTAGCACACACACACACACACACACACACACACACACACACACACACACACACACACACACACACACACACACACACACACACACACACAACATACATACAACACACACACACACACACACACACACACACACACACACACACACACACACACACACACACACACACACACACACACACACACACACTTTCTGAATGATTTGGAACAATATTTATCAAAACTTGCTTAACACTGCATATTCAACTTTCATCTCATGGCAAAATCTTAACCAGTTATGTTAAACTTTTACTTCATGCTGATGATACCATTTTATTCTCCAATACAAAGAAGGGTTACAAGATGCTTTCGACATATTGCATATTTACTGTTTTCATTAGAAACTTGTTGTGAATCTAGTAAAAACCAAAATCATAATATAGAAAAACGCTTGAAGTTCTGAACAGTTTTAAATATGCAGGGGATTCAGAGGGGGCCGTTGTTCAATGGGGGCAATTGTTCAATGCAGCAAATCCTCAGTTCTGGACTAAGAGAGTTAGTATATGGAGAATCAACTCATGTTTATTGATAAGGACTGCACGGCAAAAAGAACTATGTACACATAAAATCGTGGTATGTGTTTTATTGTATTGATGTGAAATTATGGGCATATGAAAATGTAATGCATGAAAAATGTTTATGATAAAGCTGCTAAAGTAATGTTTAGCTTAATAAGGACTGCACAGCAAACAGAACTACAAACACATGTGGCACTTGATTTATTTTCCATAAAATTGTTGTACTTGTTTTGTTGTATGGATGTGAAATTTGGGGATAGGAAAATATAGCAATAATATCATAAGTTTCAGTTAAAGGTTTTAAAATAGTTTTCCTATATACCTCTTGCATTCAGATTCTCTGAACACAAACTGCCCCTAGATTTTGTATTCCATCACGAAATCAGGTCAGGCACACATGCTTGCTAGCCTTTTCCTCCTTTCAAGTACATGCCGGCAAGCTACAATTACTTCTAGATTCTCAGCAGGGCTTCTACTTCTAGCCTGATAGAGCTTTGACATGTGGTAGCAATTAGTGATGATCACAGTGTGATGGAAATCTACTGTGTGTAAATCCCGGCAAATCCAAATTCAGAGGGGGCGATTATTCAATCCCCGCAAATCTGGGTTCAGACTAAGAGGGTTAGAATATGGAGAAACTGGCAGATATCCCTTGTTGAGTTTGGTCTTTGTTGGAATGGTGCATTTCTGGATGCAGCTGCTCCACTTCCAGTATGAAAAGCTGCCATCAAGTGTTTACCAAGTAATTAAAGATTTACTTGACGAATACTTGATGCAATCAGCATGGCTAAGTATGATTAAAAATATCTTAGTTCAAAGCAGATTTGACTTTGTGGGAGAGACAGTTATGTTCAAGTATCAATTTTCTTCAAGTATTTAAAAGTTCACATGTCAAAGTTAAAATTTCACATATCAAAGCCTTCTTAATAGAAAATTTTGTTAATGAATGGAGAACTGAGCTGTGGGATAATAGAAGACGCCTTTATTATAGAAATTTGAAGATCGATTTTTGTAAGGAAAAATATATAACTTGTCTACCAGATATATATGTTTACGCTTTTATAAAAAAATTGTTGTAGTTGTCACAAGCTTCCAATTGAGGATGGACATTTCCATAAAATACCATAGGAATAAAGAATGTGTTCAAAATAGAATATATCTGTTTTAGGGAATGAATTTTATTTTATGATGGATTGTCCCCACTTTATAAATTTACAAGATTTTAATCCTCAGTACTGTCTTCAACCCTTGTCCAGTTATAAATTTTGAAGGCTGATGAAATGTAAATCTTGAAAAGTTTTCCTGTCTCTCAAAATTCACGATATGCAGGTATTTCTTGAAAATTCATTTGTTGTCATTCACATGTGTACATTGTGTATTTTAAAGAAATTGATATAGTTTAACCCTCTAGCGCCTGAATGTACTTCTAGGCTAATGAAAATTATTTCCTGTGAAAAATTAATGTTGAATACACCAAACTAGCACATTCCTGTAGTCAGTTTTTAAAAAAATGAAAAAATGGTGAAGTTAGAAAATTTATCAAATATGATAAGAGCGGCTTTTGAGGGTACATAGACTGATTTTATCATATATGATAAATTGTATCTGAAACAACAGTTTATTGCGGATTTATTGAGATGACTATATACAAATGACTACTCTATAGCATTCACTTCTAGTCAAGTGTTTTCTTGTCACTTGGGGGGTCAAATGGCATGTCCATCCCGCTGGGAGTCATGGTCAACGCTGAAGCAGGTTCTTCACTTCATCTGGTATGACATCAACAAGGTGTTGACCAAGGAGCTCAGCCAGCAGAATCTTATCCTCTGCATTGTCACCCACACTGTCTCTGGCTAGAAGCTGGGCTACAGGACTGTCATCTTCTGCTAGTGTTGCTTGTTGAAGACTTGCCAGAGGGTGTCATCCTCCATGTCACTCATACTTTCACTTGTTGATGGTGTATCTTGCTGCTTGTGCACCCGACACTGCTTTTCTTTCTTCACCACTTTTGTTTGGCCTCTGATGAGCATTTCATCATCCTTTCCTTCTTCAGTATCATCATCTGCTGGCATCCACTCATTTCCACTGCTCCCAGAAAGATTAAAATCACTGTCATCACCAGTCACCAACCGGAAAATTTTGGTGACAGGAATTTGTGCTGCCATGCTGAAAACAGACAATAACATGCAGAATTAAGTTACTTTTCTTCATATACTACTCGCATCCAGAATTAATAACAAGCATTTATTCACACACACACACACACACACACACACAAACACACACACACACACACACACACACACACACACACACACACACACACACACACACACACACACACACACCAATCACAGCAGAAAACAATAATATTTTCCAAAACATTGGAAAAAATGATGTAGAAACATTATAAATTAAGTTTGATATCAAAATATTCCTTCAAAACAATCATCAAAAGCAGCTAATACAGTTTTTTTGAAAAGAGCTTTTGCAACCACTAAGACCGTTTTTATCATATCTGATAAATTTTGGAAGAGTTATCTTTCCCTGAAGATTCCACAAAAGCCATTCTTATCAAATATGATAAACCAAATTTAGTGCCCTGTATTGACTAATATTATTATGCATCATATGAAATAATTAATGCTGTCATTCTATATGTACTAGTGATTTTATTAAAGCAAAATAATAGTAGATGAGTACTCACATGTGTGTATACCAGAGGCTCAAACTCATGGGATCGTAAGATGGTTGCTTCCTCCTTGCAGTCACCTTAGAAAGTGAAGTGTACAGAATAAACGATGCCATGCTGAGGACTGGGTCTATTGCACAGCTGGACTTCTTGCCTGTCTAGAGATGGTTATCTGGGAGGGAAGGGTCAGTGTCCACTTAGGTGAGCACCAGGGGGCCTCTAATTGGGTTTATCATATCTGTAGGCTTCGGCGCTAGAGGGTTAAAAAATGTTTTGAGGTTTTAATGCTATTTGTTTGTCATTTGTGATGAACTTGTTTTGTGGTCGCGCCATTGGAGGATGCAATTTCTGTCTTTTTTGCCTAGTGGTTATAAACATACACTTTGTTTTGTTTGAAATAAGAGGCATATGATTGAGTTCTGTCTATTCAATAAGTTTATCAATATCTGCCTGCATATCACTCACAAGCTGGTTTGGACCACTGCTGTTACATTGAATTGATGATCATCAACAAATATTTGACATAAACAATGAATATGCAGAGGTAGGTTGTTATTATTAGAGATAGAGAAAAGAAGTGGTCCTAGTATTGATCCTTGTGGTAATGATAATGATAATAATAATGATGATGATAATAATAATAATAATAATAATAATAATAATAATAATAATAATATATAAAAAAAGGAATTTATATAGCGCTATATCTTGCAAAAACAAATCAAAGCCTTGCATTCAACCAATTCTTGCACATGCAGCCAACAACAATTTAGATTTTTAACGAAGTCAACACACACACACACACACACACAACACACACACACACACACACACACACACACACACACACACACACACACACACACACACACACACACACACACACATATAGAGGTTAAACACTTTGGCAGGGTGGTGGATAGTTTGGCTGTTGATAATCCATATTTCAGGGGTAATAAGGTGGATCTCCTAGGCCCAATTTCAACAAGCTGTTGATGATTACTGAGAAATGGGTGTAAAATCTTAATGCTTGGTTGGAAATTTTATGGCATTTTAATTTTTGAATGAAGAGAGAAAGTTAAGTTAAACTGCAGATGAACGTTGCTCAACTGTATTTAGAGTTTTTGACACATTCTACGTGCCTGATAAAACATTTTCAAGGCAATATTACCTCCCCTTCAAAGGCTATTATAAAGAGTGAGATTCCTTTTTATTGTTTGAAGTTGCTGAGAATTCCAAAGAAAAGTCTGTATGTAATGGAAATGAAACATAAGTTCTTACGTAAAATTGTAGATTGTGCTGTTTAGCTATCTGAAACGAGGTGTGGTGGACCAAAATGTTTTAAAGTAAGCTTTTATTCTCAAATTCTGAAGAGATATAGAAAAGAACACCTTTAAATTGTGGAATTGTTAATCTAATATATAAGTTTTAAAATTTTGACGACAACAAGTTAAGAATTGAGTTAGGAACTGCAGATCTGTAGGGGGATCTGCCCCTAACTTCTAATGCTCCGACCTTTGGAGTGATGTGTTGTCTATCTTCCCATGTTTGTGTTAGGGAGAAGCATAGGAAAGGGGGAGAAGGATAGGGGGAGGGAAGAACAGAAAGACAAGGGGAGGG
>CM060317.1:38973273-38978273 GCA_030674155.1 Stramonita haemastoma | reverse complement strand
GTTTGGCACAAATGGCTTAGCTACCTTGACACGAACCTTGTCACACAGTTCATTGTGGTGCTTTCTCTATCGTTCTGCTGCCGGTTTTATTTTTTTCCAGTGTGCATGCCATAGATATTTGGACATTCTCAGAACAGTTGCTGGAGTCTAACACAGAGGGTTAAGCTTGGTGCAGCTTTAAATATAAAAAGACTCTTCCAAATTATTGAAAAGAAGAGAAAACAGAATTCGAACGAGCTTTGAGCCAATATTTTAGGGGACGGGATAGCTCAGTGGTCAGAGCACTCGCATTTCCCAAACCCTAGCATTGGGCGTGGTTACCAAGTGGATGGGTGACCGTTTGCGCGCATTGGCTTCAGTGCAGTCCCCCAATTCACCCAGCTGCAAATAGGTAGGCCTACCTGCCCTCTTCAGGGTCAGGAAAGGTAAAGCAGAGATAGAGAGGATATGGACACCACCCTCAATATGCTGGATCCTGGAGAAGCTGAGGTCTCTGACACCTCGTTCCTCAACGACCGCATAGGTTATGGGACACCTTTACCTTTTGGACATAATACACCATCATGCAAGAATGGAATATCCTCTATAAAAAGAAATATGTCATCTAGATGGCTGGGGGAACATCGGTTTTGGGGGTGAAGGATCCCACCTAAAAGACCACTTAAGTAAGAAAAAAGCTCTTATAGAGTGGATAGAGCGGGGTACAGGCTGACCAAACAAAGAAGAGTAAAGAGGAGAGTTCTCAAAGAATATCCAAATATCTACGAGATTCCACACTTTGAAAAAACCCAACCCAGCCAGACTTGCAAACCCGACAACATTTGTCCACACAGATCAGACCAACAGCCACGTCAGATTTTTTTCGCTTCTTCTGCACAACAGAAGACCTTGCTGGAGAGCTGTCCACAGTAACATTCCTTGGTCGGTCCTTTTTTTCATCACTCTAAACACTCAAAGCTTCGTCGCAACGCAAAGCCCAGTAAACCATTGCCACAATCGTCAAGAAAAAAACAACTCCAAACCAACAAAGGATCATGCACTAAGCACCAGTGACAAGATCTCTCACTCAAGTCTTACAAGTTGTACTCCAGCAAGGAAGTATACTTGGTTTCATCTGGACCGAAGTTGGCGTTGAGCGAGGCTTTCTTGGTCTTGCTCTTGAAGGACTGCAGATCCTTGATCTCGCCCTGCCAGGTGCCGTCCCCGGCCTTCTGCAGGTGGAACCACTCCGTGTCCACCGTCAGGGCCACGGCCTTGGCGTCTGGGATGCTGACCTTGAAGTTGACGGGCTTGTTGTCTTCAACGTCCAGGTGGTAGGGCTCCGTCAGGTAGCAGCCTTCCTTCCACTGGGCGAACTGCTTGGGGAAAGGGGCCACCTTGCAGGTAGGGGAGCAGGTGTTGTTGATGAGATAGTTGAAGACGTTGGGCAGAGTCTTGCTGTCGTCCGTGGCCAGCAGGGCGTAGATCTGCAGCTTGTAGTAGCCGCAGTCCGGCAGGTCTATCACCAGGGTCACGATGTCGCCCTGCGTCTGGGTGAAGACGTACTCCTTGAACTCGGCGTCTGAGCCACAGGATATCAGGTTGGCCGTGACCTGAAAAAACATCAGCGAAAACCTTGTATCGTGTTTGTCATTGGAAAGATTAAAAAAAAAGGTCAACATTGTACTGAGACTTTCTTTGTTTTAGTTTTGTGTTATTCTATCAAGATATATCAGGTATTTCAGAAATCATTCAAAAGTTATATACAAATCCAAGTTTCTTCGATGACTTGGCGCATGTATTTCTTCCATGAAAATCAGAAACGTGGTGCAGAGAACACTGCCCAGACAACAGAGCGTGTGCTGCATGCAGTCCTGCCCGCTACACGAGGCACTCCGAAAGAGGATCTGGCCTGACCCCACCCCAGTGGCCAAAGACACCCTTGTAGCGACATGGAGAACCTGCAGCATACTGCCGCCTTCATCACAGAGACTGAGCTGTCCAGCTGACGAACGCATAAAGAAAGGAAGAACACACGTGACGCAGAGGGTGGGTTAGCCAGTCTTCAAACTGACAGCACTACAGTGGACAACCTCTTGCATCTTTTCAAGGAAGCAGGTATTTTTTTCTTTTATTCTTTTATATCGAGGATAATGGAATAAGCAACCAAGTGCTTTTTTACATCCAGTCCCCGTGTGTATGCGGTTTTGTAAATGTCATCTGTTCCCACCGGCACACGATGGCCTACTCTTACGAAAAGCGGAACAGGATTTAACGTATGCGCAAGATGTACTGCGTGGGTTCGCACACGGGGCCTCGGTTGAGTCTCATCCGAAGGTATCTGACAGTGAGGAGGAGTGCCCGTGTACCAGAGGTCCACAGACACCGGCCCACATTCTCCTGTCTTGTCCAGCTTCTGACAACCTGCATGCCACACACACCACACCTGGTCCTCTCTGGAGGGTCTGGGGGAGAAGGTGTGGGGACCTGGGGGAGAAGGTGTGGGGACCTGGGGGAGAAGGTGTGGGGACATGGGGGAGAAGGTGTGGGGACCTGGGGGAGAAGGTGTGGGGACCTGGGGGAGAAGGTGTGGGGATATAGGGGAGAAGGTGTGGGGACCTGGGGGAGAAGGTGTGGGGACCTGGGGAGAAGGTGTGGGGACATGGGGGAGAAGGTGTGGGGATATAGGGGAGAAGGTGTGGGGACCTGGGGGAGAAGGTGTGGGGACCTGGGGGAGAAGGTGTGGGGACATGGGGGAGAAGGTGTGGGGACCTGGGGGAGAAGGTGTGGGGACCTGGGGGAGAAGGTGTGGGGATATAGGGGAGAAGGTGTGGGGACCTGGGGGAGAAGGTGTGGGGACCTGGGGGAGAAGGTGTGGGGACATGGGGGAGAAAGTGTGGGGACATGGGGGAAGGGAGAAGGTGTGGGGACATGGGGGGAGAAGGTGTGGGGACCTGGGGGAGAAGGTGTGGGGACATGGAGGAAGGGAGAAGGTGTAGGGACATGGGGGAGAAGGTGTGGGGACATGGAGGAATGGAGAAGGTGTGGGGACATGGGGGAGAAGGTGTGGGGACATGGGGGAGAAGGTGTGGGGACATGGGGGAGAAGGTGTGGGGACATGGGGGAGAAGGTGTGGGGACATGGGGGAAGGGAGAAGGTGTGGGGACCTGGGGCAGAAGGTGTGGGGACATGGGGGAAGGGAGAAGGTGTGGGGACATGGGGGAAGGGAGAAGGTGTGGGGACATGGGGGAGAAGGTGTGGGGACACGGGGAAGAAGGTGTGGGGACATGGGGGAGAAAGTGTGGGGACATGGAGGAAGGAGAGAAGGTGTGGGGACATGGGGGAGAAGGTGTGGGGACATGGAGGAAGGTGTGGGGACATGGAGGAGAAGGTGTGGGGTCATAGGGGAGAAGGTGTGGGGACCTGGGGGAAGGGAGAAGGTGTGTGGGGACATGGGGGAGAAAGTGTGGGGGACATATGGGAGAAGGTGTGGGGGACATGGGGGAGAAAGTGTGGGGACATGGGGGAAGGGAGAAGGTGTGGGGACATGGGGGAGAAAGGTGTGGGGACCTGAGGGAGAAGGTGTTGAGACATGGGGGAGAAGGTGTGGGGACATGGGGGAGAAGGTGTTGAGACATGGGGGAGAAGGTGTGGGGACATGGGGGAGAAAGTGTGGGGACATGGAGGAGAAGGTGTGGGGTCATAGGGGAGAAGGTGTGGGGACATGGGGGAGAAGGTGTGGGGACATGGGGGAAGGGAGAAGGTGTGGGGACATGGGGGAGAAAGTGTGGGGACATGGGGGAGAAGGTGTGTGGGGACATATGGGAGAAGGTGTGGGGACATGGGGGAGAAAGTGTGGGGACCTGGGGGAGAAGGTGTGGGGACATAGGGGAGAAGGTGTGGGGACATAGGGGAGAAGGTGTGGGGATATAGGGGAGAAGGTGTGGGGACATGGGGGAGAAGGTGTGGGGATATAGGGGAGAAGGTGTGGGGACATGGGGGAGAAGGTGTGGGGACATAGGGGAGAAGGTGTGGGGACATAGGGGAGAAGGTGTGGGGATATAGGGGAGAAGGTGTGGGTACATAGGGGAGAAGGTGTGGGGACATGGGGGAGAAGGTGTGGGGACTGTGACAGCACTATGCTGTATATTTCTCCAACAGCACTGATCAAACCGTTCAGCCTGGCAGTTAACAGTATAAGACATGACTAATTCTTGGAGTCGTACAAAGAAAATAATGCTCCTCCAGAAAGAATCAAGGAAACAGCTGATGACGAGCAGATACTAATACTAGCGATCCACGTGCACGTGCACGAACACAGACACAGACACGACACGCAAGTACGCTTGCATGCACACACACACACACACACACACACACACACACACACACACACACACACACACACACACACACACACAACATGTACACATATACACACACACATACACACGCATACACTCACGCACGCACGCACACACGCACGTATCTCCTCCCTCCACACACACTACCTCTATCTCTGTCTGATGAATTATACAGTAGGTGCCAAAAAGGTGATGATTCGCTAAACAGCAACATCTGTTTCAGAGGCCCACGGTGCAGATGGGACACAAAAACTACATCAGGTGAAGGCAATAACACCCATACAGTTTTTCCATTGTGGTATATCTATCTATCTATCTATCTATCTATCTATCTATCTATCTATCTATCTATCTATCTATCTATCTATCTATCTATCTATCTATCTATCTATCTATCTATCTATCTATCTATCTATCTATCTGTCTGTCTGTCTGTCTGTCTGTGTGCGTGCGTGCGTGCGTGCGTGTGTGCGTGTTCGTTCTTTACATTTTACGTCTTTTCACTGTTAGTGATATTAGACGAAGGGAGAAAAGAAGAAAAGCAGATACTTGTGTGTGACTAAAAGTTTGTGTTTTGTCACTTATAATGCGTATGTGTGTGTGTGTGTGTGTGTGTGTGTGTGTGTGTGTGTGTGTGTGTGTGTGTGTGTGTGTGTG
>CM060317.1:38953273-38963273 GCA_030674155.1 Stramonita haemastoma | reverse complement strand
TGTGGCATCCTGGGGAACGGGGGGGGGGGGGGGGGGGGGGGGGCGAGGGGGGAAGGGGGGGGAGCGAAAAGTAGATAAATTGTAGCATTTCTGACTACGTGTGGGCTTGATTGATACCACACAGGAGCACACAAAAATAAATTAGAAGGGGGGCAGGATAGCCTGGTGGTCAGAGTGATGCGCTCGAGATGTGCTTACCCGGGCTCGAATCTCGTTGAACGGATGACAAAACTGCATACACACAGGAACTGGATGTAAAAAAAGCACATGAGTGCTTTTTCCATTATTCTGGAAATAAAAGAATAAATAAAATGTTCTGCTTGTATTCGCAAACATGACCTTGGTTTTAGTCTCATCTGAAGAACTTTAAAGCTGGGAATAGAGTTTGCACTCCTGGGGGAAAATTCCCTAGAACGAGATTCGAACCCGAGTCAACAGATCACGATCGCAATGCGCAACGCTCTAACCACCAGTGAGTGAGAGAGAGAGAGAGAGAGCTCGAGAGAGAAGAGAGGAGGAGGAGAGAGAGAGAGAGAGAGAGAGAGAGAGAGAGAGAGAGAGAGAGAGAGAGAGAGAGAGAGAGAGAGAGAGAGAGAGGAGAGGAGAGAGAGAGAATGAAGCCTTCACCTGTTGGGTGTTCATTATCTGACTAGATGCCGGTATGTGAAGTTTAAGCTCAGTTGATCGAGAGAGGGTCCAGGAATTGTTGGTCTGAAATTAGGAGAGTGGGTTTATTTGCTTTCTTCTTTCCCCCTTTTCTTTCTTTATCCTTTCTTTCTGTCTTCAATTCCTTTCTTTTCTTTTGTGTTATTTTTTTTCTGTCCTTCCTTTCTTTACAGTCTTTCCTTTTCTTCCTTTTTGTTTTTGACCTGTCTTTATTGGTTTTTTTTTTTCTCTGTCTGTCTGTTTGTCTTTCAGTCTCTTTTTTATTTTTGTTTTGTTTATGTGTTTCTTTGTTTGGTTCTTTTTCTTTCTTTCTTTCTTTCTTTCTTTCTTTCTTTCTTTCTTTCTTTCTTTCTTTCTTTCTTTCTTTCTGTATTCCTTCCTGCCTTTCTTTTTTCTTTCCTTTCTCTTTCTTTCTTTCTTTCTTTCTTTCTTTCTTTCTTTCTTTCTTTCTTTCTTTCTTTCTTTCTTTCTGTATTCCTTCCTGCCTTTCTTTTTTCTTTCCTTTTCTTTCTTTCTTTCTTTCTTTCTTTCTTTCTTTCTTTCTTTCTTTCTCTTCTCTTCTCTTCTCTTCTCTCTGTCTTTTTGTCTCTCATCCTTTGTTTCTACCTTTCTGTCGTTCTAGTTTTCTCTGTAGTTTCCCGTCTTTCTTTCTACTTATCTGTCTGTCTGTCTGTCTGTCTGTCTGTTTGTTTGCCTGCCTGCCTGCCTGCCTGCCTGTCTGTCTGTTCTTTTCAGACACTCTGAATGTGACAGTGCTCATTTGCGAAAATATGTTATCTTGCGGAATGTGAGTTTGATAATCTCCCCCTTCAAAATGGTGAGTAAAGTTAGACTGGAACTGTGTCATTCAGTTGGCTCATGTGTATTTGGGAAAGAGAGAGAGAGAGAGAGAGAGAGAGAGAGAGAGAGAGAGAGAGAGAGGAGAGAGAGAGAGAGAGAGAGAGAGAGAGAGAGAGAGAGAGAGAGAGAGAGAGAATGAATCATGATGATGATGATTTTAAAGAATTTTTTTTTATATATGACGCAGATTTCTCTGCGTGAAATTCGGACTGCTCTCCCCGGGGAGACTGCGTTGCCACAAGTGCAGCGCCACCCATTATTTTTTCTTTTTCCTGTCTGCAACTGTATTTGTTTTCTTATCACAGTGGCTTTTTTCTACATAACTTTGCCAGGGATAACCGCCTTGTTGCCGTGGGTTCTTTTACGTGCGCTAAATAATGATGTGTAACACACGGGACCTTGGTTTATCGTCTCATCCGAAAGACTAGCACCCAGACCACTATTTATGGTCTAATGGATGGGTAAAAAGTTTGGGGTCCAAAAGGGATTCGAACCACTGCACACTCTGACCCGGACTTTTCGCTTTCTCGACAGGCGCGTTACCTCTAGACCACCAATCCACTGAGGTTGTTGATGATGAGGATGATGTTGCTGTTGATAACGATGATGATGATGATGATGATGATGATGATGACGATGACGACGACGATGTGATGATGATGATGATGATGATGATGATGATGATGATGATGATGACGATGACGACGACGATGATGATGATGATGATGATGATGATAATGGGTTGCAAACAAAAATCTACTGTTCGCTTTACTTTAAGAAAAAAAACATACAATACCCCCCGACCCAAGAATAACATTTGCGGCTGTCATTTCTTCTGTTTGTCTGCACATTCTTCTATTTATTCCTCTCTATTTCTGTGCATGTATGTATGCATGCCAGCGTGGATCACTGCATATGTATGTGTGTGTGTGTGCCCGTGAGCGTGTGCACGTGCAGGTGTGTGTGCACACGTGCACGCGTGTGAATGTGCGCACCTATGTGCCCCAATGTGCCTCTGAATCTATACGCGCATACACGCATGTGTACTTGCATGCAGACGCATGCAAGCGTGTCCGTGTTCGTGTTGGCTACACATACACATGTACTGTGCATACCTGCGCATGCTATCCACATGCATGCGTTTTGCTCATACGCGCACTGCTTGTGTGAGGTTTCTGTTGCTGTTGTTTCTGCCGCTGCTGTTTCTGCTGCTGTGTTTCTGCTGCTGCTGCTGTTGCAAAGAAGAAAAATCGAGCACAATCCTGAAAACTTCAGCTTCTTTTGTGACGGAGGCATATGCCCGATCCCTTTGAAGTCATGTTAGTAGTGACGTCACTGACATAAACCACTTTTTTTTTCTTTATAGGTAGAAAGTATAAACACATATTCGCTTTCACTGGACGAAAAGCTTTTAAACAGATAGTCTATATCTTTACCATAAACCCAAGGGGAGTTTTTTTCTGGGTATAGAGGGACACATTTTGTAAATGATGTCACAGCTTACTTAACTTTAGTAGGATGGGAACATAGGGTGAGAGAGAAAATGGTTTTGTTGCCTGCCAACATCTTCCTGTGCTGAATTCCTTACTTAACGAGATCTGCAGCGCTTTTGTATGCATGCTAGCATTTTTGTGTCCTTTTTTTCCCCTTTCTTTTTTTTTTCTTTTTCTATTTAAAGCTGTTTCAACCTTTGTCTACAGTAAAGAATAAGGGAGACGAGACGAGACGAGTCAGAATTGTTTGGTGTAAAACCAAGTTGTATTTTGTGAACTTTCTGCCTGTCTGTCTGTCTGTCTGTCTGTCTGTCTGTCTCTCTGTCTGTCTGTCTGTCTGTCCACCTAGTATTTCCCACCTAGTATTTCTCTCCTAATTCCTTCACCTCTCTCTCTCTCTCTCACGAGAGAGACAGAGACAGACAGTTTGGTGTAAAACCAAGTAATTTTTTTGTGAACTTTCTGTCTGTCTGTCTGTCTGTCTGTCTACCTAGTATTTCTCTCCTAATTCCTTCACCTCTCTCTCTCTCTCTCTCTCTCTCTCTCTCTCTCTCTCTCTCTCTCTCTCTCTCTCTCTCTCTCTCTCTCTCTCTCTCTCTCTCTCTCTCTCTCTCTCTCCCTCTCCCTAGATGTTGAAGATGACAATGAGGATGACGATAACTGGAAGATATTGAATGTTATTCTAGTTCTCTGCTATGATGTATACTTTCCCCCTGCTCCAAACATGTATTGTATAGTGGCCCAAGGCCGAAGTACAATAAAACTTCAGTGTTCAGTGTTCTTTCTTCCTTCCTCCCTCCCCCCCTCTCTCTCCCTTCTCTTGGTTCCTCTGTTGAATTTGAAAATGTATTCTTGTTGTCTAAACAAGAACAGTATATATATATATATATATATATATATATATATATATATATATATATATATATATATTATATATATATATATATATGTATACATAATGTATATATATAATATATAATATATATAATTTTGTATTTTTGTTGTTGTTTTTCCTCACATACCTGCTACGCCTTAAAAATTCATTTTTATTAACACAAATTGAAAAATCTTATCTTTGGATATTTTATGGGGCGTTACATCTTAAATGTTGTTGACTTTTAAAAAGTGTTTGTTTGTAGTTGTTAGTTTTTTTTAAATTCAGAGTATTGTTTTAAAGCAAAAAAGATTAATCAAAATGTTTTGATATGCATAATCTTTTGCTTGGGCTGCTCTCTTCTCTGCTGTATTCTCTCTGTTTCAATCTATTTGATTAATTCAATAAGAATCAGTGTATCTCCTTCAACATTAAATTTCGGGTCAGTTGAAGATTATATGTTTATTGAACACATACCTATCTCTTTTGTTCAAATAGTTATAAATGTATCCAGCTATGGATTATGTGGTTGAACATATATCTATCTCCTTTCTTGGAAAATCATAGGTTAAGCTTATGTTGTTTGTGTGGTGGCTTTTTGGGGGTAGGGAAGTGCTATTATTATTTGTGTGTGTGTGGTGGGGGGGGGGGGGGGGGGGGGTTGTTTTGGTTTCAGGTTTTGTTTGTTTCTTTTTTTTTTTTTTTTTTTTTTATATAGTTTTTTTTTTGCTTTGATAGTCCCTAACCAGGGCAAAGGCCGGATGAAAAAAGTTTGTGGATGCTTATCTGTTACGCTTGAAAAATAAAGATCATTCATTCATTCATTCATTCATTCATTCATTCATTCATTCATTCATTCAATCATTCATTCATTCAATCATTCATTCATTTATTCATTTATTCATTCTCTCTGTCTGTCTGTCTATTTACATATTTGTTTGTTTGTCTGTCTGTCTGTCAGAATGGAGATTGGATGACTGTTTTATCCGTTAAAAATGAAAACCCCCCACTTATTTATACATCTGACGAAAATCCATGTGCAATTTTATACTTTTTTTGACAGCTCCAAGGTATAGAGATTTTGCATCTACGACCGTTTTCTTCCCACCCTGAAGGCAGCTGTCTACTCTCACCCAATCTTTTCAACATCTTCCTTGAGAGAGTCATGGCTGATACACTGGAACACCATAAAGGATCTGTCAGCATTGGTGGCAGAACGATCACAAACCTCCGCTTCGCAGATGACATTGACGGACTAGCAGGGTCAGAACAGGAACTTGCCAGCCTAACAGAAGACCTGAACAAGGCCTCTAAAACATATGGCATGAAAATCAGTGCAGAGAAGACCAAACTGATTACCAATAACGCCAGGACATCAAGCACTGATATCAGGGTCAATGACCAGAAGCTGGAAACGGTTCAAAGCTTCAAGTACTTGGGAGCCGTTGCATCAGACAAGGGGTCCAAGCCAGAGGTAGTACGCAGGATTGCACAGGCAACAACAGCACTGTCAAAACTGAACACCATCTGGAAAGATAAAAATATCTCACTCAAGTCCAAGATCAGACTAATGCGCTCCCTTGTCATATCTACATTCCTGTATGCCTGTGAATCGTGGACCATGACTACAGATTTGGAGAGAAGAGTACAGGCAGTAGAAATGAGATGCTTCCGGAGACTCCTTGGCATCTCCTACAGAGACCACATAAGCAACGAAGTGGTGCGTAACAGAATCCAGCAAACCATTGGTCCCTACGAAAATCATCTATCAATCGTAAAGAAGCGTAAACTTAAATGATGCGGGCATGTCACAAGATCGAAAGGACTTGTAAAAACAATACTGCAAAGTACTGTCCATGGAGTAAGAAAGGGGCAGACCAAGGAAGAGATGGGAGGACAACATCAGTGAATAGACAGGTCTAGAACTCGAAAAAATTTTGAGAAAGGCAGAACAGAGAGAGGAATGGAGGGAACTGGTTGTCAAGCCTTCATGGGTGCCCTCACGGTCGCCAGACTAAGGGATAGATAGAGATAGAGAAGGCAGCTGTATTTCGACTTAGAGGATATATGCTGGGTACATTCATATTTCTTTAACCCTCCCGACATTGACATGAATAACGGGATCTTTAACGTGCATAATATTTAATCCTCTGCATTTGAGTATACACGACAGTAATTAAAGCACTGGCATGTCAGCACTGAAATTGACCTAGCTGGCAGATGGAAAAACCCTCCACCCTATATTCACCAGACATACCCGAAGTCGGAATGCGGCTATCTTCATGGTGGGAAAAAACGGTCGCACACCCAAAATTCCACCATTGATGAACCTCGGAGCTCTAGCCAAGGAACAACAACACATAAAAACCCCAACTCATCAGATCTTGGAGAGATTCGAACCCACGACTTCATGGACATGGGACTGAAGTCAAGCGGTGTTAACCACTCGGCTGTAGCACCTGTCACAGTAAATTAGCAGGGTTACACTGGCTTTCCACTCAGCAAAACACCAGCCCTGGGCCAAACATAACTTCCTTAGACACACTAATTGCATTTCTGATGGTTGTTGCTGCTAACGGTAGTGTTACACATTCATTTGTTTTTTGAAATTCTTATTATCATTGCTGCTGTTGCTGTTACTGCTGCTTTTTCTTGTTCTTAATCTGATTCTTCTTCTGGTTCTTATTCTGTTTGGTTTAAAAACATTGTTTATTCAATATACATATATCATAAACAAACATCAATACAGCCGGAGAAAGACATCAAGCTTTAGCTTATTGTGAGCCCCACCCCTTATTCTGGTTGTTCTCTTTCTTCTACTTCTGCTTCTTCTTCTGGTTCATCTGGTTGTTATTCTAGTTCTTTTGGTTGTAATTCTGGTTGTAATTCTGGTTGTTATTCTGGTTGTTATCCTGGTTGTTATTCTGGTTCTTCTGGTTGTTTTTCTGGTTGGTCTGGTTGTTATTCGGGTTCTTCTTCTGGCTCTTCTGGTTGCTCTCCTGGTTCTACTGGTTCTTCTGGTTGTTCTTCAGGTTCTTCTGGTTCTTGTTCAGGTTCTTGTTCTGTTTGTTCTTCTGGTTCTTGTTCTGGTTGTTCTTCTAGGTTCTTGTTCTGGTTCTTGCTTTGGTTCTTGTTCTGTTTGTTCTTCTGGTTCTTGTTCTTGTTCTTGTTTTGGTTCTTATTTTAGTTCTTGTTCTTGTTCTGGTTGTTCTTCTGGTTCTTGTTCTGGTTGTTCTTCTGGTTCTTGTTCTGGTTGTTCTTCTGGTTCTTGTTCTGGTTCTTATTTTGGTTCTTGTTCTGGTTCCTCTTTGGGTTCTTGTTCTGGTTCTTGTTCTGTTTGTTCTTCTGGTTCTTGTTCTGGTTGTTCTTCTAGGTTCTTGTTCTGGTTCTTGCTTTGGTTCTTGTTCTGTTTGTTCTTCTGGTTCTTGTTCTGGTTCTTGTTTTGGTTCTTATTTTGGTTCTTGTTCTTATTTTGGTTCTTGTTCTTGTTCTGGTTGTTCTTCTGGTTGTTCTTCTGGTTCTTGTTCTGGCTCCTGTTCTGGTTCTTGTTCTGGTTCTTATTTTGGTTCTTGTTCTGGTTCCTCTTTGGGTTCTTGTTCTGGTTCTTGTTCTGGTTCTTGTTCTGGTTCTTGTTCTGGTTGTTCTTGTGGTTCTTCTGGTTCTTGCTCTGGTTGTTATTCTGGTTCTTGTTCTTATTTTGGTTCTTGTTCTGGTTCTTGTTCTTCTTCTGGTTGTTCTTCTGGTTCTTCTTGATTTTATTCCGGTTCATCTTCTGGTTCTTCTGGTTGTTCTTCTGGTTGTTCTTAAGGTTCTTTTTGCTCTTCTTCTTGTTCTTCTGATTTTTCTTTTGGCTCTTGTTCTGGTTCTTCTTCTGGCTCTTCTTGTTCTTCTTGTTCTCGTCGTCGTCGCTGTCATCATCATCGTCGTCGTTATCAACATCTGTTTCTTCCCCTTCGTTTTTGTCGTAGTCGTCGTCGTTTTCGTCGTTACCATCCCCCTTCAACTGCTGATTAATTGCCGAACGAAATAGAAAAAATAAAATAAATTACAAAGCATGCACACGCATGCATGTTTGCATTCAGGCAAGCAGGCACACACACACACACACACACACACACACACACCACACACACACACACACACTGAGGCACACACACAGACACACACAGACACACACATACACACACATCCTGTTACACCCTCCTCCACACGCATGAACACACGCACGCACACATGTACGTGCGCACGCACGCACTCAAGAACACCCCCCCTCCCCCACCACCATCCTCAATCCCCATCCTCTCATCCCCCTCATTCCCCCCCCCTCACCTACCTCCCCCCAACACACACACTCACACTCACACACACACACACACACTCACACACACACACACCACACACACACACACCACACACACACACACACACACACACACACTAAGACCGGAATCTCAGGTAGTCTCTCAAGCTGCCAAGTACTGCAAGCGATTCATGGCAGATAGTGCAGTGCAGTGAGGCTCTGAGCTGACTGTACCTGTTACCCCGCTAATGCTTTTGTCACCACTGGCTTTGTCTTCAGTGCCAGTGTGTCAGAGATACCACAGCTGAAGATGGGTTGGACACATCCACACTCTGTTCTTTTGCCTCCAGTCACTCCTCACCTTCTTTTGTTCCAGCATCAAATGTAATATCGGTTTTTTTCTTGTTCGTCTTTTGTTCATAGAAGGTTTGCTGAGTCTGATGGTATCTTTATGTCAGCGATAACAGAACTAAAGACACTTTAGACACATCCAGAAGCTTTTTTTTCTTTCTTCGCTGTCACTCTTCACCTTCTTTTGTTTCAGCATCAAATCTTTATCGGCTTGTTTTTTTTTTCTTTCTCTCAATGGAATAGTTTGCTGACTCTGATATATGCCACCTATGAGATTTTTAAAAAAATGTATATTTCCCTTTATGTCGATGCTAACACAAAGCAGACACTTTAGACACATCCACAGACACTTCTTTTGCTTTCTGTCACTCCTCACCTTCTTTTAATTCAACATCAAATATATGTCGGCTTTTCTTTTCTTTTTTTTCATGGAAAATGTTTCTGACTGTGATGGTGTCTTTAGGTCAATGATGACAGAACTACAGACACTTCAGACTCACCCAGAAGGTCTTTTCTGTCTCCTTGTCACTCTCAAGGTTCTATTGTTTCAGCATCTCTTCTGGTCTTTTTTCATGGGAGATTTGGCTGACACTGATGGTAAAATGCCACCTGTGACTTTTTTTCATGTATATTTTCCTTTATGTCAACTATGACAGAACTACAGGCACTTTAGACTATTCCACAAACTCTTTTTCAGCTCTCTGTCACTTTGCAGGTTCTTTTGTTTCAGAATCAAGTGTACAACAAACCTCCCCTCCTCTTTTCTCATGGAACATTTGCTGACTCTGATGGCAATATGTTTGTGTCCTTCTGTCAACGAAAACACTGTTTAAGTGCAGAAATTTTTGACACTGTGGCAGGGCGGTAATTAGATTACTTCCCTTGCGATCGGAACTGCCAATCGCAGCGTCGTGGGTGCAACGTTTGGATCCACACCTGTGAATTGTGCGACGTTCTGTATCGTTGGGGGGTGGTCGAAAGCCGTCCTCTGCATGCACTTTGCCCATAGCCGTAAAATGTAGAATTTATGCAGCCTCTTTATAGAGGCCACATTCCCACTGTCTGACCGTGCTGTCGTCGCCGTGGCAGATCAATATCTGCGCTCTGTTACAAAGTGGCGTCGCCGACAGGATGGAAAGAACTTGGGACTACTGATCTGAGCGTCAAATATGCTGGTCAGTACCCAGCGGTAATTAGATTACTTCCCTTGCGATCGGAACTGCCAATCGCAGCGTCGTGGGTGTAACGTTTGGATCCACACCTGTGAATTGTGCGACGTTCTGTATCGTTGGGGGGTGGTCCAAAGCAGTCCTCTGCATGCACTTTGCCCATAGCCGTAAAATGTAGTATTTATGCAGCCTCTTTTTAGAGGCCACATTCCCACTGTCTGACCGTGCTGTCGTCGCCGAGAAGTTGTACAGAGTCGCGGCAGATCAAATATCTGCACTCTGTTACAAAGTGGCGTCGCGGACAGGA
>CM060317.1:38930773-38945773 GCA_030674155.1 Stramonita haemastoma | reverse complement strand
ACTAATAGCATAGCCTGCAGGTGCAGACACTAATAACGCAAACTGCAGACACTAATAATATAGCCTGCAGGTGCAGACACTGATAGCATAGCCTGCAGGTGCAGACATTAATAGCATGGCCTGCAGGTGCAGACACTAATAACGCAGATTGCAGATACTACCAGCATAGCTTGCAGGTGCAGATACTAATAGCATAGCCTGCAGGTGCAGACACTAATAGCACAGCCTGCAGGAGCAGACACTAATAGCATAGCCTGAAAGTGCAGACACTAATAGCGTTGCCTGCAGGTGTAGACACTAATAGCACAGCCTGCAGGTGCAGACAATAATAGCATATCCTGCAGGTGCAGATACTAATAACGCAGACTTCAGATACTAATAACATAGCCTGCAGACTGCAGACACTAATAACATAGCCTGCAGGTGCAGACAATAATAGCATGGACTGCAGGTGCAGACACTAACAACGCAAACTGCAGACACTAATAATATAGCCTGCAAGTGCAGACACTAATAACATAGCCTGCAGGTGCAGACACTAATAACGCAGATTGCAGGTGCAGACACTAATAACGCAAGCCTTCAAGCGCAAGACAGCTGCTTAGAGGAACAAAACTAAGTACAGCCTGTGCTTCTAGCCTAATACTTCACTTTACTACACCTGCCCTGGCGCTGTATGTACGACGCTATACTAGGCCTTGTACGGCACAGGGGCCTGCCTCTTATCGCCTTCATCGTCAGCAGTGGCATCAACACAATGCCTGTGCTCTGCTCTATGCCACTGTGGCTCTGCTGCCAAAAGACCCCCCCCCCCCCCCATAACAAGATGAAACGTTTCCATTTGCTGCATCTGCAATTTTGGGGTTGTAGTTTGTGTTGTTTGATGTGTGTGTGTGTGTGTGTGTGTGTGTGTGTGTGTGTGTGTGTGTGTGTGTGTGTGTGTGTGTGTGTGTGTTGTGTGTGTGTGTGTGTGTTTGTGTGTGTGTGTGTGTGTGTATGTGTATGTGTGTGTGTGTGTGTGTGTGTGGTGTGTGTGTGGTGTGTGTGTGTGTGTGTTGCCATTTGTTTTGAGTTTGTTGATTCTGTGTTTTTGTGAGAGAGTTTGATTTATTTGTTTATTAGTTTTTAGTTTTTGTTCTTGCGTCATTATCGTAGAGAAAAGATTTGTGTTGACTAATGAGAAAGGAATCTATTGTCTGGTAGGCTTAATCATAACAGACCACATAGAAAATGAGACAAAATGTGTGTGTGTGTGAGAGAGAGAGAGAGAGAGAGAGAGAGAGAGAGAGAGAGAGAGAGAGAGAGAGAGAGAGAGAGAGAGAGAGAGAGAGAGAGAGAGAGAGAGAGAGAGAGAGAGAGAGAGAGAGAAGGCAAGGCAAGGCAAGGCAAGGCAAGGCAAGGCAAGGCAAGGCAAGGCAAGGCAAAATTCTTTTATTCGAGGATAATAGATAAGCACTCATGTGCTTTTTTACATCCAGTCCCCGCCCTTTTCAGGGATAACATCAAGAAAAAAAGATAGCCTCAACTAAACAAGAACAATTATAATGATCCAATTACCAAGAGCAAAAAAACTTACCAAGTATCAAACAACAGGTAAGAAATAGACAGAGATACAATATTAAGGTAATGTTATAAAAAAGGCACTCATTCAGAAACGAAAATAAGAAGTAAGAATCAATAATGATTTTGAGAGAGAGAGAGAGAGAGAGAGAGAGAGAGAGAGAGAGAAGAGAGAGAGAGAGAGAGAGAGAGAGAAGAGAGAGAGAGAGTTCTATTTCAAATAGTGAATGTCAAACTCCTTCGGATGAGACTATAAACCGAGGCGCCACGTGAGAACGCACGCAGAGCATCTTGCACAAACGTTAAGAACCCATTTCGCCTTTCGGAAGAGCAGGCCATTTCGTGCCAGTAGGAACTGATGACAATCTCCTATAAAAAAAAAAAAGGCCTACAAGTGTGTTTTTAGACACTGTCCCCGAAGTCAGAATGCAACTACCTAAATGGTGGGGGAAAAAACGGTCGCATACGCAAAAATCTCTCCATTGGTGAATTTCAGAGCAAGGAACGAAAAAAAGCATTCCAAATACAAAGAGATATGCAAATCTATACTAAAACAAAAACAACAGCATCAAGAACAAAAAGGAAAAGGAAAAAAAGAGAGCAAAACAAGTAATAAAAACAGCAGCAACAACACAAACAACATCAACACCAATACCAACAAAAACATCAAGTCACTACAAACATTTCAACAATCGTAAACTACAACATTAGCGGGTAGATCGGTGTACTAGCATTAACACACCTGTCTAAAAAGTTAGAGATTACAGGTTCAATTCCCATCCAAACCCGAACTTTTCTCACATATCCATTAAACCATGAGTGTTGGTCTGGGTACTATTTTTTTTGAATAAAACCATAAACTGAGGTCCCGAATGCCACAAACATTTAACGCACGTAAAAGAATTCATGGCAACAAAGAAGTTGATACTGGCAACATTCTATAGATCTAGCAAAAAAAAAGAAGAAAAAAAAGAAAGAAAAAAAAGAAAGAAAATAAAAACATTCATAAAAATCACACTATACAATACAAAATAATTACGTTCTAACGCCCCCCCCCCCCCCCATTTCTCTGTATCTCAGAAAGGTTAAAATTGTAACCACACAAATATCATCTTCTTACAATAAAGTTTTAAAAAATCAAAGTTTTTTTTACCCCCAAACGTGTGACCCCCCCCCCCTCCCCTAAAAAACCCAACTACACTATAGATCAACTGACAACTAAACAAAAACTTTTCAAACATGTACACAGATTTAGCACCCAAAATGTGGAAAACAAACATTGGATTTTCCCCCTTCCCTTTCATTATTTCCGTTATTATTGGCGGAGAGCCAATTTGTTTTTTTTTTTAAAAAAGAGTATAGTTTAGCAAAATTGAAAACGTGCTGAACTTTTAACAGTAAACAAAAAAATACAACCTGCCCTAACAGTAACCCCCACCCCCCTCCTCCCCCTTCCGTTCTCCCCCACCTGCCCCCCTCTCCCCCACTCCCCTCCCTCCCTATCGCGCTGATGATCTGCTCTGGCATCAAGAATGCTGCTGAACTGTGTGGTGAGCCAAGTGCTGCCATTAGCCTCACAATGTGTGGGAACAGACAAGGCTTTGCTTCTGTGTCTCGTGGGAGAGAGAGAGAGAGAGAGAGAGAGAGAGAGAGAGAGAGAGAGAGAGAGAGAGAGAGAGAGAGAGAGAGAGAGAGAGTCAAAATCATTAAATCATATAAAAAGGTGGGTGAATAAGTGCGATATACATAAATAGAATAACGATGCATGTGAGAAATAAAGATGTATAAAACCATGTATACATTGTAAACTGATTGATAAATTGGTATGGCATAAGCTACATTCACGTAGAATTCACAGTTTTAAACTTACTGGAAATGAGATGAAGCAAGTAAGTAATATTTTGAATCTAACTTAAAAAAAAAAACTCCCAAAAAGAAAACAGAGAAACGTAGATGTGAGAAAGATGTAAACAAAGATAAGAAAAGAAGTAAGAGAAAAAAGATGTCACAATAATATCAGCACTACAGACAAATGAACAACAACTACGAAGAATGATCAAGAAGATTCAACTTCCCAGAATCTGAAAAAGTAAACAAGAAAAAAAAGACAAATAAAACAAGAAAGAAACAGAGCAGCCTCTCATTGGAATCTAAACTAGAATATCAACAACAGCACTAGAAAGCGGCTCCACCACCAGCACCATCACGCTATCAGCAACAACGACAGCAAGTTTTTTAAAAAATCACTTTTTACAGCCACAACCACCACTACTGCCACCACTATGCTTCCATTATTACCACCGTCGCTACCACCACCACCACCACCCCCCCCACCACCACCACCAAAACTACTACTGCCACCATCATCGTCACTGCCACACCACCACCACCATCACCGCCACTACCACGACTATGGGCCTACCACCACCACCCACCACTATTACCACAGCCACCATCATCGTCACTACCACAGCCACCACCATCATCATCACAATTACCAACACCATCACCACCAGAAAAGTTCATAGTAGAAAAGTCTCGAAATAGACATTGTTTTCAGTCTCAATGAGCCATGTAGGCAGGGGAGGTAGGCAAGGGGGGGGGGGGGGGGGGGGGGGAGGGGGGGAGGGGAAGACAAAAACAACGAAGATGAAAGAAGAAAGCCACGACTTCAAGAGAGATGGTTATGTATCAGTCATAGCCTCTCGAAGAATACCGTCTTTAAGTCAGAATGTGTGTTGTTCGCAATCTTACTCTCCTCTCTCTCAGTTCAATCTTTCTCTTCGTCTCTCATCTCTCTCTCTCTCTCTCTCCCCTCTCTCTCTCTCTCCTCTCTCTCTCTCTCTCTCTCTCTCTCTCCTCCCTCTCTCTCTCTCTCCTCTTCTCTCTCATCTCTCCTCCCTCTCTTCTACCTCTCCTCTCTCTCTTCTCTCTCTCTCTTTTTCTGTCTATCTGTCTGCCTGTCTGTCTGTCTATCTGTCTGTCTGTCTGTCTGTCGTGTGTCTGTCTGTCTCTCTCTCTCTCTCTCTCACTCTCTCTCTCTGTCTGTCTGTCTCATCTGTCTGTCTGTCTGTCTGTCTGTTTGTCTGTCCCTTTGTCTGTCTGCCTGTATTTCTGTGTCTCTCTTTTTGTCTCACTTCGTCTGTCTGTCTTTTCTCTCTATCTCTGTCTTTCTGTCTGTCTCTGTCTCTCTCTTGCTTTTATGTTGAACAGTTCATGAGTTCATAGAAAGAACGATATGTCCGTATTGTTGCCTGTTTGTGTCATCCTTTGTGTGTGTGTGTGTGTGTGTGTGTGTGTGTGTGTGTGTGTGTGTGTGTGTGTGTGTGTGTGTGTGTGTGTGTGTGTGTGTGTGTGTGTGTGTGTGTGTGTGTTGTGTGTGTGTGTGTGTGTGTGTGTTGTGTGTGTGTGTATGTGTGTTATTGTGTAGGTGTATGTGTGTACTGTAGTGTGTGTGTGTGTGTGTGTGTGTGTGTGTGTGTAGGTGTATGTACATGTTGTGTGTGTGTGCGTGTGTGCGTGTGTGCGTGTGTGCGTGTGTGTGCGTTCGTGCATGCATGCTACCGTAAAGGAGAGGTCTGAGGGTGAAGAGAATCCTAGGAAGAGGGGAGAGAGCTTGCTTTGACCTGCAGTGTCCTTCCATACAGCTGTGGCCTCCTCCTCCCCCTCCTCCTCGTTTCTGTCGTAGTAGTCGGCGTCGTCGTCATCGTCATCATCATAAGCATTACCGCTAGCACCACCACCGCCATCATCATCATCTCTTCAACCCTCTCATCATTTTCCTTCTTCCCTCTTGGTTGGTTGCCTGGTTGATAGGTTGGTTGCATCAACCCCCCACCCCTCACAAACGGTGGGCAGACCCCCCCCCAGTATATCTCACACCTGATACTTCGTTGGTTTGGAAAGTACACAAATTATGGGCAAACTATCAGTTACAAATGGTGCATATAAACAAAAAGAATAGCTGCCCCAGAGAGAGAGAGAGAGAGAGAGAGAGAGGAGAGAGAGAGAGAGAGAGAGAGAGAGAGAGAGAGAGAGAGAGAGAGAGAGAATAACAATGACAAAGGTGCAAAAACTGTGTGTACTGGTTTATACAACAAAGAGAAAACACATGCAACCAGACGAACACGATAAACTCCACGTACTACACGAAGGTGTAGGTGTCTTATCACAGATGTCAGTTATAGTCTATTCCATTATCCTCAAAATAAAACAATAAATAAAAGAAAAAAAAGAATAATAAGGCAAAAGGACGGGAAGAAGGAACATACAGAAGCACGATCACATGCTTTAGGGCTATTGAACATTCGGCATGGTCTGATCTGTGCCTTTGAGGGTCAGGGTGACATCACAGCTGAGTCAGTGACAATCTCTAAATTGTATACAACTTACGTGATCTTCTATTGTTGAATAACACATGGCCAATACCTTTAACTCTCAACTGTCCTGTAATCTTAAACACAAAATGTACTGACATGGCTCCCATGTCATTTTTTCTCTCTCTCAGAGTTGGTTTTCTACATGACGTAAAACAAAGCATGTAATTAGGCTCATCAAGGAATGGTGTGACAGGCTGTTGAATGGCTGGCAAAGCTTTAACAACACTAGATTTTGCTCATTGTTGTCCCCCTGAAAAAAATTACAGTAATCATAGTTCTCAATGCCTGTGAAGGTTGCAGCTGTTAACCATGATGGGTAATCCATGGTTTGATTTCTTGGTCTGTAGTATTTTTTTTTCTACTGCTTAGTTACTTATATGTTTGTGCCCAGTCCCTTTCCCTGGATGTCCCCTTGTGAATGGGCTTGAAAGCTTACCTTAATAAACCATTGTCATCTCTCTCTCTCTCAGTATATCACGTACAAGGCAAGGCATGTATAAGCACACGTGAGCACACACACACACACACACACACACACACACACACACACACACACACACACACACACACACACACACACAGACAGAGGCGTGCGTGAACACACGCACACATACACATAAACACACACGTGCGCTCATGTGTGCACACGAATCCCCTTCCTTTCACAATAAGAAAGAGAAAAAGGTGAATGATCTAACAAACGGTCAATGATGTGCTCTGCTACAGTCAAGGCTAGGGGGGCTGCCAATTCTCTCTCTCTCTCTCTCTCTCTCTCTCCTCTCTCTCTCTCTCTCTCTCTCTCTCTCTCTCTTCTCTCTCTCTCTCTCTCCCCCTCTCTCTCTCTGCAACTGACTGTAGGTAATCATACACACCTGATTCACGCTGGCTCCTAGGGATGTATGTACTTTGAGTTTTGGTGAGTGTGTGTGTGTGTGTGTGTGTGTGTGTGTGTGTGTGTGTGTGTGTGTGTGTGCAAATTCAGGAAGTACTCGTAACAGAAATCTGTGCGGGTTGGAATTTCTGTTTAAGCCTACGCATGCATGCACACGCGCACACACTAGCCTGCAAGTATATATATGCATGCAAGTTACCACACTGACACACACACACTGACACACACACCGACACACACACAAACACACACACACACACACACACACACACACACACAACACACGCACACGCACACACACACACACACACACACACACACACACACAGACACACACACACACATTTGCAAGTCTGCGTGCACAAAATAGGCCTACACACGTGAAAATAATTAGAAACAATTTCCAGATTTCTCTACTGACAATCATCCAGCAATAATGGTTGCAGTGATAATAAGTACATGCACACACACACACACACACACACACACACACACACCACACACACATTGGCACAAACATCTTTGCACGCACATTAAAACCTGTTCCATCTTTTGGAAGAGTAGGCTATTGTGAGAAGAGATGACAAATTTACACAACTGTATAGACATAGGGACCAGATACAGAATGTTAAAAAAAAGCACAGGAGTGCTCATTCATCATCTTTGAAATAAAACAAAATTGACGAATAAATATTTTTTAAAACGTGTGTGTGTTCGGGCGCACGCGCGTGTGTATGTTAGTGAGAGAGAGAGAGAGTGTGTGTGTGTGTGTGTGTGCGCGCACACTTGTACGTGTCAATATGCGTACAAATAACAATACTTGTACCGAAGAAAAAATCAAACAAAGAGCAACAAACAAATAAACAAAAACAAGGGACAATAACAGCCTGTTCTCACCCTGTCAACAAACGGCACACGTGTGGAGAGGAAAGGTCAGTGTCTTAGCGGCCAGTCACAGCATGCATGACGAAGCATGGCACACTATTACTTGTGTAGCACTATGTCAGTCAAGGCTAACGAAAGACAGCCAAAATGCCCTGGGTGTTGTTGATGTTGTTATAGTTTACCTGTATCCCGTAGCTGCTTGTTGTCTGTATGCAGAAATGGAAGAGAGGTTATCATTGATACTGGTTAGAAAGAAAGGGCTGGGGGTGGGGTGGGGTGGGGGGTGAATGTGTTTTTGTAGAGGCAGATATTTTGATCTGCCGTGTCTCTGTACTTCTTGGTGATGGCAGCACAGTCAGAGACAGTGGGAATGTGGTCTCTAGAAAGAGGCTGTTCAACCTCTACATTTTACCGCTTTGGGCAATGTGTATGCGAAAAGCGAATTTAAATTAGGCCCATTCCTCCTCCCCCCCCCCCTTAATGAAACAGAACGTCGCACAATTCACAGGTGTGTTCTAAATATAGACACACGACGCTGCGATTGGCAGTTCCGATTGCATGGGAAGTAATCTCATAACCACCCCGTCACAATATGTACACACATATATAATACAAGAAGGGGGTGACAGGAAGAAAAGGAACAAGGGAGACACAGAGAGGGATAGAAAAGAGGGAATTCCTAGCACAGAATTTCCAGAAAGTGTGGATGCCATTTATACGGACAGTCTCCTGCATCACCTTACCTTCTAACAGCCGTCATTGGTCGTTAGGCAGGTAAAACGCCAGGTCCCAATCAGCCAAACTGTGGCACAGTGTTGGCACAGGGCAGTCTACATAACGATACACGGTAATGCACTGTCAAACCTTGAAAAATAAATGACAGCAGCTGCCGGTGCTGTGGGGCCCCTCCCACCGGGGCCCGGGGGCCCCTCCCACCCCGCCCCTCCCACCCCCCGCCCCTCCCACCCCCCCTCCCACCCCCTTCCTAATTCTGACCCTTGGGGCAAAATGGAAAACAAGAAGTTGTGTTATTTTGTCTATTCACTACTATGTCGAAACTGAATTAATATAAAAAGTGTCCCACGCCAAAAATTTGTGTCCGTTACTGATAATTATGTGGTTATTGCCATATCTTACATTAAACATGCCTTTATGTGTGTGGAATGCATGCTTGTTCATTATTCTAGGAATAAAAGAGATGAAACTGAACGCAAAAAACACCCACACACCCACACACACCTACACATCCGCACCCCTACAAACCCAATCACCTGAACCCACCCACCTACCTACACCTATGTTGAGATTGTCTTCAACTATGATGTCATGCACTTAGTATTACCACCTGTACTCTCCTTTAAAGGCGATTAAAAAATCCTCTGACAGGACAAAAATTTACAAAACTGCATACAAACTGGGATGGAATATTAAAAAAAAAGAGATGCATGTTTATTCATTATCCCTGAAATAAAAGAGTTGAAATTGAACACAAAAAATGGGACACACACACACACACACACACACAGACATGTCACACACACGTCACACACACACACACGTCACACACACACACACACACACACACACACACACACACACACACACACACACACACACACACACACACACACACACACACTCTCTCTCTCTCTCTACATCCACCCCCACCTTCACCCCCCCACACACCCACCACCTACCCCCTACCCCAACAACTACACACACCCCCATTACACCCCCCCTACACCCCCCCTTACCCCCCCCCCCAACCACCATTTTTTAACCAGAATAAGAGGAAGTGATAAGAGAAGTGACAGAACAGCTGCTCGGCTCCGATAGTATAGAGGAGGGAGTCACAGCCATGATTGCATGAGGTCAGACGTTTGAAGAGAGAAACGACTTGCAAGCCTTCAGCAGGGCTAACTAGTTAACTGCCTCACGTTGTGTTGGCACACAGTTAGCAAGGTGTTCGACCGAAAATTCCACGTGCGTGCGTGCGCACACATATACAGACACACACGCGCACGCGTGCATGCATGCGCGCACACACACATACACACACACACATTCGTGGAAAGATACTTCTGGTGAACCAGACGTTTTAAAATAAAGAAAGAATAGAAAGAAAGAAAGAAAAAACACACATATACACACGCGCACGCATGAATGCATGCACCACCCCACCCCAACACACACACACACACACACACACACACACACACAACACTCTAACCCCCCCAGCCCCCCCCCCCCCCCCCCCCCCCCCCCCCCTCAAGAAACTCGTTTCCAAGGAAACAGTATAAAAACTTATTTAAAAAGAGCAAACCCAAACAAGTAGTGTTATCAAAGCCACATTAATGTTCACTGCACTTTTGGGGGGGCTGTTTATGAGGACAGGAGTTCACTCCCCCTGTTGCTGCTGCTGCTGCTCCCAGAAGAAACTGTATCAGCTAAAAGCAGATTTCCATTCAATTCCATTTGCCTTCAGTGATGTCTTCCTCTTGTTGTTGTTGTTATTTTATTTTCCCTCCTTGTCTGAGATTGCTTGTTTTGTGTTACCGTCTTCTTTCTGTCTGTCTGTCTGTCTGTCTGTCTGTATGTATGTATGTATGTATCAAGCGCTTTGATTTGCTTTTTTGCAAGATATAGCGCTATATAAATTCTATGTATTATGATGATGATGATGATGTATGTATGTATGTATGTATGTATGTATGTATGTATGTATGTATGTATGTATGTATGTATGTATGTATGTATGTATGTATGTATGTATGTATGTATGTTTATCTGTTTGTTTGTCTATTTGTCTGTCAGTCTGTGGCTGGCTGTCTCTGACTCTGTGAAAGTCAAAGTTATTTCCAGATGGTGTGTGTGTGTGTGTGTGTGTGTGTGTGTGTGTGTGTGTGTGTGTGTGTGTGCGTGCGTGCGCGCGCGCGCGCGCGCGCGCGCGCGCTCCTTTATAACTTTTTCTAGACAAAGGAAAGCCTTGCCTGTCTTTTCCTAAGTTCATTTTCTCCACCATATTCAGTAACGGCAAAATGCTCCTGTTTGTAGCGACACACTATGACCCAAAAGTGAAAAAGATCACTGAACAACAGACTGACTTTGGTTGCTGCATGTGGCACAAAGAAAGAAAAACACTGTTCCTTTTAAATTGACTAAACAATAGCTTAGTCGTTAGAACACTCGCTTTCCCCAAGCTAAGGTAAAGCAGAATTGAACGTGGTAACCAAGTGGATGGGTGACTGTTTGCACACCTTGGTTTCAGTACAGTCCCCCATTTCACCCTGCTGTAAATGGGTGCCTGCCTCTTTAGAATCAGAGAAGAGGCGAGGGAGAGGAGATGGGCGCTGTCCTCTTCATCATTTTACCAGAATCTGACAGGCTTTAGGAGAAACGTTTAACACCTTTGACGAGAGCAGGGCGTTCATTATTATTGCCACTGATGACGGTAAAAAGATACTGCAACAGCAGACGACACGAAAACACCCCCCATTTTGGAACAGACCTTTTCTGTCTCAAAACAAGCAAGAGCTTGTGTGGGTTTCCTGTTTTCGCTGGAGAAAATTCACCGGAGCAGTAAGTGTAAAACATGATAGGTGGGAAATATCTTGTGCACCGGCGGTGTGACCTGTGATGACATAAGCAGACAAGTTATCTGATGTTAGACGTGTTTTCGATGGCAGCTATTTCCTGAGAGAGAGAGAGAGAGAGAGAGAGAGAGAGAGAGAGAGAGAGAGAGAGAGAGAGAGAGAGAGAAGAGAGAGAGAGAGAGGTGGTGGTGGTAATAGATATTTGTAGATCTACTGCTTCTACTTCTATTGCTGCTGTTTTTTGTTTTTTTGCACGCTGTAACTCAGCTTCCATGCTGCTGCAGTTGCTATAGCTACCTCTACTATAACTATGTGAGTTTATTAAAAGAAAGAGAGAAACTAACAAAAAATAGTTTTTTTTTAAAAAAAAAACCGTGGGAGAGAATAAGAACACAATCAGACTAGACAGACGTAGACTCAGCGAGCTTGCAATTTTTGAGTGGAACTTAAAAAAAAAAGGTTTTAGTTATCTCCCCCCCAACAAAAAAAGAAATCAAGGACAAACGCTTTTAAAAGAAGACGAATTTTTTTTTAAAAAGTACAAATACAAAATGTTTTTTTTCAACACAAGTGATATCAAACTGCTGTACAAGTACTGAATAATCAAGTGAGTTTGTATTTATCCAGTGGGAAAGAGGTATTGGTGTAATATTTTAGTGACAAGACAAACATTTCTTTAAAAAAAATCCACTATATGAATGATCATGATGATTATTACTACCGCTGCTGCTTTCGTTCCTACAACTTCTACTGCTCGACCTTGGATCAGAACTAGGTATAAAAAAAACACTTTTAAATGCTCTAGCTACAATCCTGCACAGCTCGAATATTATAGAGTAAAAATTAGATGATGATTCTGACAACAGCATAAGTACAGTTAGTGTCAGCTGTTCTACCGCACACCTTCAATATGTAACTTCAATCTTTCTTTCATCCTTTAAGTCGGTCTGAGACTTTCTTTCTAAGGTGACTCTTGCTTGTCTACCTCTCTGTCTGTCTACCTCACACATAACACACACACACACACACACACACACACACACACACACACACACACACACACACACACACACACACACACACACACACATACACACTCACTCTCTCTCTCTCTCTCTCTCCCCCACACACACACTCCTCTGTCTCTGTCTCTCTCTGTCTCTCCGTCTCTGTCTGTCTGTCTGTCTGTCTGTCTGTCTGTCTGTCTGTCTGTCTCTTTCTCTCTCTCTCTCTCTCTCTCTCTCTCTCTCTCTCTCTCTCTCTCTCCTTTTGTTTAAATGATTATCAATGTATTAAGTGGGGATTACGCGTTTGTTGGATGTAAACCTATCTCCTTTTTCTTTAAATCATAGGTTGAACTTTTATTGTTGGTGATAGTGGTTTTGTTTTCGTTTGTTTTATCTTGTTGTTTGTATTTTCTTTATTTTTTTGTTTTTTGTTTGTTATTTTTCTTTGGGGAAGGGGGGGGGGGTGCTATTCCCTAATCAGGGCAAGGGCCGGATGAAAAAAAAAAGTGAATGCTTACTCTGTTACTCTTGGAAAATAAAGATTATTCATTCTCTGTGCCCCTTCTCCACTTTTTGTTTCAGTCTCTTTCTACCCTCTTTCTTTAAGACTGTGTGTGCTCATGCGTGTGCATCATGCATATCTTACAGAGAACCCAGAACCTTCATAAAAAATATCTATCTATATATAATGTCATATATATATATATATATATATATATATATATATATATATATATATATATATATATATATATATATATATATATATATATATATATATAAATCACTCTCTCCCACCCCACCGTTTCCTCATTCCCCCCTTATACCCCCCTCTAAACCCCCCCAACCCTCCCCCCCCCCCACACAATACACACACTTTTCCCCGCAGCCTGTGGTACTCCTCTCTGTGAACGTCGTTTGATGAGTCAAAGGAAAGGAAGTTCTATTCCAACCTACACTTCTATTCTGGGCACCTTCGTTTCGCTGCTTTAGATGTCTATCACATCTCTCTCTCCTTCTCTCTCTCCTCTCTCTCTCTCTCTCTCTCTCTCTCTCTCTCTCTCTCTCTCTCTCTCTCCTCTCTCTCTCTCTCTCTCTCTCTCTCTCTCTCTCTCTCTCTCTCTCCTCTCCTCCTCCCTCTCCTCTCTCTCCTCTCTCTCTCCTCTCTCTCTCTCTCTCTCTCTCTCTCCTCTCTCTCTCTCTCTCTCTCTCTCTCTCTCCCTCTCTCTCTCTCTCTCTCTCCTCTCTCTCTCCTCTCTCTCTCTGTCTCTCTCTCTCTCTCTCTATCTCTGTCTCTCTCTCTAACGATAAGCTCACCAGGCCCTGTTACTCGTGTTAAAACTTTCTCTGAATAAAATTTTTAATGGCATCTATTGAATTAAAGTAGACGCTTACTCAGAGAGAGAGAGAGAGAGAGAGAGAGAGAGAGAGAGAGAGAGAGAGAGAGAGAGAGAGAGAGAAGAGAGAGAGGACGGGATATGAAAACTTATACATATATTAGGCGGTGACCTCCTTATGAAGAGGAACATATGAATGATCAATGAGCAGGCACCGTTTATGCTCTCTCTCTCTCTCTCTCTCTCTCTCTCTCTCTCTCTCTCTCTCTCTCTCTCTCTCTCTCTCTCTCTCTCTCTCTCCTTCCTTTGTATTTACCACTTTCCCATTTTATACTATCCTAAACTTCACATTAAATAGAAATGTTGTGTTTTTTATGTCGAATTTGAAATTGTATCATGTCGTCTAAATAAGAAGGGGCTGTGTTTGTTAGTTTGGTTGGTTGTTGGTTTTTTCCCCTCATATATATGTTGCGTCTTTTTGGACTATTTAAAGTTCTGCGCTTCAACACGTCTTAAAAATGCTATTTTAGGGTGTTACATCATAATGTTGATTTTTTTGAATGTTTGTTTGCTGTTCGGTTTTGGGTTAGTTTAAATTGTTCTTTTTCTTCATCATATTGATTTAAAGTGAGAAAATATATGTTAAAATGTTTTGATATGTCTATATTGTTTTTTGGTTGGGTTGCTCTCTTCTTGCTGTCTCCTCTCAGTTTTAATCTATTTGATTTATTAGATTATAATCAGTGTATCTGTCTTGACATCAATGTTTGGGTTAGTTAAGGATTATGTGTTTGTTAAATACATATATATCTCTTTTGTTTCTAGTGGGGATTATGCGTTTGTTGAATGGATAAGTATCTTTTTTTAAAATCATAGGTTAAACTTTTATTATTGGTTATGGTGGTTTTGTTTTTCTTTTTATTTTGTTGTTGGTTAGGGTTTTTTTGGGGGGAGGGGGGTGTTTTGTTTTGTTTTGGGGGAGGGGGAGGGCCGGATGAAAAATGTATGTGAATGGTTACTCTGTTACCCTTGGAAAATAAAGGTTATTCATTCTCTAAGAATACTGACGATATGTGTAAGTTGTGTAACGTAGTGGAAGATGAGGAGCATTTGCTAAAAAAAAGTTGTATTCTACGTGAAAATCTAAGGCATAGGTACTTGGTCCCCTACGATCAGCCATATATAAATTTGCTGAAATACGGTTCGTAAGTTAAGTGTATAGCTTTTTATTGTCTTAAAAGTAAGGCAGGATTTTGTCGAAAACTTGGAGAATTGACAAGGAAAATATCAGTATTTGAATCAGGTCAGTTGTTTAATTTAAAAGGCCCCATGTTCACACTTGCTATG
>CM060317.1:38918273-38923273 GCA_030674155.1 Stramonita haemastoma | reverse complement strand
CTTATTCAGCTGCGCATGTGGTCATGGATGCACACGCACAGTGCATGTATGTATGCATATCAGTTTGCACATATAGGCCTACATATGCATCTATGTGTGTGTGTGTGCGTGTCCGTGCGAGTGCGTGCGTGCGAGAGAGAGAGAGAGAGAGAGAGAGAGAGAGAGAGAGAGAGAGAGAGAGAGAGAGAGAGAGAGAGAGAGAGAGAGAGAGAGAGAGAGAGGTGTGTGTGTGTGTGTGTGCCTGTGTCTGTGTCTGTGTTCGTGCACGCGCGAGCGCCTATGTGAATACTAACCCCGGGTTTGCATTTTTTTGAAAAGCTGACACTTCCATACACGCGTGGTTTGAATTCACGAGCACAGTGTACTAATCATCAGTGCATATAGGCGAAACCTCAGGCTTTGGCGTCAGAGACAAGGAAGAAACAAAAACAAAACGCCTCACATAGTTACGTAGATACTACTTGGTACCGGATTCACTTAGTCTGTTTATTCCGACAGGCAGGCAGGCAGGCAGGCAGGCAGGCAAACAGACAGGCAGGCAGGCAGGCAGGAAGGCAGGCAGACAGACACAAGAACAAACTAAGTCAGTGCCGGTGCTGTGTGGCAGCTATCTGTGCTGTAGCCTACAGGATTCACAGTCTGACAGACAGGGCTTACGTAAAGCTGAGATGACGGATGTACCCTTGTAACTACGCATGACGTATTTTGTAGGTACCTGCAGTTCACGGATGTATGCAAGGACAACACATGTGCGTGAGCGTGCACACAAACACATATGCGCGCACGCACACACACACACACACGCACATTTGTAATTGCCCTTCAGGGGATGATTAAAGTGTTTTTGACTTGACTTGATGTGCGCACGCACGCACACATGTGCTCACGCGCGCAAGCATGCACACACACATACGTGTGCACACACACACACATTTGTAATTGCCCTTCAGGGAATGATCAAAGTGTTTTTGACTTGATTGGATGTGCGCACGTACGCACCACACACACACGTGCTCACGCGCCCACGCATACATGCACACACCACACACACACACACACACACACACACATACACACACACACACACACACACACACACACATACACACACACACACACACACACACACACACACACACACACACACACACACACACACACACACACACACACACACACACACACACACACACACACACACACACACACACACACTGCTTTTCCTCGATCATACAAGACAAAACCTTGAAAAAGACAAAACAGAGGAGATAACAATTCTGATAATGCTTTCACCAAAACATTAAGTAGAACAGCTTCATAGATAGATAAGTCAATTTTTTAAATAAATAAAATCCGAAACAGAACAGTTCAAGTGAATGAAATATTTAAATCTTATTTTAAAGCATTTGCTATTCCTGTCAAAATGAATCTCCCAGTTGTTATGTTCTCCCCCTGTGGGAATCTGTCAGATGAATAGCATCCCCCATCTTCTTGATATTCTGCGCAAGAAATTCCCTCTTTTCTATCCCCCTCTTTGTTTCTTCTTCTTTCTGTCATTTCCCTCTTATCTATTTTCTGCCTTCTTGGACCATTCTCCTGCCTTTTCCCCCCAGAAAGACTTAAAATACAACAATTCTCTCCATTACCGAAGTCGGATGCGCTGGGTCTGCCTTGCCAGGTGCTTAACAGCAGCGCAACGCATTCTTTGCTCATATGACAATCTTTGCTGTCTGAGCGTTCGATGATGAAGAAGAAGAATTCCTGTTGAAATGAACTATGCCATTCGTGATTCCTGTCAAAATGAACTATGCCATTCGTTCTTTCTGTCAAAATGAACTACACCATTCGTGTACGGGATAGCGTAATGGTCAGAACTTTGCGCTCGCAATTTGACGACCCGAGTTCGACTCCCGTACGAGGGGATTTTTCCCCTGGAGTTAACATCAGTCAGACTCGAGAGGATCATCAGAAGCAACAACATCAGCTTCTGCACCAAATACCACCTCTACAAATCCGTCGTGATATCTATCCTCCTATATGGCTGTGAATCATGGACTCTGACAGCAGAATTAGAGAGGAGAATCCAAGCATTCGAGGCAAGTGCCACAGAAGACTCCTCAAAATATCATACAAAGAACACAAGACCAATAACTATGTGAAAGAAGAAATCAAAAAGCGCGTGGGCCCCCAAGAGCCTTTGCTCTCCACCATAAAGAGGAGAAAGCTGATGTGGTTTGGTCACACCACAAGACACAACACCCTAGCAAAAACCATCCTGCAAGGAACAGTCGAGGGCAAGAGATGAAGAAGCCGCCAAAAGAAATCATGGGTTGACAACATCAAAGACTGGACCGCCCAACCCCTGCAACACCTCCTACTAGCCACACAGGATCGTGAAGCATGGAAAAAGATGTCTGAGGAGCTGACGTCAAGATCTGCAAAACTCTCCTGCAGCGCTGAAAGAACTGTTGAGTTGTTTAGCAAGTAGGTTAGTTCCAGAATGTCCAGCAACAGCACAGGTGCTACTTTTAGCACTCACAGCATAAACACAAGGCACCGTCTGGACAACTGTTGGGCTGAAAGAAAGACCGGCAGTATAGGCGAGCTAATGAGAGGCGTGTTTAGTTGAGGTGGGTTTTTGTTTTCGTTCCTCGGCTAGAGTTCCTAGGATCATCAATGGTGAGATTTTTGCGTTTACGATCTCCCCCCTCCCCTCCCCCCAGCCATTTAGGTAGCCGCATTCCGACTTTGGGGATGGTGTCTAAACACGACATCTGTGTGCATGCGTTTTTTGAAATGTTGTCATCCATTCCTACCGGTACGAAAAGGCCTACTCTCTTGAAAGAGGGAACAGGTTTTTGACGTGTGGGTAAGATGTTCTGCGGTACAATCGCATACGGGGGCGTGGGTTTTAAAGTCTCATCCTGATGGACTTTCACACTCAGTTCGATTTTCTCATCAAACTGGAAAGAAAGGGCATACAGGGCTGAGAATCGAATCCAGAACTTCACGGTTTACTTGTTAGGCAGGTAAACGTCTTAACCATCCTGCCGCCTTTCTTCTTGACGAGAGTGTTTGACTTCTATCCTGTAAGTACAGGAAGCGGTGAGTTCGAATCTCGGCAGCGGCATCTGACGAATGAAGAAGGATGGGGACTTTCACGATCTTCAAGATCAACTTCAAACACAGGCCGCCTGCAAGTAGCCGTACTTCGCTCTCCGTGTCTCTCTATGTATGCAGAGGATAAAAAATATGCAGGTGAAAGGTCCCGTAACTCCTGTCAGCGTTCGGTGGGTTGGGGAGATACAAACATATATAATAGCCAACGTGCACCCTGTACCTGGAGAGGAAAGGCTCTGCAAAGGATTTCAGTTAGAAAGAGAAGAGAGATAGTAGTAGTAGTAGTAGTAGTAGTAGTAGTAGTAGTAGTAGTAGTAGTAGTAGTAGTAGTAGTAGTACCGTAAAATCCCTAGCATAAGCCCACCATCTAGCAAACGCCCACCCCCCATTTTGGGCTAAAAGTTGTGCACAGGGGTAACTACCTAGCAAACGCCCACCCTGCTTTTTTCAAAGAGACTATGCTCACTTTCACTAGAATTTGTGCAGACTGTTCTAAAAGTCATCCTTTTCCCCTTTCTTTACCTTTTCGTATTTTTTTTTTTTTTTTTAAAATTATCATTCTTTGTCCCCTCTCCTCACTCCCACCCATCCCCAACAAAGTGACTTAAAATTACGTCCTGCTTTTTCCATTGACGTCTTTTGTCTGTCAGTAATGTACTGGTACTTTGACAACGCTCCCTGATGGCCGAAAGTTGGTTCTTGAATCTTTCTGTGCCATTTTTGCAAATTGCCGGAAGCGACAGTCCTACATTGTATCTTTCAAATTGGAAGCCCTCCAGTATCTGGATAACGAAGCAGGTGGGAATGTTTCGGAGTGTGCCCGTGAATTTTCTGTGGATAGGAAGAGGATCAGGGAATGGAGTGAAAACAGAGATAGGCTTGAATAGCAGTACGGAAAAGACAAACAAAAACGGAAACTGTCAAAAGGACCAGCAGTTAGATCTGAACATGTCGACCAAGGTGTGCTGCATTATCTGGAAGATGAAAGATCTGAAGGCAGGGTATTGCGAAACAAGGACCTACAATGGAAAGCCAAGGACCTACAATGGAAAGTGATGGAACTCGTTGGCCTTCTTTGCCTCAAAGTCCCTTTTTTCTATTTCCCTTCACTTCTACTCACACGACCTATCTTACATGCTTTAGGGGTTTGTATTCACTCAATTACACGGTTGAGCACAAAAAAATCTTTGTGCAAAGGGGTCTATCCCTAGCAAACGCCCACCTCCCAATTTTGCCCTAAATCAGTGCACAGGGGGGGTGGGCGTATGCTAGGGATTTTACGGTAGTAGTAGTAGTAGTAGTAGTAGTAGTAGTAGTAGTAGTAGTAGAAGTAGTAGTAGTAGTAGTAGTAGTAGTAGTAGTAGTAGTAGTAGTAGTAGCAGCAGTGGTAGTAGTAGTAGTAGTAGTAGTAGTAGTAGTAGTAGTAGTAGTAGTAGACACCACCGTGTCTTGAAAAATAAACACCTGAAGAAAGACACCAAGATCAGTGTCTACAGAGCCGTGGTACTGACCACCCTCATGTACGGCTCTGAGTCATGGGTCACATACAGACACCACCTGCGAATTCTGGAACTCTTCCACCAACGCTGTCTCCGCTCCATCCTCGACATCCACTGGAGCGACTTCACCACGAATGCTGAGGTGCTGGAGCAAGCAGGGATCACCAGCATTGAGGCCATGTTGCTGAAAACGCAGCTACGCTGGGCAGGGCATGTCTCTAGAATGGAGGACCATCGCCTACCGAAGATGGTTCTCTACGGTGAACTTTCCACCGGACATCGCTACAGAGGCGCACCAAAGAAGAGATTTAAAGACTCTCTGAAGAAATCTGTCAGCCTGCCTCATAGACCATAACCAGTGGTCAGTCCTTGCTGCTGACC
>CM060317.1:38908273-38913273 GCA_030674155.1 Stramonita haemastoma | reverse complement strand
GTTGCAAGATGGTTAAGACGTTCGCCTGCCAACAAGTAAACCGTAAGGTTCTGTGTTCGATTCCCAGCCTCGCCCTTTCTTTTCAGTTTAACGAACAACAACAAAAAGAACCGAATGTCAAAGTCACTCGGATGAGACTATAAACCGAGGCCCTGTGTGCGACCGCACGCAGAACATCTTGCGCACACGTTAAAACCCCGTTCCGCCTTTCGGAAGAGCAGGCCATTGTGTTTTATCATTTTTAATTTAATTTAAAAAAAAATTCTTTTATATCGCGGATAATGGAATAAGCACTCATGTGCTTTTTTCATCCAGTCCCCGTGTGTATGCACTTTTGTAAATATTGTCATCTGTTCCTACCGGCACACAATGGCCTACTCTTACGAAAAGCGGAACAGAATTTAACGTGTGAGCAAGATGTTCTGCGTGCGTTCGCACACGGGGCCTCGGTTTTCAGTCTCATCCGAAAGACTTTTGGGGAGAGTGGAGTCAGCACTGATGTTAACTCCAGGGGAAAAATCCCCTCGACCGGGAATCGAACTCGGGTCGTCAAATTGCGAGCGCAATGTTCTGACCACTAGGCTATCCGCCGGTAGGAGCGGATGACAAAATTATTTGAAAAAGAAAAACACACCAGCATGCACACAGGTGTCGTGTTTAGACACCATCCCTGAGGAAAACTCGGGGATTTGGAATCCCAAAGGCAGCTCTAGGCTGTATTAAAAAAAAAAAATGGGTAGGCGCTGCACTTGTGGCGACGCGCTCTCCCCTGGGAGAGCAGCCTGAATTTCACGCAGATAAATCTGCTGTGACATAAAGTGGTATAAGATATTTAAAAAAATACAGCCTGCAGTGTTGATTTCAGCTGTTGGGTTAATAATGCAGACGAGTGAGACACACTGATTACCTAACAGTTTCGTTTTCCTAGCAGCTGTCTGAGGAGTGCTGACAGTGAAGTATGCAGACTGCACTGTGAAGCAGTTGTCTTCTCTGTTCTGTCATCTAATCCTGTTCTTCGCTTTTTCGGCAGTAAAGTGTGCGCAGTTGAGTGCGCGGGTGCGCCCACCACGTGTGAACACACGTATACTGGAATCGTTAGGAGAGAACAAACATTAAATTGGAGCCAGCAACAACAACAACAACACACACACACAAACGCACGCGTGCGCTTATTCACGCACGTACGCACGCACACACACTCATTACATACACACATATACACACACACATGCACGCACGCACACACATGCACGCACGCACGCACGCATGTACGCACGCACGCACACACACAAATTGGTTGTCCTTAATCAGAGCAAGGGCCCAATGAAAAAAGTATGTGGATGCTTATCTGTAACCCTTGAAAAGTAAAGATCCTTCCTTCCTTCCTTCCTTCCTTCCTTCCTTCCTTCCTTCCTTCCTTCCTTCCTTCCTTCCTTCATTCTCTCTGTCTCTCTGTCTCTCTCTGTGTCTCTCTTTTTATGTCTGTCTCTCTGTCTCTGTCTCTGCCTCTGTGTGTGTGTGTGTGCGTGTGTCTGTGTGTCTGTGTGTCTGTGTCTGTGTCTGTGTCTCTCTCTCTGTGTCTCTGTCTCTGTCTGTGTCTGTCTGTCTGTCTGTCTGTCTGTCTGTCTGTCTGTCTGTCTGTCTGTCTCTCTCTCTCTCTCTCTCTCTCTCTCTCTCTCTCTCTCTCTCTCTCTCTCTCTCTCTCTCTCTCTCTGCGAGGAGGGGGGCAATCTCTATCTACCTGACAACAGCTGTCTTCACCTTATCAAACCAGATTACGCTCTGCACCTGTGCAACAGCCCACAGGTAAAGATGGATAGCTGCCCCCACCCCCTCCCAACCCCGCCCCTGTCCCCCTCAACACCATTTTCCCTTTTCTCTTACGTGAGATTGGGAATCTCATATCTTTGTAAAGAATAGAGCATTCAGGCTGAAATCTTAAAGCGTAGCGTCGATAAGAAATTTCCATCCTCGTGGTAGAAATCATTTATTGTGAGTCAAAGAAGTAAAATGTTTATTCTCACATGGTTTTAACTTCCCTGTGGGGATGCGGAGAGGGAGGTGGGGGTGGAGGAGGTCTGTCAGTATAGATAGTATCGCCACCTTTTGGAAATTTCTGTGCTAGGAATTCCCTCTTTTCTGTCCCTCTCTTCGTTTCTGCTTTGTCCCTTTTCTTCCTGTCATCTTCTTCCTGCTGTTTTTTTTTTGTTTGCCTTCATGGTCATTTCCCCTGCCTCCTCCCCCCCTTAAGAAAACTTAAAACAACAATTTTCTTCCATGCCCAAGTGGGGTGCACTGGGCCTGAACTGTCAGGCGCTTAACGGCAGGGTAACGCATTTTCGTTTATGTGACGGACAACAATAGCTGCTGTCTGAGCGTTCAACAAAGAAGACATGATTTAAAATCTCTTTTTAAAGAGAGAAATGCATCGCTGAATTTCGAGTTCAGTTCTTTTTAAAAATTTTTTTTATATCAAAGTTGTTTGGAAAGAGCTCTGCGAAATAATTGATTTAACATCAGACTAACTTTTTTGCCGGTAGAATAAATCATATCAGGTATGTACTTGTGCTATAAATTTCATCACTGTAGTAATGCTGCAGACTGAAATAAGGAGATAAAACTTTGCGATTAAAAAAGACTTATTTGACTAGGATTGCCATATGTCTATGAATGCATATGGCCTTTGTTTTTATCCTTCACAAGACGGACGCCATAGCCGAGTGGTTAAGGCCATCCAACTTCAATTCCAGGGTCCATGAAGTCGTGGGTTTGAATCTCAGCGGTGCCTGGTATATTAAGGGTGAGGATTTTTTATGTTCTCCTAGGTCAACTTCAAGTGTATACCTGCCAGTGTCTTTATTCCCTTCGTGTATAAACATATGTAGAAGATCAAATATGCACGTTTAAGATCCCGTAATCCATATCAGCGTTCGTTGGGTTAAGGAAACACGAACATACTCAGCATACATCCCTGATGTAGGAATGCTGCTACCTTCATGGTGGGCAAAACGGCCGCATTCGCAAAACCTCACCTTTAATGAACTTTAGAGCTGTAGCCGAGGAACGAAAAAGATTACTACAGACAAAAATAAGGAGATGAAACATATCTGCATTTTCTAAAAACAACAACAACAACAACAACTGATATGAGTAGGACTGCCATATGTCTATGACTGCATATTGTGGCCTTTGTTTTATCCCTCAATACTATTTTTTCTCCCAAAGGCTTTTGTAGCTTCTTTCAAAGCCTTCACCTGTCTGGCAGTCTAGTGGACCACTGAGGCACCACTGAAAATTTTGCAACTTTTGTACGTAGGCATCCGTCAGTCTCGGAAGACAATGAAGTTGCGCTCTATGTTCTAAAGCGCAAAGCCTGGGTAAGTAAGTATGGAGGACCAGCTGTTACCCATGCAACAGACCCACCTCCTCTCGACGTAGCAGGAGTTGTCCATTGGAAAGGCAATCGCCCATACAAATGGTTCCAGTGCTGTCGCAGGAGTCGTCAGAACATTGCCATATACAGCCGATCGCCCATGGGAATTCCAACTCCCCCACTTTTCCTCAGGGATGGTGTCTAAACACGACACCCGTGTGCATGCTGGAGTAGTTTATATTTTGTTGTCGTCCGCTCTTACCAGCACACACTGGCCCGCTCTTTTGAAAGGCAGAACGGGTTTTTAACGTGTGGGCAAGATGTTTTGCGTGCGTTCGCACACGGGGCCTCGGTTTATAGTCTCATCCGAAGGACTTTGACATTCAGTTCGATTTTTTCGTCAAACTGGGAAGAAAGGGCGAGGCTGGGAATCAAACTCAGAACCCAGAACCTTGCGATTTACTTGTTGGCAGGCGAACGTCTTAACCGCCCTGCTACCGTCCTTCCCAACTTTTGTAACCGCTAACTTTGAAACTACTATAAAACTTTTGTTTTAGACTAAGCATTTGTTTTTTTCTTTCTTAAAGCTGGAAAAGTTGTCTGAACAAAGTTTCTGTTCACTAGTTTGTTTTCGGAAATGGTTGCTCAATTAAATTTCTCATTCGTTTTGTTTCTTATCTGTAGGCAATTCTCCAAGCTGTGAATGAGAAAGAATGGCAGAATAATTACAATGGGGAAAATGGGGTGCCTGTATGCCAGGGTGAATAAATGTGACTTTGTTAGAACACACTCTTCTGTCGGCGCTGTGCTAGGATTGGAAGGGACAAGATCAAGGTGAGTGTGCTGGTTAGTCGTCATTTGTGTGAAAAGAGAGAGAGAGAGAGAGAGAGAGAGAGGAGAGAGAGAGAGAGAGAGAGAGAGAGAGAGAGAGAGAGAGAGAGAGAGAAGAGACAGAGAGAGAGAGAGAGAGAGAGAGAGAGACAGACAGACAGACAGACAGACAGACAGAGAGACAGAGAGAGAGAGAGAGAGAGACTGTGTTCATTAGAAATGCTGCACTCTTCTTCGTTGACTTCAGGCCAGACAGTTCAGCCCAGCACTGCTCTGTTTCTGTACTGATTGATACTTATGGTTTTCAGAACAAAATTGTGCTATTTGAAGAGGATAACAAATGTTTCCCCGTTTTTCCCCCTTTTTTCCTGGGCTAGAGCTCCTAGGTTCTCCTATTGTAAGCTTTTGCGAACGCAGCCGTCTTTATCCTCCATGGAGGCAGCTGCATTCCGACCTCGGGAATGTATGTATGCTGGGTATGTTCGTGTTTTTGTAAACCCACCGAACGCTGGAATGAATTACAGGATCTTGAACGTGCAAATATTTGATCTTTTGCACGTGTACACTTCCCTGATCATGTCCATATTTTTTGTACACATGTGAAACATGGACCATAACAGCAGACATTGAAAGAAGGATACAGGCAATGGAGATGAGATGCTTTCGCAAACTTCTTTGTATCTCATACAGAGATTACATCACTAATATGAGGAAGTGAAAACCATAATTAAAAACGTCATGAAGAGCTCCCGACTTCAGTGAAAAAACGCAAGCTAAAGTGGTACGGGCACGTCAT
>CM060317.1:38898273-38903273 GCA_030674155.1 Stramonita haemastoma | reverse complement strand
TTCGATTTCAGCCTCGGCTTTTCTTTCCTCCCAGTTTGACGAACTGAATGTCAACGTCTTTTCGGATGAGACTATAGCCCGAGGCCCCTTGTGCGAACCCATGCAGAACATCTTGCACACACGTTAAAAACCCATTCCGCCTTTTGGAAGAGTAGGCTATTTCGTGTCTGTAGGAACGGACGACAAGAATCCCAAATCCCGGGGGACGGATAGCTTAGTGGTCAGAACATTGCGCTGGCAATTTGACGACCCGGGTTCGAGTCCGGTCGAGGAAATTTTCTTCCTGGAGTTAACATCAGTGCTGTCTCCACTCTCCCCAAAAGTCCTTCGGATGAGACTTTAAACCGAGGCCCCGTGTGCGAACGCACGCAGAACATCTTGCGCACACGTTAAATCCTGTTCCGCTTTTCGTAAGAGTAGGCCATCGTGTGCCGGTGGGAACAGATGACAAGATTTACAAAACTGCATACACACGGGACCAGATGAAAAAAAGCACATGATTGCTTATTCTGTTGTCCTCGATATAAAAGAATTAATAAATAAAAGAATACATAAATAAATAAAATAAATGCATGTACACAGATGTGGTTAGGTACCATCCCCGAAATGAGAATGCGATTACCTAAGTGGTGGTTTGGGGGGAGAGGGGGGGAGGGGAATGGTTGCAAACATATGCAAAATTCCCTCCTTTGGGGAATCTCGAAGCTCTAGCCCATGAACGAAATAAAACAAAACAAAAAAAAGAAACAACTATAAGGAGAGCGACAAGCGTGTTTTGTTTAAACCATCATCCCACGTCAATGAAAGCATACACCGTGTGCTAATGAAATGACAGGAAACGCATTTCGTTATATGCTAATGAAATGACAGGAAACGCATTTCGTTATATGCTAATGAAATGACAGGAAACGCATTTCCCAATATGCTAATGAAATGACAGGAAACGCATTTCCCAATATGCTAATGAAGTGACAGGAAACGTATTTCCCAACATGCTAATGAAATGACAGGAAACGTATTTCCCAATATGCTAATGAGATGACAGGAAACGTATTTCCCAATATGCTAATGAAATGACCGGAAACGTAGTTAATTTCCCAGTATGCTAATGAGATGACAGGAAACGTATTTCCCAATATGAACTGAAAAGTACTCTACATGAAGTGCATCATTTCATTAGCGAAATAGTTTTGATACCGAAAATCCAGAGAGAGAGAGAGAGAGAGAGAGAGAGAGAGAGAGAGAGAGAGAGAGAGAGAGAGAGAGAGAGAGAGAGAGACAGAGAGAGACAGAGACAGAGACAAGAGAGACAGAGAGACAGAGAGACAGAGACAGAGACAGAGAGACAGAGACAGAGAGAGAGAAAGAGACAGACAGAGAGAGAGAGAGACAGAGAGACAGAGACAGACAGAGAGAGACAGAGAGAGACAGAGAGAGACAGAGACAGAGAGAGACAGAGAGAGAGACAGAGAGAGAGAGAGACACAGAGAGAGAGAGAGAGACAGAGAGAGAGAGAGAGACAGAGAGAGAGAGTCCATGTATGTATTTGGAGCTGGAACATAAAAACATAATGTTGGAAAAAAAAAAACGAGTGCATGGCAGTAAATCTTTTAGGTCGTTCCTCTTGGGCAAGTTGAACCTGGCGGAGCCCACTCATCTCCAGGCACAGTGTGCATGCTGGGCATGTTTATATTTTCTGTAACCCATGGAACACTTCAGCGCAGTGTCCAAACGACTCCTATGGGGGTTAAGGGGGAGGTCAGGTGAAATTCAACCACATTAGCAAAGAGTCGCGTGAATCATGTTGCACATGTATATATGTACATTTTAGATAGCTCTGAGTTGATGGAGCATTGCACTGATCTTTTCAGGCTGTGCTTCTTGGGCAAGATGACGACCTTCTCCCAGGAACCTCCAACCTTCAAGGCTTTGGCACTTCCTCATCACAGGCACAGAAGTGCATGGGACACCGAAACTGATGTCACCATGAGATTAGAACAGACTTAAGATAATATAATGGTACTGCTATGGAAAGTGCATCTGCTTTGAGACTATGTGACAGGGCTGAATTCTACGGTTCTTATAATATTTCCCGGCTGTCAAGCGGACTCGAGAAATACAGACACCTGCAGTGTTACTTAAGTAATTTGAACAACACTCACAAACTCACACCCGTAAAGTCGATGAAGCTTAACTTATGTAGTCCCAGTCTTCTCAATAAGCCCATAGCAAACTCACTTTGGGTAGGAGCCAGCCAGAGTCCTAAAAATCCCCGTATCCTCCTGTTGTATTCGAATCTGTGACTATCCAACCAGTCACCCAACGCACTAACCACACTGCTCTGCTTGGCGGCTTAACTACACATTGCAGCAGAAACTCGAACCCAGGAATTGATAAAATAACAAGAGATGGCAGCCAGAAGCGCTCTTCAAGGCTAAACTGTAGCATCGGTCATGTGATCGCTGCTTTCAGAAAAAAAAATACAGGAGAGAGAGAGAGAGAGAGAGAGAGAGAGAGAGAGAGAGAGAGAGAGAGAGAGAGAGAGAGAGAGAGAGAGAGAGAGAGAGAGAGAGAGAGAGAGAGAGAGTGAAGAAGACAAAGGAGTGACAGGAGAGGAAGTCAAAAAGGTGGCGGCGGAAAAAAGGAATCAAGTTTCACTTATTGACAGCTTTTAGTGTAGAAACAAACGAAAAGAAAAAAAAAACCCAAACAAAACGCACGCATCAGTTGATTTTATTAGTTGTTCTTTTCGTGTGTGTGGTGCTTATTTCTCTTTGCCTTTCTGTTATTTTACTTCGTTGTATTGTATTATATTGGAGCAGTACAGAGCGGAGTGGCGTGGAGTGAAGTGGGAGTAGAGTAGAGTGGAGTGGCGTGGAGTGAAGTTGAGTGAAGTGGAGTGGTGTGGTGTTGAGTGGAATGGGGTGAAGTGGAGTGGAGTGGAATGGAATGGAAGGGAATGGAGTGGAGTGAAGTGGAATAGAGTGGAGTGGAGTGGAATAGAGTGGAGTAGAGTGGAATGGAATAGAAGGGAATGGAATGGAGTGGAGTGGAGTGGCGTGGCGTGGCGTGGTGTGGCGTGGCGTGGCGCGGAGTGGAGTGGAGTGGAGTGGAGTGGTGTTGAGTGGAGTGGCGTGGTGTGGAGTGGTGTTGAGTGAAGTGGAGTGGAGTGGAGTGGTGTTGAGTGGAGTGGTGTTGAGTGGAGTGGTGTTGAGTGGAGTGGAGTGGCGTGGCGTGGCGTGGCGTGGCGTGGCGTGGCGTGGTGTGGTGTGGAGTGGAGTGGTGTGGAGTGGAGTGGCGTGGCGTGGTGTGGAGTGGAGTGGTGTGGTGTTGAGTGGAGTGGAGTGGTGTTGAATGGAGTGGTGTTGAGTGGAGTGGAGTGGCGTGGCGTGGTGTGGAGTGGAGTGGTGTTGAGTGGAGTGGAGTGGTGTTGAATGGAGTGGTGTTTAGTGGAGTGGTGTTGAGTGGAGTGGAGTGGTGTTTAGTGGAGTGGTGTTGAGTGGAGTGGAGTGGTGTTGAGTGGAGTGATGTTGAGTGGAGTGGTGTGGAGTGGAGTGGTGTTTAGTGGAGTGGTGTTGAGTGGAGTGGAGTGGTGTTGAATGGAGTGGTGTTTAGTGGAGTGGTGTTGAGTGGAGTGATGTTGAGTGGAGTGGTGTGGAGTGGAGTGGTGTGGAGTGGAGTGGTGTTGAGTGGAGTGGTGTTGAGTGGAGTGGAGTGGTGTTGAATGGAGTGGTGTTTAGTGGAGTGGTGTTGAGTGGAGTGATGTTGAGTGGAGTGGTGTGGAGTGGAGTGGTGTGGAGTGGAGTGGAGTGGTGTTGAGTGGAGTGGAGTGGAGCGGAGTGGAGTGGAGTGGAGTGGTGTTGAGTGGAGTGGAGTGGAGTGGAGCGGAGTAAAGTGGAGTACACCACTCCACTCGACGCCACGCCACGCCGGAGTGGAGTAGAATGAAGTGGAGCGGAGTGAAAGGGATAGAATGGAGTGGAGTGGCGTATAGTGGCGTGGCATGGTGTGGAATGGAATGGAATGGGGTGGAGTGAAGTGGGAGTGACGTGGAATGGAGTGGCGTGGAATGGAGTGGAGTGGAGGGGAGTAGAATGGAGTGGCGTGGCTTGGCGTGGAGCGGAGTGGAGCGGAGCGGAGTGGAAAGTATGATAGATAGTGTAGTTTAGTGTAAGCGAGTGCATTGTGTGGCATTGCATTGTACAGTGTCGCATTGCATTGTCTCTGTGGTGTGCCTTAGCCACCACACCCAAGGACGCCGACATGATCCGCCTTCTCCCTACACTCTGGTCTTCACTGACCCTGCCGTCTTCATGGATCCTCATGCCACAGGATTGGGGGATGTTGCCAATGAGAGAAGCTGATGTCTGCCTTTTTTCTCTGTTTGCCTCGGTCTTGTTTTGAAAGTCTTCATGAGGTCCGTATCTTAGTTTCATGGGGCATGGCCTACATATCTTTATCATTGATGTAAGAAGTTTTCTTGTTGTTCACAAATTCGTGTCATACGCTTTCGTTTGTACTTCTCTCTGTCCAGCTGACCCTGAGCAGCCTTCTAAAAATACACATTGCAGCTGCTTTGAATCTGTTGTCATCGTATTTTCTTCGTGTCCAGGAATTACGGCCATATAGCATGACTGGCCATACTACGTATTTCATTGTTTTCATTTTCAGCCGGCAAGAAATGCTGCCATCTGTCCAGATGTTGTTTATTTGGATCGTTCTACGTTCAGCCATGCCCATTCTTGTCATCCTGTCCTTGGTACGTGGCCTGTCATTTGTTTTCACCCAGTCAAGATATTTAATAGTCTTTGATATTTTCTACAGACGTTTTGTCAATCTGCATTCATGCTCTGTCTGTTTTGCAATCAGTTTGAGCAGCGAGCAGCACTTTTGTCTTATGGGGCTCTGACCTGGAAACCAGCTCTTCTTCCTGTTACATCTACTCTGTGTGTGTGTGTGTGTGTGTGTGTGTGTGTGTGTGTGTGTGTGTGTGTGTGTGT
>CM060317.1:38865773-38895773 GCA_030674155.1 Stramonita haemastoma | reverse complement strand
CTAGGTAATGCATGGCTTTCAGCCACCTTCTCCTAGGTAATGCATGGCTCTCTGCCACCTTCTCCTAGGTAATGCATGGCTCTCTGCCACCTTCTCCTAGGTAATGCATGGCTCTCTGCCACCTTCTCCTAGGTAATGCATGGCTTTCAGCCACCTTCTCCTAGGTAATGCATGGCTCTCTGCCACCTTCTCCTAGGTAATGCATGGCTCTCTGCCACCTTCTCCTAGGTAATGCATGGCTCTCTGCCACCTTCTCCTAGGTAATGCATGGCTTTCAGCCACCTCCTAGGTAATGCATGGCTCTCTGCCACCTTCTCCTAGGTAATGCATGGCTCTCTGCCACCTTCTCCTAGGTAATGCATGGCTCTCTGCCACCTTTTCCTAGGTAATGCATGGCTTTCAGCCACCTTCTCCTAGGTAATGCATGGCTTTCAGCCACCTTCTCCTAGGTAATGCATGGCTCTCTGCCACCTTCTCCTAGGTAATGCATGGCTCTCTGCCACCTTCTCCTAGATAATGCATGGCTTTCAGCTACCTTCTCCTAGGTAATGCATGGCTCTCTGCCACCTTCTCCTAGGTAATGCATGGCTCTCTGCCACCTTCTCCTAGGTAATGCATGGCTTTCAGCCACCTTCTCCTAGGTAATGCATGGCTTTCAGCCACCTTCTCCTAGGTAATGCATGGCTTTCAGCCACCTTCTCCTAGGTAATGCACGGCTTTCAGCCACCTTCTCCTAGGTAATGCACGGCTTTCAGCCACCTTCTCCTAGGTAATGCAGGGCTCTCTGCCACCTTCTCCTAGGTAATGCATGGCTTTCAGCCACCTTCTCCTAGGTAATGCATGGCTTTCAGCCACCTTCTCCTAGGTAATGCATGGCTTTCAGCCACCTTCTCCTAGGTAATGCAGGGCTCTCTGCCACCTTCTCCTAGGTAATGCATGGCTCTCTGCCACCTTCTCCTAGGTAATGCATGGCTCTCTGCCACCTTCTCCTAGGTAATGCATGGCTTTCAGCCACCTTCTCCTAGGTAATGCATGGCTCTCTGCCACCTTCTCCTAGGTAATGCAGGGCTCTCTGCCACCTTCTCCTAGGTAATGCATGGCTCTCTGCCACATTCTCCTAGGTAATGCATGGCTCTCTGCCACCGTCTCCTAGGTAATGCATGGCTCTCTGCCACCTTCTCCTAGGTAATGCATGGCTTTCAGCCACCTTCTCCTAGGTAATGCATGGCTTTCAGCCACCTTCTCCTAGGTAATGCATGGCTCTCTGCCACCTTCTCCTAGGTAATGCATGGCTCTCGATCACCTTCTCCTAGGTAATGCATGGCTTTCAGCCACCTTCTCCTAGGTAATGCATGGCTCTCTGCCACCTTCTCCTAGGTAATGCATGGCTTTCAGCCACCTTCTCCTAGGTAATGCATGGCTTTCAGCCACCTTCTCCTAGGTAATGCATGGCTCTCTGCCACCTTCTCCTAGGTAATGCATGGCTCTCTGCCACCTTCTCCTAGGTAATGCATGGCTCTCTGCCACCTTCTCCTAGGTAATGCATGGCTTTCAGCCACCTTCTCCTAGGTAATGCATGGCCCGCCTTCTCCTGAGTGCTTCAGCAATTCTCCTGGAATGTTATCGAGAACTGGTACCTTTCCTCTTTTCTATCCCTCTCTTTGTTTCTGCCTTGTTTCTGTTTTTCCTGTTAATTCCTTCACGACTATTTTCTACCTTCTTGGTCCATTCTCCTGTATTTTTCCCCCAGAAAGACTTAAAAGGTAACCATTCTCTCCTGAGCCAAAGTCAGATGCGCTGGCTTGATTTGCCAGGCGCTTAACGGCAGCGCAATGGTTTTCTCCCATATGATAGACAACAACAGTTGCTGTCTGAGCGCTTGACGAAGAAAAAGAAAAAGGAAACTGGAGAAAAAAAACCCGAAGGATTTTATTTCATGGAATTGACACTTGATTCACTGATCATTCTGTATTGTCACGGATAACTAGCTGTCTGGCCTGCAAAGATGGCCAAGCCTTCAGAAACAGTGACTGTTGGGATCAGATGGCGTCAATATCGATTACACCACACAGAGTCTTCTTGGACAATGGCGGTGATTTCTGTTCACAAGATGTTTTTGTTTTTGTCTTTTGCCACGTACAGCAGAATGAAATAGATCATGGTTATCATAAAGCAGAATGATATGTATCATGGTTATGATAAAGCAGAATGATATGTATCATGGTTATGATAAAGCAGAATGAAATAATTCGTACTTATTTTATGATGATCAAAGGTCAGGCATGGCAAAGCAAGGCAAATTAAAGCAAAATCCTGTTAAAGAAACTCCAGAGTAATCCACATTGCTCGTAATATATTTAAAACGTGAAACACGCTCAGACCTTTAGGAACAATAATTAACCAACAATCATTTCAGCTGTCAAAAGAGCAATATGGAGACTACCATTTCGGTTTTTTAAACTACAAAAACAATACATATAAGGATAAATGACACAGGTTCATTTTCAAGTAATCCATAGTCTTCCGAGACTGGCGGATGCCTATTATTCGTTGTATTGGGCGAAGTCAAAATGCTTTTAATATTATCGTGATAAAATGGAAACGCTTCAGGAAAAGGAAAAGCCAGTATTCTTTTTCGTTCCTCGGCTAGAGTTCCGAGGTTCCCCAATGGTGAGATTTTGTGTGTGTGACCGCTTTTGCCCACCATGAAGGTAGCCGTATTCTGATTTCGGGGATGGCCAGTATTTAAAATCTCTGTAAAAATCATCACTAGACTCTCTCTTTCTCTCTTTCTCTCTTCTTCTCTCCTCTCTCCTCTCTCTCTCTCTCTCTCTCTCTCTCTCTCTCTCTCTCTCTCTCTCTCTCTCTCTCTCTCTGATCTGTGAGGGAGACAGAGAGAAAGAGTGAAAGAGCGAGAGACAGAAACAGAGAGACAGAGACAGGCAGAGTGACAGGCAGAAACAGAGACAGAGAGACAGAAAAACCGATGAAGAGAGAGAGAGAGAGAGAGAGAGAGAGAGAGAGAGAGAGAGAGAGAGAGAGAGAGACAGAGAGACAGAGAGACAGAGAGAGAGACAGACAGACAGACAGACAGACAGACAGACAGACAGACAGACAGACAGACAGACAGAGAATGCTACAGTGTAAAATGATATAGCAGCTGTTGTAAAAGTGTCGATAAGGGGAATGAAGATGGTGGGGGTGGAAAAGAAGTTGGGAGGAGGCAGGAGAGGAACGGGGGGGGGGGGGGGGGGGGGAGAGGTGAGTGGGGGGATGGGGGTGGATGGGATGAGTAGGGAGTGGGGGGGGGTGTTGGTGGTTGGAGGTGGGGGGGGGGAAGGGGCAGGTATTGTGGTGTAAAATATAGATCAGGTATGAAAGGAAAATGGCAGGAGTGAAGAATGAATCCTGTCTCGGCGCTCTCCTGACCAGGCAGTCAGGATTTGTGTTTGTCACCGAAAGCACTGCCGCCGCTGTAGTCTAGTGGTTAGGGCGTTGGACTCGTAATCTAAAGGTTGCGGGTTCGATCCCAGCTTTCGGCTATGGCGTTGTGCCCTTGGAAAAGGCACTTTAACGGCTATTTTGTCACCCCACCCGAGGTGTAAAAGGGGTACCAACCTTGTGTTGGGGGTTAACCCTGCGATAGACTGGCGTCCTATCCAGGAGAGAGTCTATGACTCTCAGTCGCTTAACGCCACAGAAACCGGGATAAGCACCGGCCTGATGAGCCTTAGGCTCGGGACAGACTTTAACTTTAACCGAAAGCACTGACGACGATGATGATGACACTGTGTTGTGTCCACACTGCAAGACAAACATGGAATTAAAGAAATCCAAGAAACCGATCAAGAAAAAAGGAAAAGAAAAAAGAGAAACTGAGAGATAATAAAAGAAAGAGACTGAAAGACTGTAAGAGACAAAGGATATATGAGAGAGAGAGAGAGAGGGGGGGGAGAGGGGAGAGAGAGAGAGAGAGAGAGAGAGAGAGAGAGAGAGAGAGAGAGAGACAGAGAGACAGAGAGACAGAGAGACAGAGAGACAGAGAGAGAGACAGAGAGACAGAGAGAGGTGATGGAGAGAGATGAAGGGGGGGGAGAGAAAGAGAGACTTCAGACTTCAGAGAAAGAGAGGGAGGGAGAGAGAACGGGGAGAGAGAACGGGGAGAGAGAGAGAGAGAGAGAGAGAGAGAGAGAGAGAGAGAGAGAGAGAGAGAGAGAGAGAGAGAGAGAGAGAGAGAGAAACTCTGAACTCTGAAATTTAATGAACATAGGCCAACAGCCCCTTTCATGGGGAGAAACACAAACATCGACACACTATTCTGTCATAATAATAATGCAGCATGGTAAGAAAGCACAATAGTGGTTCCACATGAAAAGATTCATTGAAACAAATGAAGAACACAGAGGAATAGTCTTAATCCTGGGGACTATTAGCATTTACACTTCCATATCATCAATGAAATTCTGTCTAAGTCTGAAAGCAGCTAGAAGGTATTTCGCAAGATTTACCAACGATGTTTTTGAATTGCAAGCAAGCACACTGACAAGTGCATTGTCCAGGTTAACATCAACATCAACGTTCAAGTTGAACTTCTGTCTAATGTCCTCATATAAGGGACATTTAAACACAAAGTGTGCTTCATCTTCTTTCACACCTATACACACAGGGCATGCGGTATTATCATCTGTAGGTGAAAAACGATATTTATGTACATTTAACTGCGACACACCCATCCTGAATTGGGCCAAAACATTTCTGTAACCTTCGACATACAAAATTTCAACATAGTTTTCTAAAGCAAATCTATGTTTAACTTTACCATAAATTGAGAACCGTGGGTTTGAATCCATGTTATTACGCCAATTGTGGCAGAAGCTACTATGTAATCTCTCTTTAAGTTCTTTCATGAAAATGTTATCGGAGCCACATCCAAACAACCACACTTGTTCAAAACCATTTTCACACAGAATATTCTTAATGTAGGATACCCATGTCACATGGCCTTTCTCATGCATAGCAAATAACATTTTATATGCTTTTTTAGAATACCTTTCTTCAGATTGCTTTAACAGTCGTAGCCAGTACTTAACACATCTCATAATAGCTGTAATCCAAAGTGGGAAACGACCTAATTCGCCGTATACAACATCATTAGCTGTTTTATTTCGAACATGCAGGAATCTTTTACATGCATAAAGATGTATTTGTTCAACTTGGCGATAGACTTTATATCCCCATACTTCAGAAGCATACAGAACAAGGGGAACGACTTGAGTGTCAAAAAGTTTAAAGAAAACATCAGGAGAATTACATCCAATTTTTCCCAAAGTACACATGATATCGTTCACACATCTTTTACCTTTAAGTTTCACTTCTTCCATGGCAGCTGAAAAACTATTTTTAGTGGAAAAGGTAAGGCCTAAATACTTATACGAGTTCACAACTTCTAACGGACTACCATTCAAAAACCATTTTTCTCTTGCACCAAGAAAGCCACCTTTCCTAAAAACAATTATTTTGGATTTATCTATGTTTACTGTTAGTTTCAGTCTCTCTGTTTCCTTTTGTAGGTTGTTAAGTTGATGCTGTAAGCCTACTGCAGTTGAGGCCAACAAGGTCAAATCGTCAGCAAATAACATCAAATATAGTTCAATCTCACTTGATTCAAGAGTCACACCATGTTTACCATTTAAGATTAGTTCATTAGCTAGCTCGTTAATCAATAATGAAAATAAGACTGGGCTTACAATGCAACCCTGCTTCAACCCTTGTAAACATTCGAAGAAACTTGAATAGCCTGTCTTACTCTGGCACATTACACATGCTTTAACAGTAGAATACATTGCATGAAGCATCTTGAACATTCTTCCCTTAATACCTGCACGAAACAGTACGGACCACAAAACATTACGATTAACAGTATCATACGCTTTCTTAAAATCAATAAATGCTACATAAAGTTTTCTGTGTTTAAGTAAGTAGTTTTCTATCAGTGCATTTAAAGTAAATATATGGTCTATTGTTGAACGGCCTTTTCTGAATCCAGCCTGGGCTTCACAAATAGAACCATTCTGTTCTACCCACAGTGTCAATCTCTTATTAATGATATAGGTAAATACTTTACTTAGAATACTTAAAAGGGATATACCCCTATAGTTGTCTGGGTTTCTAGGGTCACCTTTCTTATGAAGTGGATATACTATAGCCTCTGTCCATTTGGAAGGGAAAAAGCCCTTAGAAAATATGGCATTGAAATATTTTGACAAAAAAGGAGTAATGGATTGTTCAGCATTTTTCAACATTTCAGCTAAAATACCATCTGGACCTGCTGCTTTTCTACATTTCATATGACTAATAGCTTTCCTTATTTCCCTCTCTGAGATTTCACTGTCTAATATATCATCAAATGTTAATTCATCTACATCATGCGAGAAGTTAACATGATCAGTAACAACTCCGTCATTGAAGACAGATTCAAAGTGACGGATCCACTCATCCTCTGAAATATCATTAGTGACAACTTTACGATTTCTGTGCTTGCAGATCTCACACCAGAACTGGTTAGGATTGTTAATCGAATCCAGTATTTTGTTCACATTACAGTTTCTATGTGTTCGTTCTTTCTTTTCAAGTAAAGTCTTGTATTCTTTCTTTGCCTCTACATACTTTTTGTAATCTTCGTTCGATTTACTTTTCTTACACTTTCTTAGATGTCTTCTTACTTCCCTTTTCTTAGCAAGGCACTCACTATCAAACCACCTGGCCTGCTGTCTTTTTGGTTTTCCAAGAACAAACTTTCTTTTCATTGCCTCTGCTGCTTCATTTAATGCTTGAGTAAACACAAACACTGATTCCTCTAGATCATCATCAACAAGAGTGATTGCTCTGTCTAACTGAAACTTGAAGTTTTCAGACTCCACATTATTGGTAAAGGATACAGCCTTGTCTTCTGACCAAATTACCTTTTCCATAACAACAGGGCAGTCCACAGAAACTTGGGTACACGAGTCACGTACAATGCAATATAATTCAACTGGCATGTGATCTGATTCAATCTTGTCAGATACAATCAATCTGTCAAAAATTCTACAAATGTCAAAACTAGCCAAAAAATAGTCTACAACACTGTGCCCTTGTTCGGACAAATACGTAAAGTTGCCTGAACCATCCAGTTCTGTACAACCATTAAGTAGTTTAACATTAAAACAAGCACACATATCAAGGAGTTTTTTGCCAAAATCATTTACAACCACATCCTGTGATGTTCTGTCACTCTGAAAGGAAACTGATTTATCAAAAATATCTAGATAATCATCTGACACAGAATTGAAATTCTGAACTTGTAAGTTACCAGTACGTGCATTAAAATCACCACTACAAAGGAGGTGGACATTTTCATCACTCGCCAATAAATCACCAAGTTGTCTTTCAATGTCCAAAATAAGACAATCTGATTCAGCCTGATCATAGAATGGGCTACCATACGGAGGTATATAAGTGCATAGGTATATAATATCTTTTGGACTACCAAACAAATGTCTAGACAATCTAAGAATTATAGCATTTTCAACATCACTCTGTAATTCTGTGATATGTTTTATCAAATGCTTTTTCACCAATACCAATATACCACCTGATTTCCGACCATGATGAGACAACTTCACTGCGGGACAAACGTATTTACCAAAACTTTGAAAAATATGTGAAACATCAAAATTTTTGTCAACGAAAGTTTCTGTTAAACAGACAATGTCAAAGTTACTAACATAATCTACCCAGTCCAAGTCTTTCAGCTTACTCACAAGACCGGCTACATTATACAGAAGGAAAGATACTGACTGAGGCTGGCCATTGTCCTAGCTGTTGGCATCACCAGGAGGCACATCAGAGTGACTGCCTTCAGAGTCCACATCCTGACCCATGTTGGTGGGTTCTGAGGCATTCGGAGCTGGCGGGATGTCTTTTCCAGTCAGGTGGTCCTGTCCCTCAGCACGTGACTGTTGCAGCATACAGTCGATTCTGGGCTGGGAAGGGGATGCTTCACGTCCCCGACCTTTTCCTGGCTGTCTGGCACGTTCAGCAGGAGTTGACACAGCACCACCCTCAGGTCTCCCAGCCGCGTCACGTGCAGGTCCTTCAGTTGCAGACTGCTTAGACCGAGCCCGAAGGTTGTATGCTGCACTTCTGCTTTGACTGCAGCTGGTGCTGGCATTTTGCTCCTGCTCTTGTAGCTCATCTGCTACATTGGAGTTCTCTGGAGTCTGCTGCAGATTTGGTGAAGTACGTGATGCACTCCTGGCTGTCCTGGTCACTGGAGACGCTCCCTTCTTTGCTGCAGTGGGTGAGGGCTTTCGGGCTGCACGTGGAGGAGAAGTTCTGTTTGCTGTCAGGGCAGGAAAGTCACTTGATGACAGACAGTGTGAAGAATTTCCCCTGTTCTCGCGTGTTCGATCCTGAAGCATGTCATTGTTCAGATTTCCCATTCCACCTCTTGCATGATATGTTGTGTCATGCTGAAAATGTGGAGTTTTGCTGTGACTTCCATACCACAGTTGGCCAACTTTCAGAATAGTTCGACTTTGGGAATTATAGGTGTATACAGCATCATCTGTGATCAGCTTGTCGTATCGTAGAATTGACTTGAGCCCTTTCTCTTTCAGTTGGCGGTGTAGAGGGATGAGTTCCTTCCTCCTCTGTTGCAGTTTTTCAGAGAAATCTTCCTTCACAAAAATGTTCTGGAAACCCTTGCTTTTCATCAACTTGTGTGCATTCTTGAGCACCAGCATTTTTTGAAGGTGAGACTGGAACTTCACAGCGATGGCTCTGCCAGCCTTGTAGACACGTTCAAAGTGCAAGTCCTCTTCAATGCCCATCCCAACTTGCACCGTTTCCCGGATCCTCTCCTCACAAGCCGCCAGGAAGTTTGCACCCTCCTGCAGTGGAAGCCCAAAGAAGAGGAGGTTGTTTCTTCTGTTTTGATTGTCCAAGAAGTCACATTCATTTGAAAAGGCATTGACTGTTTCCCTCAAGCTGTGTACCTCTGATTCCAAGAAGTGACACTGCTCTTCCAGCATTCTATGACTGTTGGTGAGCTGAGCTTGCTGTTCTTCCAGTTGACAAAGGCGGTGGTCAATTTTCTTCTCCATGCTTGACAATTTCTTTTCCATTGTCAAGAAATGCTTTTCTACATTCTGCTCCTGACGAAGATTGTTTGCCTCCATCCTTGATACAGCATCCTGCAGGGTTTGGGCCATATCTGTATGTAGACGGGCAAAAGGATGTTCACCTGGGTGAAAACTATCATGATGAATGGGTGGTGTGTTGTTCTCATAGTCTTCATGTGGCCTGTGGTAGGATTCCTGCCTGTACCCCCCACCCTGAGGAGGGCCTTGAGAGGTTGGAGATGATTTCCGTCCGTATCCCCTCCCAAATGTTGGACCCGGGTTAGGCTCTACATCACCACAGATCATCAGGAAACATGATAGGAAGACAATAAACATTATCACAGCAGTTCCATATGTCACCCCAGCACTGGCAGAAATTATGTACCTGAGTTTCTGTCGTGGGTCAGTTTTCATTGTCTGTAGAAACCTGACTGTAGCAAGAGAAAGTAAGTCGTAACAAAGTCTGTGTATTGACTGTTGAACATCATCATTTGTTGGACACTTGCACCCCAAGCCACACAGATGATCATGATTGACAGCAGGAATGCAGCAATACAGGGCTGCTAACACCACTGCCACACACAGTGTCCTCACACCACTCACTGGCCAACACAACACAAGCTGGTGTTTACGTGCAGCCACACAGTTCAGTATACGTTTGAACATGAAGTTTTGAAAAGTCCAATAAAATTGTCCACAGGTGACTCTTGCAGATAAATTTTGTACTGGCATGATCAGGAAGACATAAGGAAATAAAAACAAACAAGTATTAATCAGTAAGAAGTCATTAATTAAGGAAAATAGTTAATTTACAAGAGCACGATGTGAATGTGCATCCTATCTCCAACGTGAACTCAGTTCACCCCCCGAGAGAGAGAGAGAGAGAGAGAGAGAGAGAGAGAGGAGAGAGAGAGAGAGAGAGAGAGAGAGAGAGAGAGAGAGAGAGAGAGACAGAGAGACACAGAGAGAGAGAGAGACAGGGAAAGAAAAAGGGAGAGAGAGAGAGGGAGGGGAGAGAGAGAGAGAGAGAGAGGTGGTGGAGAGAGATGGGGGGGGGGAGAAAGAGAGACCAGACTTTATAGAAAGAGAGAGAGGGAGGGAGAGGGGTGGAAGAGAGAAAGAAAGAGAGAGAGAGAGGGGGGGGAGAGAGAGGTGGTGGTGGAGAGAGATGGGGGAGGGAGAGAAAGAGAAACCAATCTTCAGAGAAAGAGAGAGAGGGAGAGAGGGGAAAGAAAGAGAGAGAGGGAGAGAGAAAATGGGAAAGAGAGAGGGAGAGAGACGAAGAGTGAGAAATAGAGAGAGACGGAGAGACAGGGAAAGAGAAGGGAAAGAAGAGGGGAGGGAGAGAGAGAAGAGAGAGAGAGATGGGAGAGAGAGAGAGAGGGAGAGAGAGAGAGAGAGAGAGGGAGAAGAGAGAGGGAGAGAGAGAGAAAGAAGGGGGTGGAGAGAGGGGGAGAAAGGAGACCAGATTCAGAGAAAGAAAGAGAGGAGAGAGGGAGAGAGAGAGAGAGGAGAGAGAGAGAGAGAGAGAGGATGAGAGAGAGAGGGATGAATAGATAGACAGACTTCAGATAGATAGATAGATAGATAGATAGATAGAGATAGATGAGATAGATAGAAGATAGAGAAGAGAGAGTGGATAGTAGATAGGAAGGAAGGAAGGAAGATAGAAGATAGAAGAAGGAAGGATAGGAAGAGGAAGAAGAAGAAGAGAAGTGAAGGAAGAAGGAAGGAAGGAGGAAGGAAGGGAGAAGGAAGGAAAGGAAGAAAGAAGAAGGCAAAGAAGACGTTTTTGCCATACAATGAAAGGTACCGTATTTCGACTTCACGTGTATGTATGCTGGGTGTGTTTGTGTTACGGGATCTTTAACGTGCGTATTAGATCTTCTGCATGTGCATACACACAAATAGAAGTAAGGCCCTGGCCGATATGCTCTTGAAGTTGTCCTGGAATATCGTAAAAGTCCCCACCCTTCATTCATCCAGACGTCGCGGAGATTCGAACCCACGACTTCATGGACCCACAGGATTAAATTCAAACGGTCTTAACCACTCGGCTATAGCGGTTGTCTTAGAAAAAAATTAAAAGAAAGAAAACAATGAAAAAAAACACACAAAATAGAAAAAAATAATGAAAAAAGACACAAAATAGAACGAAAACAAGAAAGGCAGTAAAGGAAAAACAGAAAGAAAGGCAGACGTGAAAAGAAGAATGAACTTTTATTAAACCCCCCAAAATAGAAAGAAACAAAGAAAGAAAGAAAAAGAAAAGAAAAGAACGAAAAAAGGAAGAAAAAAAGAAAAGAAAAGAACGAAAAAAAAAGAAGAAAGAAAGGAAAAAGGAATGAAAAGAAAGAGAGAAAGAAAGAACTCATTTTTGCTTGCTAGAGAAATAAATTCTTGCGAAACAGCGCTTCACAAGGAACAGCCTACGGTAGATGTTTAACCCATGGACTGCAGGACTAGAAACGTGATCCACAGCCATTGATCTGCAACGCTCAACCGCTCTCCTACATGTTTCCTGGTTTTGTAAACTCAAAGGACACAGATCACACACACACACACACACACACACACACACACACACACACACACACACACACACACACACGCACGCACGCACGCACGCACGCACGCACGCACACACATACACACATATATATATACACACAGACACACACAGACACACACAGACACACACAGACACACACAGACACACACACACACACACACACACACACACACACACACACACACACACACACAGAGAAAGGCAGGGAGACGAGAAAGCCTAGTGGTCAGAACATTGTGCTCAAAATTTGACGACCTGGGTTCGATTCCCGATCGAGGGGATTTTTTTTCCTGGAGTTAACATCAGTGCTTATTCCACTCTCCCGAAAAGTCCTTCGGATGAGACTATGTAAACGCACGCAGAATATCTTGCGCACACGTTAAATCCTGTTCCACTGTTCGTAAGAATAGGCCATTGTATGTGGTAGGAACAGATAACAAGATTTACAAAACTGCATACACATGGGGGTTAGGTGTAAAAAAAAAGCACATGAGTGCTTATTCCATTATCATCGATATAAAAGAATAAATAGATGAACACCCCCCCCCCCCCAGTGCGCTTGTGCGCACACGCACAGACATAGACAGACGCACAGACATAGACACACAGACGGACACAGACAGACAGATACAGACAGAGACACAGACACAGACCTACATAGAGACACACTCAGACACACACAGACACATTCACAGAGACACAGAGACACACACAGACAAACAGACACACACAGACACACAGACACACAGACACACACACACACACACACACAAACACACACACACACACACACACACACACACACACACACACACACACACACACACACACACACACACACACACACACACGTGTTTCGCTTGCTCAATGTACCATCTGTAAATAAAAATTTGACTTTGACTTAGACTTTGACACACCCTTTTTGGATTTTTTTTAGTGCATGACAGAGCATATATTATATGGAATAGATCTCTTCAGCATCTCTGGATGTATCATGGTACTTTCCAAATGATGGTGACAAAACATTGAATGCTCACTAACCATAGTACAGTATATAGTCCTGGAGTTAACAACAGTGCTGACTCCACTCTCCCCCAAGTCCTAACATCTTGCGCACACGTTAAATCCTGTTCCGCTTTTCTTAAGAGCAGGCCATTGTGTGCCGGTGGGAACAGATGACATTCACAAAACTGCATACACACGGGGACTGGATGTAAAAAAGCACATGAGTACGGATTCCATTATCCTCGATATAAAAGAATAAATGAATAAGAAATAAATAGTATTTAGTTTTCATGCCTCTGAGAGTCAGGAACAACAGCGACTCATCAGCAAATCGGAGAGCACGAACAAAAGATGATGCCATAAAACAAACACAGAGAGGTAATCTGGACGAAGAAAACAATGAGGGATTATTTGTTTTACCAGCACAAAATGTTAACGACATCACCTAGCGTATACATTCTTCGCCAAATGGAAGCCAAGGTGATTGCTTTAGAACAGGGGGAGACAATATGATCAGATCTTGGCGACTTTTGTAATACCCTAACAGTGGCGCTTTTCATAGCCTGGAGGTGTTTCATTTGTTTCTCGGAAAGACTAGGATAGGAAGAAGGTGGTTGAAATAATCAATCTTTGACAATACTCCTACCAACGGTGCTACCGTATTTGCCACTTTCAAGATGAAGTGCGGACGATACTCAGTGTAAGTTTTCATTTAGGAGATTGACTTTACATGATCAAGATGTCCCGATTGAAAGGGAAAGTAGAATCCAGTAATTCTGCAGAGGAAAAGAATGGATTTGGGGTATATTCAATCAGTCAATCAATCAAGCAAGCAAGCAAGCAAGCAAGCAAGCAAACAAGCAAGCAAGCAAGCAAGCAAGCAAATTAACCAATCAATCAACCAAGGTTAAAGGGGATCTGACTTTTTCCCCTGTGGCCGCTTCTATCTATCTATCTATCTATCTATCTATCTATCTATCTATCTATCTATCTATCTATCTATCTATCTATCTATCTATCTATCTATCTATCTATCTATCTATCTATCTATCTATCTATCTATCTTCTACCTGTCTGTCTGTCTGTCTGTCTGTCTGTCTGTCTATCTATCTATCTATCTATCTATCTATCTATCTATCTATCTATCTATCTATCTATCTATCTATCTATCTATCTATCCCGTAGTCTAGCGACCGTGAGGGTACCCCCGAAGACTTGTAGATTTCCTTTCTTGGGGAGGGCGATGATGAGTGACTGTGTCCGTGAAGTTGGCCATTTTCCTGTCTGCCAGATCTTGTTGCAGATTAATTTTTTAGTAGAGCGTCGATCATGGCTTCCCCTCCAACTTAGCTGGAATGTTGTCAGCCCCTGCTGACTTCCTCTTTTTCAGTGATCTGACTGCTGTTTCCACTTCTTCTCTGAGGATAGGATGGCTGTCTGTATCTGTGCTTGTGGGGACATTGAGAACTTCTGGATCTCCTGTGGTTCTGTAGTTGTACAGGTCGGAGCAGTATTCTGTCCATCTGTTCAGAATATCGTGGTCGTCAGTGAGGTACTTTCCATTTTTGTCTCTGATTGTTGAGCTTCTTCTCTGTTACGTTCTATTCAGGTCTTTCACCAGTTGATATGCTTTCTTGCTGTTGTTTTTCTTCATGTTCTCTTCAATGTCCTGGCACTGTTCACCAATCCATTTCTCTTTTGCTTCTGACATGGACTTCCTGATTCTTTTGTTGACTGCTCTATATTGTTCAGTTCTTTCTTTTGTTTCATTTTTCCTTTTCTTCAACTCTCTACATTTGTCACATAGTTGTAGGATGTTAGGTGTGACCCAAGGTTTTTTGACTTGTGGATGTTTGCCAAGAAGTATTCATAAAACTATCCATGAAGGTGTCCTTATCTCTATCATCTGAGTTTATCAGAGTGAGTGCTGCAAACTTTCCATCTATCTTTGCTTGAAAAATGTCTGCTACCTGTGGATCCTTCAGCTTCTCGAGGTCAAACTTGATCCTAATGTTGTTCTGCTTGTGAATTTCTTTTTAGACAGAGTCAGATTGTCATCACCACAAGATCATGGTCACCCCCTATGTCCACTCTTGGAAAGTTTCGTGTCCATGCAATGTTTACACTAGACTGAAATCGTCTCTTCATCGTGATGTAATCTATCTGGTTGTGGTGTTCTTCATTTGGGCTATGCCATGTCCATCTTCTGGGTTTTTTTTATGTGGGCCAAGTGTATTCGCTATCTGGAGATTGTTGTTACTGGCAAAATCCAGGAGTCTCAAGCCTCTTTCATTTGTTTCTTTGTTGCAGTGTGGTCCACAAATGCCCTCCCAGTATTTGTAGGCCACTACTCCTATCTTGGCATTCCAGTCACCTTGTACAACAAAGATGTCTTTCTTGGGAGTTTGATTTAGAACCCCATGTAGTCGGTCATAGAATTCTTCAATGGCTTCATCCGTGCAGTCTGATGTAGGGGCGTATGCTTGCACTACTGTGATGTTGAATGGGTTTGCTCTTAAGTGGATGGTAATAAGTCTGTTGGACACTGGCTGACAGCTTATGACAGTGTTCACGATGTCCTTGTGAATGAGGAACCCCATGCCCTGTTCATGCATGTTCTGTTTTCCATTGAAGTATATTTTGTGACCTTCCTGGGTCGTTGTTTCTCCCATGTTTTTCCACCTTACTTCACAGAGCCGAAGTATGTGCCATTGGTATCTGGCCATCTCATGTGTTAGTTCTTCCACTTTGCCTGTGGCTCTTAGTGTTTGTACATTCCAAGTGCCAATGGTGATGTAGTTTCTGGCACGGATTTTGCTGCATTGTACACCAGTGGCATACTTTGTACCTCTGTCCTGGTGTGCAACAGAAGGCACAGTCCTTGGTAACCCAGACGACAACCGATTCGGTTGGAGATTCTGTTTGTCTTCTTCATGGGTGTGTCTTGGGCTAATCAAACCTTGCGAAGCCCATCCTTCTCCAGGTTGGATTTATTTGGTTGGGTTTACTCCCCACATGTGCCAGGTAGGTCAAGGTTACATGGTTACCAGAAGCAGAAGAAGCCTCTGACGTGACAATTAATGGACAAGCACCACATCAAACCTCTCTGTTGTTTTTACATCAGAGTGGTCGTTCTCCCAGACTGGTTGCTTTCACTGAGCTGCAGAGTCCAGTCTACCCTCGAGGCCATCCTCCGATGCCTTCACAGCCGTTGGGAGACAGATTCTCCTCATCTGCCTGTTCCGCATTGAGACGTCCTCTTGGTATTTTACCCCAAAGTGGGGGCTGGTTAGTGGGCATCAGGGCGTGTCTATCCACACAACAGCGGGCCTGCATGCCGCACGTTAAGGGAGACAAGTCACCTCCCTCGAGGGTTTTTATACAAGACTTTTCCTTGTCTTGGATTTTATTTTTATCGAGGTTATAGACTCCTCTAGATCTGTTGTGTTCTGTCTAAGGGGCGCATGCTACCCGATCAAAGTGGTCACCTCGTGAAGAATGCGGCCAAATGGCTTGCGCACAACAGTCTTGAGATGGAGAGGCTATGCTGATCTGGGGACTAACAGCCGTAGCCTGCCCTTTTCGCACCAAAGTGCCAGACCGTAGAGGTGCTAGAGAGAGACACAGTGGGTAATCTCTATTGCCCACACTTCTAGTGAACGCATCATCATCCCCCCTCTGGGACTCCAGTCCCTTTGACCACAACAGATTTGGCCACTTCCCAAGCAGCATCACAGTCTTATGTGTGTGTGTGTGTGTGTGTGTGTGTGTGTGTGTGTGGGGGTGTGTGTGTGTGTGTGTGTGTGTGTGTGTGTGTGTGTGGTGTGTGTGTGTGTGTGTGTGTGTGTGTGTGTGTGTGGTGTGTGTGTGGTGTGTGTGTGTGTGTGTGTGTGTGTGTGTGTGTGTGTGTGTGTGGTGTGTGTGTGTGTGTGTGTGTGTGGGTGTGGGTGGGTGTGTGTGTGTGTGTGGGTGTGGGTGTGGGGGGGGGGGGGTGTGTGTGTGTACATGTCTATTTACTTATTTTATTCTTTTATACATCCAGTCCCCGCATGTATGCAGCTTTGTAAATTTTGTTATCTGTTCCCACCGGCCCACATTGGCCTACTCTTACCAAAGCGGAACAGGATTTAAAAAGTGCGCAAGATGCTCTGCTTGCGTTTGCACATGGGACCTCGGTTTATAGTCTCATCCAAAGGACATGCATTTGCGTCCTGCGTTTGCATACCTGTGTATGTGTAAATACACCTATACTCTCGTGCACGTGCTTGTGTGTGTGCCTGTGTGCATGTGCGTGTGCGCGGCGAGCACCACGTGTACGCTTAGGCGCACGGGTGTAGGCACGTGATTGCACGCACGTATGTGTGTTGGAAATAGCAAGGGAGGAGCCAGAGAGAGAGAGAGAGAGAGAGAGAGAGAGAGAGAGACAGAGAGACAGAGAGAGAGACACAGAGAGAGACACAGAGAGAGACAGAGACAGAGAGAGAGAGAGAGAGAGAGAGAGAGAGAGAGAGAGAGAGAGAGAGGCAGGTGGTATGCTGACGTCAGAAATGTTGTTTTTTTAAAATCTTTTTTTCTTATTCGTATGGCAATCAGCTGACTCCACCCACAGGCACAGTGGCTAGTTTAGTGGCTGGTGGCTCAGGCTGGCTCATACCCCGTTAAGCTGTGCCGTGGAAAAGCAGGCAACAACTCCCATCATCTTCTCACAGAGTAGTTTTACTCCACATCACGGATACCATCATTGTTTTGGGTGAATATTGATTTTAGCATTTTATGCTTCAGTTCCAGAACTCTGGGTGTGAGTGAGTGTTTTGGATTAAGAATTTAGCTTTTACAATAGCTACATTTTTACGAATTAGCATTGTTTGTGGCTTTTTTTTTCAAAACAAAAGATTCCAGCAATTGCAATAATTATACAGGGTATAAATTAATACTGTTGTAGGTGAAGAGATTAGTGTATCATCCTGTAAAACTGATTGAATTAAGACACGTTGGTTTCCTCAGGGAGGAATAAAGCATTCTAAGTTACACAACACACCAAAAACAACAAGGTGTGACCAGCCAATAAAGTGAAACCCAAACAAAAAAACAACAACTGCGGTAACAACAACAAAAAAGCCTAGCAGAACAACAAAATAAACCAAAACATTACTAAAACGTTGAGATCATGGCGGTGGTGTTAGTGGCAGGATTGCTATGGACACTAGCTTCGAGCTACGCAACAATGAGCTGTAACAGCAGCCTGTGGGACGTGTTGGGGGACTGGGATTTCCGTGCTTACAGCTGTGAGGGCAGGTGTGGACACAGCTACATCAGCCAGCAGCCCTGTGCCTGTGACTGGCGCTGCCCGCTGTACGACAACTGCTGTGAAGACATGGATTACGTCTGTTCTGGCGGCTCCAGTGAAGTCTCTGACCCCTATCTTCACACCCTCACCTCTGGAGGAGCAGACGACCTGGACCACAACTCTTCCTGGAGGAGGCCAGCCTCAGTTGCAGACTCTCCTCCGCCATCTGTGCCTCCTCCTTCTCCCAGTGGACCCTCGCCGCTGGTTTCTCTTTCAAGAGCTGGATCTGCCCCCACGTTGCTTCCTCCTCCTCCTGCGCAGTCATCCTCTATGAGTCGCTGCACTGGCAAAGCTCGCCTCATTTCTGAGTGCCCCACCCCCCTGTCCCTGTCCCAGGAGCCCATGGTGTACGGGGGGAGGAGGATCGAAGGCAGGGAGTTGCCGGAGAAGTGCCGGGCGGTCTGGGAGGACATGGACTGGCCTGACTACCTGCAGGTGCTGCCTGTCAGTGACAGGGTCACAGGTCACCACTTCCCTTTAACATCTACTGCTTCCTGTGCACGCGGGGGTCGCGTGTCTCACGCTGTGCCCTGGAGTCTCAGCGTGAAGCTGGCGCCCAAGAAGAGCCAGTTTGACAGCCCCCAGAACGTGCAGGAGTTGCTGGCCCTGGTCTCACAGAGCGCGCTAGCCACAGTGGCTGCCCCGCCCCTGACGTCACGGCCCGGCGCTGCGGTCTGGGCGCCAAAGAGCTGGATGCCTCCGACTGCCCCTGCCCCGACCTTTTGAACAAATGCACCCATGCCACAGAGGTGTTCATCGAGGCCATGTACCAGCTGTACCGCCACTTTTCCTGCCTCCAGTGTGTCTTCATCAGCATCAACAAACAGCCTCACCTCATGCAGGTGCCTGACTTTTACTCCTGGACTTGGGGGTCTACCCATTCCGTGTTCCTGGTCAACCTGACCTGGTCCTCTAACCCCGCTCACGACGGCAACGCTTCTCTGGTCATCGACTACCACCCCAGGGTGGGGAGGCAACTCTTCACCTGGAAAACCATGACGTGCCGAGGCGTGTCTGAAAAACAGGACCCAGGCTTAGCCCCACCACCAGGGCGGAGCAGCAGTGAGGAGACTGCGGACACTCAGGGAAACACAGAGGAGACTTCCACGTCTGCTGGCGCTGCTCCCAAGAAGGGGGATGACCCCGGCACAGGCCACAGCACAGGTTCACTGGGGTTCCAGTTTCGTTGCCAGCAAAGCGAGTGTAACCCTGGCAGCGTGCTGGTGGACGGGGTGTGTCACTCTGACCTGCAGCTACTCTACCTCCACGTGCACATGACCTGCGTGGACGCCGCGGAGTCCGACCCCTTGCCGCCAGTCTCCTTCTCCCTGGGCCCCAAGTCCAAGCTGATGAAGAGCAGCATGCACACCCACGAGCACCTGACGGAGGTTCTGCAGCAGCGGCTGCTGAGGCTGGTGGACAAAGCCATGGTGTCCAACCCAGCGTTGGCTTTGATGATGAGCGGTGTTACTGGGAGGTCAGCGCGGAGGCCGCCTTCCCCAAGATTCCCCAGAACCGGAAGCTGGTGGAGAACACGCGTCTGGCCAGCACCATGTACTCCGCCACCACCAGCGCCCTGTCCCCCGCCCTCAGCCACCTCACGCGCGGCCTGCTGGTCTGTGTGCGCGTGCACACTGCCGCCAACTGGCAGGTGGAGAATGGCGGCCCCTGTGCCTACAGCACCGTGCTGTGGCCCAGTGGGAAGGGCCAGGCCGCCTCGGGGAGAGGACCGAACCAGGAGAGCCTCCTTCTGTCCGCCCTCCTGCTGACTCTGCTGGCCGTTCTACTGTGAAGAGGGAGGGGGCACAAGTGTGGAGGTGGTGGTGACTTAAAAAAAAAAAATCCATTACCCCCCTCCTTGCTTCTTCAAACACTGTTCTCTCCCCTGTTTTTTAGTGGCTGTGGTGACTTTTTTTTTTTTTTTTTTTTAAAGACTATTCTCCTCCCTCCTCTTCTCACCTTTGAGGACTGTGCCCCTAATTTTCGTCATTCCCATTGCATAGTATCCTCAACTGTTGTATTTGTCATTAGTTTATTGTTGTTGTATGTTGTTTACTTTTGATGGGATGCATACTATCTGCATATGTCACCACACATTTCGGTTTACTTTTGATAGAAAATAGGCTATAGTCATTAGATACTATACATTTCAATTAACTCTTGGCAGAATACATGATATTGTCCTAATGATGCTACACATTTCATTTTACTTTTGGCAGAATGTAGAATATTGTCAGTTAATGCCCTACATTTCATTTTACTTTTGGCAGAATGTAGAATATTGTCAGTTAATGCCCTACATTTCAGTTTACTTTTGGCAGAATGTAGAATATTGTCAGTTAATGCCCTACATTTCAGTTTACTTTTGGCAGAATGTAGAATATTGTCAGTTAATGCCCTACATTTCATTTTACTTTTGGCAGAATGTAGAATATTGTCAGTTAATGCCCTACATTTCATTTTACTTTTGGCAGAATGTAGAATATTGTCAGTTAATGCCCTACATTTCAGTTTACTTTTGGCAGAATGTAGAATATTGTCAGTTAATGCCCTACATTTCAGTTTACTTTTGGCAGAATGTAGAATATTGTCAGTTAATGCCCTACATTTCAGTTTACTTTTGGCAGAATGTAGAATATTGTCAGTTAATGCCCTACATTTCAGTTTACTTTTGGCAGAATGTAGAATATTGTCAGTTAATGCCCTACATTTCAGTTTACTTTTGGCCGAATATATACTATTTTCAGTTTATGGTCTATATTTCGGTTGAGTTTTGGCGCAATACATGATATTGTCATTTGACATGCACATTTTAGTTTGTTTTAAACAGAAGACATGTTATTGTCATTTAATGTTACACATTTTATTTTTCTTTTGATAAAATACTCGCTATTTTTATTTGATGGTACACATTTCAATTTACTTTTGACGGAATGATGATATTGTTATTGGATACTACAGCTTCAAGTCCAAAAGATGGTGTCCGTTTTTTTTCAAGCCTTCTCTTCAGTACAAACTAAGCTCATCCATTTTCCCCTATGATCTGGGCATACAAGAAACCAGACATCATCATCATCATCATCATCATCATCATCATCATCAATTTCTTGATGTTTCGCGTTGTTTATTTTTGACAGGAAAAGTGCTATGATTGTCTGTCGATCTGACGATCGACGTCGTCGTCGTCGTCATCATCATCATCGTCGTCGTCATCACCATCATCATCATCACCACCATCATCATCATCATCACCATCATCATCATCATCATCATCATCATCATCATCATCATCATCATCATCATCATCATCATCATCATCATCAATTTCTTGATAATTCGCGTTGTTTATTTTTGACAGGAAAAGTGCTATGATTGTCTGTTGATCTTACACCGTTCACTCTCCGGTCTATGTCAGTGCAAAACTTGACCAAAAGAAATCGCTGGAGTATCATAGGATGACTATGTTTGTTGTGGATTTATGTGCAAAGACACATCAGATTCAGCGGTTGTGCTCCTAGTAATGAACTATGAAACGAAAACAAATCAGTATAGACTATACAGCATGTCAGTTAATGTCACGGCACATTTCTCTGCGTGGAATTCGGGCTGCTGTCCTTCTGGAAGTGACATTACCACAAGAGCAGCGGTGCCCATTTTTCCTGTTTGCTAGTGCATTTGTTTCCCCACGGGACTGTTGTTTTCTGCCTAACTTTGCGAGGGACTCGACAGCTCCATGTTCGTTTAAGGTTCTCTTACATGTTAAAAATTCAACATCTTTAGTGGTACCCCAACGGTCAGCCAAACTAAAGGATATGTGAAGATGAATCAGGAAGACATTTGTACTACATTACATGAGACAGGTATGAGTTGAGTTAAATTGAAACAAGAAAATATTGATTCCAGCGACTATTGGTTTAAAACCGAGGTTAAACAATGCTTAAGTGACGCATTTATTTGATAAGTGGTGCACAGTAGTAAATACAAAAAAATTATACAAATGTTTAAAAACAAACTTTTAAAACAAACATGTTGAACGGTATTTCTTTTGTTGGCATCTCATGCTTCTGTTTGATTTGGACATTCCGCACAACCAATAACAATGTGTACAACCAATTGGCACAACCAATAACAATCTGTACATTCCGCACAACCAACAATCTGTACATTCCGCACAACCAACAACAATCTGTACATTCCGCACAACCAACAATCTGTACATTCCGCACAACCAACAATCTGTACATTCCGCACAACCAACAATCTGTACATTCCGCACAACCAATAACAATCTGTACATTCCGCACAACCAATAACAATCTGTACATTCCGCACAACCAATAACAATCTGTACATTCCGCACAACCAATAACAATCTGTACATTCCGCACAACCAATAACAATCTGTACATTCCGCACAACCAATAACAATCTGTACATTCCGCACAACCAATAACAATCTGTACATTCCGCACAACCAACCCCAACCTGCCCACTAATAGCCTTGGCATTGAAGGAATTCAAAGAAAAAGTTACTGCACTGAATGTGATAGCGGTGATGATATTGGTGACACATTTCATTATCTCTTTGTTCGTCCATTGCTCAATAAAACTTGTTTAAAAATTGTTACCAAAATATCACGCCGATTATCCGAATACGTGGACTTTTCTTCAACAATATAGGAAGACTTTACTCAATGTTGTTCATCTGATTAATGCTGTTCAAAATTAAGATAAAACATGTTCAAGGATTTTAGATAGGCGAGCGGACGATGAACTACCGTTTTTTCTTCTAAACTATTGTGGTCAGTTACTGTAATTAAACTGTACATACCAATCAAGTTGTTCAGGTTTTCTTTGGTTCTCTGGCTGATAGTGAGATTTTTCGCTCGCACCCTGTTTGACCTGCCATTACGTCCCCTTATAATATTCGTTTTTGAAATACTTTTTTTCTTCCACATCCTTAAAAGGGATTATCATTCTGTCAGTTTCGTTGCCTTGTTTTCCTGTTTGCCTTATCTTTCTATTTGCCTTGTGTTTCTGTTTGCATTGCCTTTCTGTCTGTTTGCCCTATCTGTGCGTTTGCTCTGTCTGTTTGCCCTACCTGTCTGCTTTGTCTTCCTGTCTGCTTTGTCTTCCTGTTTGCCCTGTCTTTCTGTTTTGTGTTGCCTTGTGTTTCTGTTTGACCCGTCTTTCTGTTTGCCTTGTCTTTCTGTTTTGTGTTTCTGTTTGCCCTGTCTTTGTGTTTGCCCTGTCTTTGTGTTTGCCCTGTCTTTCTGTTTTGTGTTTCTGTTTGCCCTGTCTTTGTGTTTTGTGTTTCTGTTTGCCCTGTCTTTGTGTTTGCCCTGTCTTTGTGTTTGCCCTGTCTTTGTGTTTGCCCTGTCTTTGTGTTTGCCCTGTCTTTGTGTTTTTTGTTTCTGTTTGCCCTGTCTTTCTGTTTTTTGTTTCTGTTTGCCCTGTCTTTCTGTTTTGTGTTTCTGTTTGCCCTGTCTTTGTGTTTTGTGTTTCTGTTTGCCCTGTCTTTCTGTTTGCCCTGTCTTTGTGTTTTTTGTTTCTGTTTGCCCTGTCTTTCTGTTTTGTGTTTCTGTTTGCCCTGTCTTTGTGTTTTGTGTTTGTTTGCCTGTCTTTGTGTTTTGTTTCTGTTTGCCCTGTCTTTGTGTTTTGTGTTTCTGTTTGCCCTGTCTTTGTGTTTTGTGTTTCTGTTTGCCCTGTCTTTGTGTTTTGTGTTTCTGTTTGCCCTGTCTTGTGTTTGTGTTTCTGTTTGCCCTGTCTTTGTGTTTTGTGTTTCTGTTTGCCCTGTCTTTGTGTTTTGTGTTTCTGTTTGCCCTGTCTTTGTGTTTTGTGTTTCTGTTTGCCCTGTCTTTGTGTTTTGTGTTTCTGTTTGCCCTGTCTTTGTGTTTTGTGTTTCTGTTTGCCCTGTCTTTGTGTTTTGTGTTTCTGTTTGCCCTGTCTTTGTGTTTTGTGTTTCTGTTTGCCCTGTCTTTGTGTTTTGTGTTTCTGTTTGCCCTGTCTTTGTGTTTTGTGTTTCTGTTTGCCTGTCTTTGTGTTTTGTGTTTCTGTTTGCCCTGTCTTTGTGTTTTGTGTTTCTGTTTGCCCTGTCTTTGTGTTTTGTGTTTCTGTTTGCCCTGTCTTTGTGTTTTGTGTTTCTGTTTGCCCTGTCTTTGTGTTTTGTGTTTCTGTTTGCCCTGTCTTTGTGTTTTGTGTTTCTGTTTGCCCTGTCTTTGTGTTTTGTGTTTCTGTTTGCCCCGTTTTTCTGTTTGCCTTGTCATTCTTTCTGTTTGAATTGTCCTTTGTATTTGTGTTGTGTTTACAAACTGTCTTTTATCACAACAACTTCAATAGAATTCGGCAATACGTCAGTCCCTCTATCCAGTGCTGTAAAGTATCTAGGAGTCGTCATTGACAACACACTCTCCATGCAAAAATTCATCACCCAGACCTGTCAGTCATGCTACTATCAACTACGGCGTATTAGTGCAATTCGAAAGTACCTGTCCACTGATGCAACATCCAAACTAGTCACTTCTCTTATTCTTTCACGTCTGGACTATTGCAATTCTCTTTTGGCTGGTCTGCCAGCATCATCTATCCACTCTCTCCAACGTATACAAAACTCTGCAGCTCGACTGGTCCTCAGAAAGAAAAAATCTGAGCACATTACTCCTCTCTTGCAATCTCTCCACTGGCTGCCTGTGCCACAGAGAGTTAACTACAAGATCAGTACTCTCTGTTATAAATGTCTCCACAAAACAGCACCCTCCTACCTCTGTGAATGTCTTCACGTGTACACACCTTCTCGTTCCCTCCGCTCGGCTGCAGATACCTTATCCTTAAAAATTCCGAGATTCAACCTATCTACCGTTGGCCGCCGCTCTTTCTCTATTTCTGGTCCATCAATCTGGAATGACCTCCCTCTCTCCCTTCGGCAGAAGCCTACATATGACACTTTTAAATCCAACCTCAAGACACACTTGTTTCAAACCTAAGATTTTTGTCTTCTGTTTTCCTCTCCTATTTGTCCCTGCCTTCAACATTTGAAATTCCATTCACCCTGTCAAAATGTATAACCTCTATAAGTGTGTGTGTGTGTGTGTGTGTGTGTGTGTGTGTGTGTGTGTGTGTGTGTGTGTGTGTGTGTGTGTGTGTATGTGTGTGTGTGTGTGTGTGCGCGCGCGCGCGCACGCGTGTGTGTGCTTTCGAATTTGCTAGAATTATTTATTGTCATTGGTTGTTTGTTGTGAGGGTCGAGTGCAAGCGCTTTGATTTGTTTTTACAAGATATAGCGCTATATAAATTCCATGTATTATTATTATTATTATTATTATTATTATTATTATTATTATTATTATTATTATTATTATTATTGCTAAGAATGTTTGCCTTGTCATTCTTTCTGTTTGCCTTGTCATTCTTTCTGTTTGCCTTGTCATTCTTTCTGTTTGCCTTGTCATTCTTTCTGTTTGCCTTGTCATTCTTTCTGTTTGCCTTGTCATTCTTTCTGTTTGCCTTGTCATTCTTTCTGTTTGCCTTGTCATTCTTTCTGTTTGCCTTGTCATTCTTTCTGTTTGCCTTGTCATTCTTTCTGTTTGCCTTGTCATTCTTTCTGTTTGCCTTGTCATTCTTTCTGTTTGCCTTGTCATTCTTTCTGTTTGCCTTGTCATTCTTTCTGTTTGCCTTGTCATTCTTTCTGTTTGCCTTGTCATTCTTTCTGTTTGCCTTGTCATTCTTTCTGTTTGCCTTGTCATTCTTTCTGTTTGCCTTGTCATTCTTTCTGTTTGCCTTGTCATTCTTTCTGTTTGCCTTGTCATTCTTTCTGTTTGCCTTGTCATTCTTTCTGTTTGCCTTGTCATTCTTTCTGTTTGCCTTGTCATTCTTTCTGTTTGCCTTGTCATTCTTTCTGTTTGCCTTGTCATTCTTTCTGTTTGCCTTGTCATTCTTTCTGTTTGCCTTGTCATTCTTTCTGTTTGCCTTGTCATTCTTTCTGTTTGAATTGTCCTTTGTATTTGTGTTGTGTTTATTGCTTGTGTTGTCTCTCTTTCTGTTTTTGTTGTCCATTCATTTTTTTTTTGCTGCCTCATCTCTGTAACATCCCCGTCCTGCTTTTCCCACGCCGCTCATCTCAATTTCCCCGCCACAGCCATACCCAGATTCGTTGTGTCTCATCCACAGGTTCGGAAGTCCACAGGGAGCCTATCAGTATTAGGCCGCCATGGGGCCACCAGACAGAGGGGCATTGCACTTCTGCTGGATCACGTTGGTGGTGTTCAGTGGTGCCTGATCTGAGCAACATACGCAGGACACCACCTACTAAGCTCCCTACTAACGACAGTATTAGCTCAGTCGCGGAGCCAGACTGAGTGAGTCACCCACCCGAGGTGGCGACCACCACAACGTCCCTCCAACGACCGTCTCCCCGCGAACCCCCAACCCCAAAGGCTTTGACACAAACTCACCATAGGCACAGAAGTGTATAGGTAAACCGAATCTGAGGTCACATTGAGACCAGATCAACGGGGACTACCGAATCAGAGGCAATTTTTATTATTGCATGATAATCAATGGTGGTGAGGATGAGGTAATGATGCTGCTGTGGAGGTAACTGCTTGAGACTACTTGACAGGGTTGTACTCTACGATTACTATCATAACATATCCCGGCGTCAATCGGGCCCGAGAGATACAGACACCTGCAGTGTTGGTCAGGTAATTTGAGTAACACTCTCAAATCCGCATCCGGAAAGTGGATGAAGCTCGACTGAGCCCACAGCACACTCACTCTGGGGTAGGAGCCGGCCGGAGTCCAAAAAATTCCTATGACTCTTATGGGAATCGAACCCGCGACCTTCCAGTCCGAAATCCAAGGCGCTAACCACTGCGCCATGGCGGCTGGTGTGTGTTGTCCTTTCTGTTTAGTTTTTCTTTATGGTTGTGTTGTTGTCTTTTCTGTGTGTGTTGTTTTTCTGCTTGTCTTGTTGTCTTGTCTGTGTTGTTGTCTTTTCTGTTTGTGTTGTCGTTTTTTCTGTCTGTATTGTCTTCTGTTTGTGTTGTCGTATTTTCTGTTTGTGTTGTGGTCTTTTCTGTTTGTGTTGTTGTCTTTTCTGTTTGTGTTGTTGTCTTTTCTGTTTGTGTTGTTATCTTTTCTGTTTGTGTTGTTATCTTTTCTGTTTGTGTTGTTATCTTTTCTGTTTGTGTTGTTGTCTTTTCTGTTTGTGTTGTTATCTTTTCTGTCTGTGTTGTTATCTTTTCTGTTTGTGTTGTTATCTTTTCTGTTTGTGTTGTTGTCTTTTCTGTTCGTGTTGTTATCTTTTCTGCTTATGTTGTTGTCTTTTCTGTTTGTGTTGTTGTCTTTTCTGTTTGTGTTGTTATCTTTTCTGTTTGTGTTGTTGTCTTTTCTGTTTGTGTTGTTGTCTTTTCTGTTTGTGTTGTTGTCTTTTCTGTTTGTGTTGAGGTCTTTTCTGTTTGTGTTGTTATCTTTTCTGTTTGTGTTGTTGTCTTTTCTGTTTGTGTTGTTGTCTTTTCTGTTTGTGTTGAGGTCTTTTCTGTTTGTGTTGTTATCTTTTCTGTTTGTGTTGTTGTCTTTTCTGTTTGTGTTGTTGTCTTTTCTGTTTGTGTTGTGGTCTTTTCTGTTTGTGTTGTTATCTTTTCTGTTTTTGTTGTTGTCTTTTCTGTTTGTGTTGTGGTCTTTTTTGTTTGTGTTGTTGTCTTTTTTGTTTGTTTTTTCTGTTTGTGTTGTTGTCTTTTCTGTTTGTGTTGTTGTCTTTTCTGTTTGTGTTGTTGTCTTTTCTGTTTGTGTTGTTGTCTTTTCTGTTTGTGTTGTTGTCTTTTTTGTTTGTGTTGTTGTCTTTTTTGTTTGTTTTTTTCTGTTTGTGTTTTTTTCTGTTTGTGTTGTTGTCTTTTCTGTTTGTGTTGTTGTCTTTTCTGTTTTTGTTGTCGTCTCTCTTTTTGGTTGTGTTGTACCTTCTGTTTGTGTCTATTCTTTCTGTTTGTGTTGCATCTTTAACTGTTTGTACGCGGTGTTGTCATTTTGTTTGGTGTTGGTGTTTTCTTTGTGTTGTCCTTTCTTTCTGTGTTGTTCGTGTTGTTTTTCTTCCTGTTTGTGTTGTCCTTTCTGTGTGTTTTGTCCTTTCTTTCTGTGTTGTTTTGTGGTTTTTTTTTTTTTACCTGTTTCTGTTGTCTTTTTAGTTTTTGTTTTTTTTCTTCCTGTTTGTCTTGTCCTTTCTGTTTGTTTTGTCTTTTCTGTTGTTTTGTTTTATATTGTCTTTCTGTTTGCGTTGTTTGTGTTGTTTGTGTTGTCTTTCTGTCTGTTTTGTCCTCTTCCTGTTTGTGTTGTCTTTCTGTCTGTGTTGTTTGTGTTGTCTTTTTAGTTTGTGTTTTTCTTTCTTCCTGTTTGTGTTGTCCTTCTGCCTGTGTTGTTAGTGTTGTATATTTTCCTTGTTTGTGTTTTTTTCTGTCTGTGTTGTTTGTGTTGTCTTTTTAGTTTGTGTTTTTCTGTCTGTGTTGTTTGTGTTGTCCTTCTGCCTGTGTTGTTAGTGTTGTCTTTCTGTCTGTGTTGTCCTCTTCCTGTTTGTGTTGTCCTTCTGTCTGTGTTGTTAGTGTTGTATATCTTCCTGTTTGTGTTGTCTTTCTGTCTGTGTTGTTAGTGTTGTATATCTTCCTGTTTGTGTTGTCCTTCTGTGTTGTTAGTGTTGTATATCTTCCTGTTTGTGTTGTTTTTCTGTCTGTGTTGTCTTTCTGTCTGTGTTGTCCTCTTCCTGTTTGTGTTGTCTTTCTTTCTGTGTTGTTTGTGTTGTCTTTTTGTTTGTGTTGTCTTTCTGTCTGTGTTGTTTTTCTTCCTGTTTGTGTTGTCTTTCTTTCTGTGTTGTTTGTGTTGTCTTTTTGTTTGTGTTGTCTTTTTGTTTGTGTTGTTTTTCTTCCTGTTTATGTTGTCTTTCTGTTTGTGTTGTTTCTGTTGTTTTTCTTCCTGTTTGTGTTGTCTTTCTGTCTGTGTTGTTAGTGTTGTTTTTCTTCCTGTTTATGTTGTCTTTCTGTCTGTGTTGTTTTTCTTCCTGTTTGTGTTGTCTTTCTGTCTGTGTTGTTAGTGTTGTTTTTCTTCCTGTTTGTGTTGTCTTTTTAGTTTGTGTTGTTTTTTCCCTGCTTGTTTTGTCTTTTTAGTTTGTGTTGTTTTTCTTCCTGTTTGTGTTGTCTTTCGGTTTGTGTTTTTTTTCTTCATTTTTGTATTGTTATTTCCAGTTGTGATGCCTTTTTCTCTTTGTGTTGTTCTTCTTTCAGATGGTACTGTATTCATAACTCTGTGTGTTGTCTTCCCTGCTTGTGTTGTCTTTTTTGTTATAGCGTCCTGAAGCCCCTGACAAGTCAGGCCCAGTGCAACCCACTTCGATGTGATCTCTTGTTTATATTATTATTGTAAAAGAGTGCAGATATTTGATCTGCCGCGACTCTGTACAACTTCTCGGCAACGACAGCACGGTCAGACAGTGAGAATGTGGCCTCTCAAAAGAGGCTGTATAAATACTACATTTTACCGCTATGGGCAAAGTGCATTCAGAGGACGGCTTTCGACCACCCCCCAACGATACAGAACGTCGCACAATTCACAGGTGTGGTTCTAAACGTTAGACCCACGACGCTGCGATTGGCAGCTCCGATCGCAAGGGAAGTAATCTAATTACCGCCCTGCCACATTATTATTATTATTATTATTATTATTATTATTATTATTATTATTATTATTATTATTATTATTATTATTATTATTATTATTATTATTATTATTATTATGTTTGTTATTATCATATTAATATTATTATTATTATGTTTGTTATTTATCATTTTATCATCATCATCATCATTATATTATTATTATTATTATTATTATTATTATTATTATTATTATATTATTATTATTATTATCATTTC
>CM060317.1:38838273-38860773 GCA_030674155.1 Stramonita haemastoma | reverse complement strand
ATACATACATACATACATACATACATACATACATACTACATACATACATACATACATACATACATACATACATACATAATTACAAACATACATACATACATACATACTACATACATACATACATACATACATACATACAGACAGACAGACAGACAGACAGACACACAGACAGACACACAGACAGACACACAGACAGACACACAGACACACAAACAAATATACAGGCACACACACAGACACACACACAGACATACACACAGACAGACAGACACAGACACAGGCACAGACACAGACACACACACTACATCACACTCACACCACACACACACACACACACACACACACACACACACACACACACACACACACACACACACACACACACTGGAACAGCTTACAAGGCACGTTTTTTCAATCGTTTTTGTCCAGAGACTCAGACTGTCTAAACTGAATCAGATAATTATTGTGCTATTTAATATGAATCGAAAGATTTATCTTTTTTTTTTTCTTTTTCGTTTTCGTTTTCATGAGACATGTATTTGAAATTCTCTCCCTTGAAAACATCTTCAAATAAAAGAAACCGTATGATATGCATCAGTAGTTTCTGACTCTTAATTTCAGCAGTAAAATAGATGGGGACTGTAGTCATATGATATTACATGGAATAAGAGGAGGGAGGCACGCGTTTTAGGGAATTTTACCCTAGAGTCAACATAAGAACTGACTCCATTCCACCAATAGTCCTTCGGATGAGACTAATAGCGGAAGCCCTCTGTACAAACACGCAGAACACCTTGTGCGCACGTTATAATCTGATTCCCCTTTGGGAAGGAGTTTAGGAAATGGATGACAAAATTGACAAAACTGGGGACTGACTAGAAAAAGCATTCGAGTGTCTATTTCTCATCCTCGAAATAAAAAAAAAGGAAGACACTAAATAAATCAAACAAGAGAGGAAGGATTTTAGAGAGAGTGTTCATTTTTAATACCTCTGCCCCTTTTTTCTCTTTTTTTTCTAATCAGACTGACAGTCATGTTCCTTACTTACATTCATTCTTCGTGAAGCCTTCATTCGCTCTCATTAACTTATTTATGTACAGCTGTTTCATGAACATTTTGGGGTAGTAGCTCATTGTCAACACACAACAACAATAACAATAACAATCTCTCAATACCACCTTAAAACAAAGAAAACCCATGTAACAAAGAAAACCAATGTAACAAAGAAAACCAAAGTAACAAAGAAAACCAATGTAACAAAGAAACAAAGGATACCAATGTAACAAAGAAAACCAATGTAACAAAGAAACAAAGAAAACAATGTAACAAAGAAAACAATGCAACAAAGAAACAAAGAAAACAATGTAACAAAGAAAACAATGTAACAAAGAAACAAAGAAAACCAATGTAACAAAGAAAGCAATGTAACAAAGTAAACAATGCAAGAAAGAAACAAAGAAAACCAATGTAACAAAGAAAACAATGCAAGAAAGAAACAAAGAAAACTAATGTAACTCAGAAAAACAATGTAACAAAGAAAAACAATGTAACTCAGAAAAACAATGTAACAAAGAAACAAAGAAAACCAATAAAACAAAGAAAACCAATGTAGCAAAGAAAACCAATGTAACAAAGAAAAACAATGTAACAAAGAAAACCAATGTAACAAAAAACAACCAATGTAAAAAAGAAAAACAATGTAACAAAGAAACAAAGAAAACCAATAAAACAAAGAAAACCAATGTAGCAAAGAAAAACAATGTAACAAAAAAAACACAATGTAACAAAGAAAACCAATGTAACAAAAAAACAACCAATGTAAAAAAGAAAAACAATGTAACAAAGAAAAATAATGTACCAAAAAAACCCAATGTAGCAAAGAAAACCAATATAACAAAGAAAAACAAATGTAACAAAAAACCCCAATGTAACAAAGAAAACTATTGTAACAAAGAAAACCGATGTAACAAAGAAAACAATAAAAAAACTAACAATCTTCTCAAACTTGGATTTTCTAGCTGACTACAATATGGACACTACTACTCAGCTGCTTTTTCGACATTGTCAGGACGACTCGATGGTCCAGCAGCTGTGTTAGACCACTAGGGAAGAAACATCATCAGCAGTTCGTTTCGAAACTCGTGCAGCAGCAGGGATAAACTACACGCCACGATTCTCAGTGCTGAATACTTCCATGACCATTGGTTGTTCAGCGCCTGGGTTTTTATTTTTATCACAGTTCTCGATTAAACCACTGATGCTGGGAGCAACAGCAAAGTGACAGCTGTATGATCATGTAATTCCACTTTACAGCTTGGTCCTTAGTGATCAACTAAGACTCTCTGACTAGGAGGCTTGACTTGCACAGCCCTCATGTGCTACAGCCCTGGGGGCTAGTTGGCATTTGGAGAACATCTCCAACGCTGACTGTCTTTATGCTCTTTTGGCAGAGAGAGTGAGGGTGTACTTTGGGCAAGGCACCTCTACTGTATTCAAATTTCTGCCGAATTTCCGAAACAGCAGCCGTCTCCTCTGCTGTTTTGGAGGTCATCGTCGAACACGACAGACAAGCATTTATTTAGGTGGATCGGTGGCCTAGAGGTAACGCACCTGCCTAGAAATCGAAAAGTCTGGATTCAACCCCGTTTGTGTCCAAAACACCCCTCCCCCATCCACTAGACTGTGCGTGGTGGCCTGTGTGTTAGTCTTTCGAAAGAGATAATAAACTGAGGTCCCGTGTGCAACATCTATTTAGCGCACGTTAAAGAACCCATGGCAACAACAGAGTTGTCACTGGCAAAATTCTGTAGATAAAAGCCGCTCTGACAAGTAAACAAGTACACGTGCAGACAGGAAAAGAAAAAAAAATATGTGTGGCGCTGCTCTTGTTGCGATGCCCTTTATACATGAAAACATTCCAAATTTCATGCAGAGAAGTTTGCCTTGACTTAAAGTGGTGTAAAATACAAAGCAAATTTAGTGAATAAAACAACACCATCAAAAACGAAACAGAGACAGATAAAAAAAACACACACCCGAAAAAGCTATAACAAAGCTAAAATTAAAGAGATAGTTCAATATAAAAAAAAAAGCCATGAACGCGATGTAATTGTAATTTTAAAACGCTACTACTAATTTCTCTAGTTGAGACATTAAAGTATTCTTGAGTTCTTGAGTCAAAGTGACCAGTAGAAAAACAGGAATCACAAACACCATCCAAATCACAATCACAATATGACGGACGCTATAGCCGAGTGGTTATGAGTCCATGAAGCAGTGGGTTCGAATGTCGAAGGTGATGAATTCAGGGTGGGGATTTTGTGATCTCCCAGGTCAACTTCAAGTGCACACCTGCTAGTGCCGTAATTTCCTTCGTGTATATACACATACAGAAGATAAAATATCTACTGTAAAGATCCCGTAATTCATGTCAGCATTCGGTGGGTTACGGAAACACGAACATACCCAGCAGACATCCCCGAAGTCGAACTGTGGCTACCTTCATGGTGGGCAAATACGGTCGCATAGGCAAAATCTCACCATTGGTACGGTGAGCATCGGAACTGTAGCGTACAAAAATCACAATACTTCTAAAAGTTTATATGAGAGAGAGAGAGAGAAGAGAGAGAGGGGGAGAGAGAGAGAGAGAGAGAGAGAGAGAGAGAGAGAGAGGAGAGAGAGAGAGAGAGAGACAGAGAACAGACGACAGACAGACAGACAGACAGACAGACAGACAGACATGACAGACAGACAGCAACAGACAGACAGACAGCACGACAGACAGAATGACAGACAGACAGTCTAAATTTTGTCGTAGCTGTTCTTTCGTCCACATAGCGAGCAGGCACCTCGGAACGTAAACAGTGCTCCATCACACACACACACACACACACACACACACACACACACACACACACACACACACACACACACACACACACACACACACACACACACACACACACACACACACACACACACACACACACCCACACACACCACACACACACACACACACACACACACACACACAACACACACACACACACACACCACCACACAGCACACACACACACACACCACAACACACAGACAACACAGACACACAGACACACAGACACACACACACACACATACACACACACACACACGACACGCACACACACACACACACACAACACACACACACACACACACACACACACACACACAACACACACACACACACACACACACACACACAACACGCACACACACACACACACACACACACACACACACACACACACGAACGCACACACGAACGCACACACACATTCATTTATTCAAAATGTAAGTCACAAATGCTTATTTGATTCAAGCTGATACGATGCAATGATCCATCCAGGACGTCAAAATCATTATTAAACACGGAGGGGGCCGTGGCTTAATGGTTAGAGCTTTGTGCTCGCGATCTGACAACCCAATACCCAGGCACCCGTTTAAAAGGGATTTTCCCCTGGAGTTTACATCAATACCAACTCCACTCCGCTATGAGTCCTCCCGATGAGAGGTCCTGTGTGTCAACATTTGCTCAGGACCCAGGTCCTGTGTGTCAACATTTGCTCAGACTTTTAAAGCTCATAACATTTTCATGGAATATGAAACTTTTGTTCATTGTTGTAAACCTGCACATTCATTAACCTCCTCCCCCCCCCCTCTTGACATCGACATACAGAGAGGTATTATTGTCTAAAGATAGGTTATCTTTAAAAAAAATTTTTTTTTTAAAAGAATGTCTGGAACTTTGTGAAATTTTGCGTTAATGTATTACCACAAAGATTTTTTTGCTTTCCAAATACCATGTTCACGTTCGTTTTTGTGTGTTTTTGTTTGTTTGTTTTTTATTTGTTAGTTTAAAAATTTTTGTTAGTTATTCGGTTTTACCAGAACACATGATCTGTTAAAACTCAGAAAGCCAAATAATTGCAAAATGATATGAACTTATTGAAAATTTGACTGTTACGTTAGATTTTCAGATACATTATTTGTTGACACTGTTTTGTTGCTACTTGCATTGATATAATTATGTTGCATTGCTGCTCATGGTGTTGCATAGACTAAGTCACATATAAAATCTTTGCCAAAGGGGTCATTCTGGCCATGTTAGACTCTTTCAATCCAGCACTTAGTAAAAGAGCGGAGAAAAACAAAGCCAGTCATCTTTTTGAAAATTTATTTATTCTTTTATTTCGAGGATAATGGAATAAGCACTCATGTGCTGTTTTACATTCAGTCCCCGTGTATATGCAGTTTTGTTAATTTTGTCATCTGTTCCCACTGGCACACAATGGCCTACTCTTCCGAAAAATGGAACGGATTTTAACGTGTGAGCAAGATGTTCTGCGTGCGTTTGCACACGGGACGTGGGCTTATAGTCTCATCCGATGGAGATCGGGCACTGTAGATAGAGGAGAACAGTAAAGCATCACCTTGATCACACCAGGCACTGCAGGTAATTAATTAAAGGACACTAAAGCATCACCTTGATGAGGCCAGGCACTGCAGGTAATTAAAGAGCATCACCTTGATGAGGCCAGGCACTGCAGGTAATTAAAGAACACCGAAGCATTACCTTGATCAGACCGGGCACTGCAGGTAATTAATTAAAGATCACTAAAGTATCACCTTGATCAGACCAGGCATTGCAGGTAATTAATTAAACAACACTAAAGCATCACCTTGATGAGGCCAGGCACTGCAGGTAATTAATTAAAGATCACTAAAGCATCACCTTGACCAGACCAGGCACTGCAGGTAATTAAAGAGCACTAAAGTATCACCTTGATCAGACCAGGCACTGCAGGTAATTAAAGAGCACTAAAGTATCACCTTGATCAGACCAGGCACTGCAGGTAATGAATTAAACAACACTAAAGCATCACCTTGACCAGACCAGGCACTGCAGGTAATGAATTAAACAACACTAAAGCATCACCTTGATGAGGCCAGGCACTGCAGGTAATGAATTAAACAACACTAAAGCATCACCTTGATGAGGCCAGGCACTACAGGTAATTAATTAAACAACACTAAAGCATCACCTTGACCAGACCAGGCACTGCAGGTAATTAAAGAGCACTAAAGTATCACCTTGATCAGACCAGGCACTGCAGGTAATGAATTAAACAACACTAAAGCATCACCTTGACCAGACCAGGCACTGCAGGTAATGAATTAAACAACACTAAAGCATCACCTTGATGAGGCCAGGCACTGCAGGTAATGAATTAAACAACACTAAAGCATCACCTTGATGAGGCCAGGCACTGCAGGTAATTAAAGAGCACTAAAGTATCACCTTGATCAGACCGGGCACTGCAGGTAATTAAAGAGCACTAAAGTATCACCTTGATCAGACCAGGCATTGCAGGTAATTAAAGAGCATCACCTTGATGAGGCCAGGCACTGCAGGTAATTAAAGAACACTAAAGCATCACCTTGATCAGACCAGGCACTGCAGGTAATTAATTAAAGAACACTAAAACATCACCTTGATGAGGCCAGGCACTGCAGGTAATTAAAGAACATCACCTTGATCAGACCAGGCACTGCAGTTAATTAAAGAGCATCACCTAGATCAGACCAGGCACTGCAGGTAATTAAAGAACACTACAGCCTCACCTTCATGAGGCCAGGCATTGCAGGTAATTAAAGAGCATCACCTTGATGAGGCCAGGCACTGCAGGTAATTAATTAAAGAGCACTACAGCCTCACCTTCATGAGGCCAGGCACTGCAGGTAATTAAAGAACACTAAAGCATCACCTTGATCAGACCAGGCACTGCAGGTAATTAATTAAAGAACACTAAAGCATCACTTTGATGAGGCCAGGCACTGCAGATAATTAAAGAACATCACCTTGATCAGACCAGGCACTGCAGTTAATTAAAGAGCATCACCTAGATCAGACCAGGCACTGCAGGTAATTAAAGAACACTACAGCCTCACCTTCATGAGGCCAGGCACTGCAGGTAATTAATTAAAGAACACTACAGCCTCACCTTGATGAGGCCAGGCACTGCAGGTAATTAATTAAAGAACACTACAGCCTCACCTTGATGAGGCCAGGCACTGCAGGTAATTAAAGCCTCACCTTGATGAGGCCAGGCACTGCAGTCCACACGGTGTAGTTGGGCAGGACCTCCTTACCCTCAGCCTTCCTCACGAACTTCATGAACAGCACACCTGCCACCAGGTACACCAACACCAGAGAGAAAAACCTGCACAATCCCAGAAGTCCTTAATCAATCAATCAATCAATCAATCAATCAATCAATCAATCAATCAATCAATCAATCAATCAATCAGTCGGTCAATCAGTCGGTCAATCAGTCGGTCAATCAATAGATCAATCGATCAATCAATCAGTCAATCAAACAATCCATCCATCCATCCATCCATCCATCCATCCATCCATCCATCCATCCATCCATCAATCAATCAATCAACCAACCAACCAACCAATCAATCCATCAATCCATCAATCCATCAACCAACCAACCAACCAACCAATCAATCAATCAATCAATCCGTCAATCAATCAACCAGCCAATCAATCAATCAATCTGTCAGTCTCTTTAACAGCTGGCTAAAGAACAGTGTCTACGCTTTGTTGCTAGGTGACCAGCAGCCAACATGATCTTCTCTGTCTGTCGAACGTTCACACAGCATCTTATCATTGTCTGTTATATGCCCGAAAATGCGTTGCAATGCCGTTAGGCACCTGACAAGTCAGGCCCAGTGCATCCGACTTCGGCATGGGAGAGAATTGTTACAGTTTAAGTCTTTCCGTGGAGGAAAAAAAGGCAGCAGAATGGACCAAGAAGAAGAAGACAGTAAACAGACAAGAAGGAGGTGACAGGAAGAAATGTAGAAGCAGATAGAGGGAAGGAAAAGAGGGAATTCGTAGGACAGCATTTTCTAGGTGGGGCTGCTATTTATACTGACAGACCCTCCCCTCCTCCCCCTCCAATTTATTTATTTATTATTTATTTATTTATTCTTTTATATCGAGGATAATGGAATAAGTACTCTTGTGCTTTTTACATCCAGTCCCCGTGTGTATGCAGTTTTGTGAATGTCATCTGTTCCCACCGGCACACGATGGCCTACTCTTACAAAAAGCGGAACAGGATTTAACGTGTGCGCAAGATGTTCTGCGTGCGTTCGCACACGGGGCCTCGATTTATAGTCTCATCCGAAGGACTTTTGGGGAGAGTGGAGTCAGCACTGATGTTAACTCCAGGAGAAAAATCTCCTTGAACGGGAATCGAACTCGGTCGTCAAATTGCCAGCGCCATGTTCTGACCACTAGGCTATCCCTCCAATGAGGGGGGAGGCGGGCATCAGGATCTGAAGCCCAGGAAAACTGTCAGTTTGTTGCTGTCAGAGACTAGCAGTTTGTTTCAAGCATTGATACAACGGTCAGCAACAACTGCTCAACCAGCTACTTTGCTTTCAGCCAGTCAGCCAGCTTTGTACATTACATACAGAAAAATTTATCACTTATTTATAATAGATTTTTAAAAAATGTTTCATGACGATGTAAAATGCACAAGATGTATTTTCTTATTGTATTTTTTTCTCTCTAGAAGTTTTGTTTAATTTTTTAAAATGGTGCTGCCGTAATGAGGATGTGATAGACACAAGTATAGGGTTATCTAGGAGAGAAACAGGTGAAAAGACTGTAATTACTTTTAAGAACAATAAGAAAAAGAGTAGGCATAGCATGACAGTAGAATTCAACATTCACACAAAAACAATATCTTCTTTTTCTTTTTCTTTTTTTTTCGGGGGGGCGGGGGGGGGGGGATGTGCCTGTGTACCATACAGAAACCCAAAACTTTAAGACAGTGATGCATGCTAAGTGCTACCGTGTTCTTCATTTCCCCATATTGTCCCCTCTTGAGCTTCATCACAACTGCTCTCACTTTCTTTATCTGGGGGACGGGATAGCCTAGTGGTCAGAACATTGCGCCGGCAATTTGACGACCCGGGTTCGATTCCCGTTCGAGGGGATTTTTCCCCTGGAGTTAACATCAGTGCTGACTCCACTCTCCCCACAAGTTCTTCGGATGAGACTTTAAACCGAGGCCCCGTGTGCGAACGCACGCAGAACATTTTGCGCACACGTTAAACCCTGTTCCACTTTTCGTAAGAGTAGGCCATTGTGTGCCGGTGGGAACAGATGACAAGATTAACAAAACTGCATACACACGGGGACTGGATGTAAAAAAAGCACATGATTGCTTATTCCATTATCCTCGATATAAAAGAATAAATAAATGAAATAATACATATCTCTGTCTCCGTAATTACACACAGCCCAACACTCTTGGGGGTATGGTGTCCTGGAGCCAGCAGGCCACAATGAGCAATCCTCAGACCTGCCGCGCTGCCTTGAGGTCACCCACCGGAGAAGTTCTCCATTAATTAAATGTCAATCGTTAATTATTTGTTGGTGGGCGGTGACGTGTGAGCTGATGAAGCATACACAGGACAGGACTTATTATGGGTGGCGCTGCTCTGGTGGCGATGGTGCTCTTCCCGAAGAGAACACACTGATTTTTATGCAGAGAAATCTGCCGTGGTTGAAAGAGGTGCACACTACACTACACTACACTACACTACACTACACTACACTACACTACACTACACTACACTACACTACACTACACTACACTCCACTACACTACACTCCACTACACTACACTCCACTACACTCCACTCCACTACACTCCACTACACTACACTACACTACACTACACTACACTACACTACACTACACTACACTACACTACACTCCACTACACTCCACTCCACTCCACTCCACTCCACTCCACTCCACTCCACTCCACTCCACTGCACTGCACTGCACTGCACTGCACTGCACTGCACTGCACTGCACTGCACTGCACTGCACTGCACTGCACTGCACTGCACTGCACTGCACTACACTACACTACATACACTACACTACACTCCACTCCACTCCACTCCACTCCACTCCACTCCACTCCACTCCACTCCACTCCACTCCACTCCACTACACTACACTACACTACACTACACTACACTACACTCCACTCCACTCCACTCCACTACACTCCACTACACTCCACTACACTCCACTACACTCCACTCCACTCCACTACACTACACTACACTACACTACACTACACTACACTACACTACACCACACTACACCACACCACACTACACTACACTACACTACACTACACTACACTACACTACACTACACTACACTACACTACACTACACTACAATGCACTGCAACACACTGCAATACTCTGTCATGCATTTGCGATTCAACTCAATACAGTGCAATGTAATACAGCGCAATAACTTAGCCCCGAAACGATGACGACAACAGAAAGTAATAGAGCCTCGCTAACTAAAATAAAAGTGTTCATGTTCAAGTGATGCTGTCACTACATCCAGCAACAAAAGAATTTACTCTGATGACGACTGTGGTGAACATGCACTAGCTATGATACAAATTTTTTTTTTAAAAAGGTAAAAGGTAAAGGTGTCCCATAACCTACGTGGTCGTAGGGAAGCGAGGCATCAGAGACCTCAACTTCTCTAGGAGCCAACATATTGAGGGCGGCGCCCATCTCTTCTCCCTCCCTGCTTTACCTTCCCTGACCCTAAAGAGGGCAGGTACCCATTTACAGCTGGGTGAACTGGGGGGACTGTACTGAACCCAAGGCGGGCAAACCGTCACCCATCCAACTGGTAACCACGCTCGACGCTGTTTAATTAACTTGACTGGGGGAAAGCGAGTGCTCTGACCACTAAGCTATCCCGCCCCCTGATACAAAACACTTTTTGAAAAGTGTCTTGCTGTAAGGTACCACAGCAGGTGGAGTTTCAAACACCGCCGGGGCCTCTGATGAGGGCTCATCAAGGAGCCGAAACTCGAGTCAGGTCAGGCCAAAGGCATGGTTCTTCCTAAAAAATGCCTACGATGCTGCCACTGAAAGACATTATTCCCTAGAATTTATTTTCATTTCAAAAACAAATGTTTTTGTATATTGAATTTTTGATAAGTCATTTTCAAAATGATTGAGAAGTTGGTACCTGCTCTTGTTTTTCCTCCACTACTTTTTCCTCAATAATACACAACGCTTTGTGATAACCTAGCTGTGACTTACGCAATGACTAGGACACTGCCCACCGACAGTCCCCCAGTTTCTGTGTCGTCGTGTGGGGCGCCAGGACAGCAGTAGAAGCTGTTCAGCGACATTGCCTGCAGCATGTACACAAGGAAAAACAAAGGATGCGCACACACGCACATACACACGCACGCACGCATGCACGCACACACACACACACACACACACACACACACACACACACGCGCGGGCGCGAGCACGTGCGCGCCACACACACACACACCACATGAGCTTCTAAGAAACTAAAGTTGGCAGAATTTATAACAGATACAGGAATTTACTTTTGTCCTTGTAACACGATACTGCTTCTTGTCAAACGCTCAGCAGCTCCAGACGCCCTGACAAATGCTGGGGTACGCTGAAGGCCCTCCAGGGGTCCGAAGAGCTTGACCCTCCTCAGCAGGTCAGTAGGTCAGATACCGACCCTCAGGTTTTGGTGTGCAGTAGACTTAAAAAGGCGAGACTCGGTGCCCACATCGGAAATCTCCCTAGGACTTAGATATCACCACAGCTACAGCAAAGCAACACATGAGGAGAGGCTTCCAAACAGCAAGTGAATGAGGAAAATCATCGACACTGGTGAGAGAAAGTGTTGTGAGAAATGACTTCTCCTGAGAAACATTCCAAAGACCCACGTGGCATTTAACATCTTGCGTACATGTTAAATCCTGTTCCGCTTTTCGTAAGAGTAGGCCATTGTGTGCCGGTGGGAACAGATGACAATATTTACAAAAACTGCATACACACGGGGACCGGATGAAAAAAACACATGATTGCTTATTCTGTTATCCTCGATATAAAAGAATGAATAAATAAATAAATAAATAAATTACTGCATCGATTGTCTGCAGAGAGTAGCTGGGCGCACAGTGCTAAGATAAAGTATTTGTAGCAGGTCTTCAGTTTGGGGTTTTCCCCATTCTAAAAATAAGAATAAAAACAAACAAATCGCATAGAACTTTTTAATTTTTAAAATTTTTATTTTACGATTCCTAGTTAGAAAAACAAAACTAACACATAAAACCAAAAACAAAAAAGATTTGAGATATTAAAAGAGTGAATTTTCTTTGCTTGATGAGGCCATATTTAAACATAGACATAAACAAACAAAGGATAATAAAAATGAATTTTATTGCTTGATGATGCAATATTTAAACATAGACATAAACAATCAAAGAATAATGTAAAAAAGTTACTATTATTCTGTACAGAATCAGTGCTGTCCTTGCATTTTGTAAAAATAAAATCGACAAGGGGAGTAACTAATACTTCGTATCTCACCAAAATGATTAGATTCCCCTGCATCGTTCATAACAGACGTTTATTACTGTTCTTTAGTCAAGTCAAGTCAAGTCAAGTCAAAATGATCTTTATTGAGGGTAAAAGATTAAGTTTACACAACTTTTTTTCATCCTGCCCTCACAAAAAAAAATCATGTAAATTGACTTCTAAAACATTCAAAAACAAATATCAACCTTTGTTGAAAAAACTAAAATAAATCAGGATTATTTTCCAACAAATCTCTCAAGATAAAAAACAAAAACAAAAACAAACCCAAGACAGTACAACATAAGCTCACATCATACATACAAATGATACAAATACTATATAACATGGGCATGAATAACAACAAGCAGCCAAATGTGAGGTAGTATCAAACTATAAATGCGGACTATAGTTTGTCCATCAAATGTTTCTTCAAAAGTTTCTTAAACATTTGTTTTGAAGGAACTGATTTTAGAAAAGGGGGTAGGCTATTCCACAATGTTCTTCCTGAATAAGCAAGGCTTGATTTATAGAGATTATTATGGGGCCTGGGCAGTAACAGTCTATGGGTAGGCCTATTTTTATTGACAGCAAATTTTTCCACAATTTTCTTTGGGGCTTTTCCGTTTAATATATTGAACATACATAGATACTTGTTGAACTGCAGTCTGTCTTTGAGTGGAAGAATGTCTAGTTCTTTGTAGTTGGTGATGGTCAGCGTATTAGGATTCAATCGGATTAGTTTAACAGCTCTTTTATGTAGGCGGTTTATATGCTTTAGGTTTGTTTCACTTGCACTGTCCCATAAGGTAGAAACATAGTTTTAAAGAGATAGAATATGGGCGTGAAAAAATAGTTTTCGTGACTGTAAATTTAGAAAATTTTTGATTTTTCTAAGTTGATACAATCTTACTGAGATTCGTTTTCCTAATGTGGCTATGTGATCTGACCAAGACAAATCGTTGTCGATTACTGCACCTAGTACTTTGTGTGAGACTACTTCTTCAATTTGTTGTCCATGGATATAAATTGGCTCGAATGGAGAACGCAATTTCTGTCTTTTTTGTCGAGTGGTTATAAACATACATTTTGTTTTATTAGAATTAAGAGACATATGATTGAGTTCTGTCCATTGGATAAGTTTATTGATATCTGCCTGCATATCTTTCACAAGCTGGTTTGAATCATCGTTGTTACATTGAATTGATGTATCATCGGCAAACATTTGACATGAACAATGGATATGCAGAGGTAGGTCATTAATATAAATGGAGAAAAGAAGTGGTCCTAGTATTGATCCCTGTGGTATTCCATATTTCACGGGTAATAAGGTTGATCTCCTAGGCCCGATTTCAACAAGTTGATAACGATTACTGAGAAATGAGTCTAAAAATGATAATGCTTGGTCGGAAATTTTATAGCATTTTAATTTTTTGATGAGGAGAGAGTGGCTAATAACGTCAAAGGCTTTAGCAAAGTCTAGAAAAAGGACTCCAGTGATTTCATTGTTATTGATATTCAAAAGACAATGCTCAATTAGTTGTATTAAGGCTGTATGGCAAGAATGGTTTTCACGAAAACCTGACTGGTTTTCATTAATTAGATTATATATTTTAAAATGAGAGTGTAAGTGAAATTGTATATGTTTTTCTAATAGTTTAGATAGGACTGATAGTATGGAGATTGGTCTGTAGTTCGACGGATTGGTTGGGTCTCCTGCTTTGTGTAAGGGTATTACTTTTGCTCGTTTGAACTTCATTGGGAAGTAATTTTTGTCAATACACAAGTTAAATATGTAGGTTAGGGTGTCAGTTATGGCATATGCACTGATTTTTAATATTTGACTATCGATTTTATCAAGGTCTTTTGATCTTGACTGTTTCAATCTGAGTATACTATTTAGCACTTCTGTTACTGTTATTGGGGGTATAACAAAATCAGATGAGATGTTCTTTGATGAACAGTATTGTTTTAATTCTATCAGCTCGTTTGTATTTGTTTTATCATTAGATATTATAGAGTCAGCAATGTTTGCAAAGTGAGAATTAAGGTTTTCTGCTGATATTTCTTTTATGACTTTTTGGGAGTTATGTCTTGATTTATTAGTTAAGGTATTAATGGCTTTCCAAATTGCTTTTGGATTTTGGGCTGAAGACAGCAAATCTTGAAAGTATTTTGTTTTGGCTTTGCGCTTCAATGAATTAACTTTGTTTCTTTGCTTTTTATATTCATCTTTTTGCTTTGATTTTAATAAATAGTCTCTTAGATTCATTTCGTTTTCAATTTCTTTTGTTAACCATGGAGGTTTCATGAAATATTTTATTCTTTTCTTAATAAATGGAGCATGTTTATCATAGGTAGCTATAAATGTCTCTATCCAATAGTTAACAGCATCATCTGGATTTGTAATCTGATAAACATAGTCTAAGTTTGAATTAAGAATATCATTTATAAAGGCATCTTTATCAAAATGTCTAAAGGAGCGGTAGGATATCTCCTTGTGTCCTGATTTGGGTATCTTTATTCCTTTTTTCCGCCATGTAAAACAAATGGAAGAGTGATCGCTACAACCTGTCTGCACTGAGCATGTTTCTGCTATGTTGGCTTTTGAAGTAGTGTAAATGTGATCAATGAGGGTGCTAGTGTTATTAGTAATGCGAGTTGGACGATCAATTATTTGTTCTAAACCATACATGGCATAATTAATATTCCACTTTGATCCAGGGACTGTCAGATCTATATTGAAATCTCCCATAAGAAAGATTTCTTTGGACTCTAGAATTGCGGCATCCATCATTGAATTGAATTTATCATACCAGTCAATTGTTTCAGCTGGGTTCCTGTAGATGAAGCCAAGTATAATCGATTTACAGCGTCTAAACGTGATTTCTACCCATATAGATTCTACATGAAACTGTTCAAGATGCGTTAGTCTTTTCCACGACAAAGAAGTCGCACAGTATAAAAGCAAACCGGTAGATCTGACACTTACTGGATCAAGTCGTACAGTGTCATAACCTGGGATATACATATCTGAATCAGAAATTAAGTTGTTGAGTCTCGATTCAGCTACACAAAATATATGAAAGCTAGTTCCTTTATTGTCTATAATTGATGATATTTCCTCAGTTTTGTTCCTGGCACTATTGATATTTAGGTATCCTACACGAAGTCCTTCCTGAGAGGGCCATGTATCTAGAGTGGAAGACATAGTATTAAAAAAAAAAAAAAAAAAAAAAAAAAAAAAAAAAAAAAAAATTGCAGGACAAGAGAAAGAAAACTGGGAACGATAATGTACTATCAACCAATCAGTGAAGCACAATCATCAGTCAAATCAACAATCAAAATACAACAAAATGGAAGGAAGAACTTGGTATAGTAATGTAACTGACACCGACCAATAAAGCACTATTATCAGTCAACCAACAATGAAAATTTTAAGACAAAAGGGAAAAATTTAGTACAGTGATGTAACTAACACCAGTCAATACAGCACAAAAGCAATCAACAATCAACCAATCAGTGAAACACAATCATCAATCAGATCAAGAATCAAAATTTAGGCAAACAAGGAAAATTATCAAAAGGTAAAGAACAACAATCAAAGTAGTACAAAATTTAGAGTAAACAAAAAAGAGAGAAAGTTGGTGCAGGGATGTAACCACAAGTCAGTAAGGCACCATCATCAGTCAAATCAACAATCAAATACAACAAAATGGAAGGAAGAACTTGGTATAGTAATGTAACTGACACTGACCAATAAAGCACTATTTCAGTCAACCAACAATGAAAATTTTAAGACAAAAGGGAAAAATTTAGTACAGTAATGTGACTAACACCAGTCAATAAAGCACAAAAGCAGTCAACAATCAAAGTGAAAACAAAGGACAGTCTTACTATGTAAGTAATGTAAGTAACACCAGTCAATAAAGCACAATCATTGAAAAAAAGAAAAGAAAAAAAAAAGAAAAAAAAAAGAAAAAAAAAAGAATGCAGAACAAGAGAAAGAAGAACTGAATATGGTAATGTACTATCAACCAATCAGCGAAGCACAATCATCAATCAGATCAACAATCAAAAATTAGGCAAACAAGGAAAATTATCAAAAGGTAAAGAACAACAATCAAAGTAGTACAAAATTTAGAATAAACAAAAAAGTGAGAAAGTTGGTGCAGCCATGTAACCACAAGTCAGTAAGGCACCATCATCAGTCAAATCAACAATCAAATACAAAACAAAATGGAAGGAAAAACTAGGTATAGTAATGTAACTGACACCGACCAATAAAGCACTATTATCAGTCAACCAACAATGAAAATTTTAAGACAAAAGGGAAAAATTTAGTACAGTAATGTAACTAATACCAGTCAATAAAGCACAAAATCAGTCAATCAACAATCAAATTTAAAACAAAGGACAAATTTACTATGTAAGTAATGTAAGTAACACCAGTCAATAAAGCACAATCATCAGTCAGTACAATCAAAATTTCAAATAAAGGACAAACTTACTACAATAATGTGACTACCTACCAGTCACTAATTGTGACTAAAGCATAATCATCAATCAAGTCAACAAACAAGGGGTAGAATAAGTGTGTGTGTGTATGTATATATATATATATATATATATATATATATATATATATATATATATATATATATATATATATATATATACAGTCAAGTACTGGAACAAATAAAATTCGCTTAATATGTGTAGAAAGGCACTGGACACAACCCTTACAACTTGGCCAGCAAGTACTGCACTAGCCAAGACAATATCAGTGATAGAAAATGGTAATCTGCATCCACCATCAGCATGCCGCAACACATTCATTCACATACTTACAACTTTGCACTCTCTCTCTCTCTCTCTCTCTCTCTCTCTCTCTCTCTCTCTCTCTCTTCTCTCTCTTTCTCTCTCTCTCTCTCTCTCTCTCATCCATACACACACACACACACACACACACACACACCACAAGCACTCTCTCTCTCTCTCTAACACACACACACACACACACAGGGCAAGCATTTTCAAACCCTAAAACATAATTATGCATGATAATGAGTAAAGAGGACTAGGCCTATGCATACAGTTGGCGTTGGGAGTTCATGTAAGCCATTAGGTTAGCAAAAATCTGATCGTAAGGGTTGATAGGAGCCGGCGTTGATCTATGCCAGATGCCAGCTTGGCCAGTGACTGCTGTGGTCATTCCTTGATGTGGGGAATACCACTGGTTGAGGGCTGACTGACTAGGCTGCATGGCGCTAGGCCTAGGCCTATTCAGTGGGGGATGGGGCGGGTAGTAGACTGGCTCAGTGGGCCACTCAGTATGTGGGGCAGGGCTCGCATTAGGCCTAACACTGCTCGCGTCAGGCCTAACGCCGTTGATGTTGATGCGATTCCCTTGACTAGACTGCCTGACGTCATGCAATGGGAAGGGGGGTGGGGGGAAGGCACGATCAGAGGCGCTTGCAATTTGTTTGGAATTAGTGTTAGCACTGTCACCCCTGTTGGAATTAGTGCTAGCACTATCACCCCTGTTCAGGTTTGGATAATGGGTCATGGAGTCTACAGGGGGGTAGTCACTATGAGGGGATGTAGGGTTTTGGTTGGGTAGCATGGTTTCATTTCGTCTGTGGTCACTGACATGAGAACGAGAGGGAGATAAAAATGGCTTTAATTTCAGAGCCAGTTTGGCTGTGCCTGCAAGACTAGGGTGAATGAGGTTAGCATACAGAGCTAACTTTGGACCACCAGTGTGGGTTGTGAAGGTGGGTGTGTTGTCAATGAACTCTGTGTTCAGCAGTTCACAAGCCTTTTGCATGTTGTGGTTAGAAGGCGATATCAGTCGCGCACATACACACAAAGGTACACTTCTTTAGAGAAGTTATGTCCCATCCTATGGCTTTACACCTAGACATCGACTATATGCGAGGTCTTTTCTCGTATATTGGCTGTTGCTTTAAGAATATATCACACACACACACACACACACACACACACACACACACGCGCGCGCGCGCGCGCGCGGACGGGATAGCATAGTGGTCAGAACATGGCGCTGGCAATTTAACGACCTGAGTTCGATTCCCGTTGGAGGGGATTTTTCCCCTGGAGTTAACATCAGTGCTGACTCCACTCTCCCCAAAAGTCCTTCGGATGAGACTATAAACCGAGGCCCCGTGTGTGAACGCACGCAGAACATCTTGCGCACACGTTAAATCCTGTTCCACTTTTCGTAAGAGTAGAACATTGTGTGCCGGTGGGAACAGATGACAATATTTACACAACTACATACACACGGGGACTGGATGAAAAAAGCACATGAGTGTTTATTCTATTATTCTCGATATAAAAGAATAATAAATAAAAATACCGTTCCTATAAATGCTCCAGTGTGGAAAATGTTCGCCCAGCTTTGGAAGATATTCAGCTGTCTGCTGAGGAGCCTTTGGACGCCCTAGTGTAATCCAGTGTGAAGTCATCGATGTCCGAAAGATGGACCTTAAAAGGCTTGTAGCAAACTGCCCCCTGAATCAGTTAAACGCATTGCCAGCGCTCATCCCAAACTGACAGTTGTCATTAATAAGATTGCACCAGTGAAAGATCCCCAACTCAATAATTATGGAAAGAGAAAAGCGAGGGAGAAAATTAATATCTTTTAAGTCTTTCTGTGGGTGAAAAAAGGCAGTGAAATGGACAAAAAAAAGGCAGAAAATAGACATGACTGAGATGACAGGAAGAAAGGAGGAGCAAGGCAGAAACTAAGAGAAGGATAGAAAAGAGGAAATTTCTAGTACAGAACTTCCAGATGTAAGATTTGCTATTCATACTGACAGACCCCCCGGTATCCCCACAAGGAGTAATGGAAGGAGGGATTTTACACACGATTCACGCTGTCACCATCAGATAGATAAATAACTAACTATATTGAAAATACTCACATAGGTCAAGCCAATGGTTTGGCCCACAACGGTCAGAGTGCCTGGCTTGTCAGTGGGGTCACACACAAGCTGGACGCTCAGAGTTCTGACCACACAGATACACATCGTTGTTATTTTTTTTCGGCACATTTTTATTTCTTGCGAAGAGAGAGAGAGAGGAGGAGAGAGAGAGAGAGAGAGAGAGAGAGAGAGAGAGAGAGAGAGGTAGAGAAGGAGAGAGAGAGAGGAGAGGATGAGAGAGAGAGAGAGAGAGAGAGAGAGAGAGAGAGAGAGAGGAGAGAGAGAGAGAGAGAAGAGAGAGAGAGAGAAGAGAGAGAGAAGAGAGAGAGAGAGAGAGAGAGGAGAGAAGAGGAGAGAGAGAGGAGGAGAGAGAGAGAAGAGAGAGGAGAGAGAGAGAGGAGAGAAGAGTAGGAGGAGGAAGGAGAAGACGAGGGAGGAGGAGAAGGAGGAGGGAGGAGGGAGAAGGAGAGGAGGAGGAGGAGAGAAGGAAGAGGAGACGGAGGGAGGAGGAGGAGAAGGAGAGGAGACGGAGGAGGAGGAGGAGAAGGAGGGAGGAGGGAGGAGGAGAAAGGAAGGGAACGGAGGAGAGGAGGAGAGGAGGGAGGAGGGAGGAGGAGAGAGGAGAGGACGGAGGAGGAGGAGGGAGGAGGAGGAGGAGGAGAGAAGGAGGGAGGAGGAGGAGAAGGAGGGAGGAGGAGGAGGAGAAGGAAGAGGAGACGGAGGGAGGAGGAGGAGGAGGAGGAGAGGAGGGAGGAGGGAGGAGGAGAGAGGAGGAGGGAGACGGAGGGAGGAGGAGGGGAGGAGAGGGGGAGGAGAGGAGGGAGAGGAGGAGGAGGAGAGGAGGAGGAGGAGACAGAGGGAGGAGACGGAGGGAGGAGGAGGAGGAGGAAGGAGGAGGAGGAGACGGAGGGAGGAGGAGGAGGAGAGGAGGAGGAGACGGAGGGAGGAGGAGGAGACGGAGGGAGGAGGAGGAGGAGACGGAGGGAGGAGAGAGGAGGGAGGAGGGGGAGGGAAGAGGAGAAGGAGGGAGGAGGAGGAGGAGGGAGGAGGAGACGGAGGGAGGAGGAGGAGAGGAGGGAGGAGGAGGAGGAGACGGAGGGAGGAGAGGAGGAGGGAGGAGGAGGGAAGGAGGGAGGAGGAGGAGGAGGAGGAGGAGAGGAGGGAGGAGGGGGAGGAGGAGGAGACGGAGGGAGGAGGAGGAGGAGGAGGAGAGAGGGAGAGGAGAGGAGGAAGAGAGGAGAGGAGGAGGGAGGGGGAGGAGGAGAAGGGGAGGGAGGGAGGGAGGAGGAGGAGGAGGAGAAGGAGGGAGGAGGAGGAGGAGGGGGAGGAGAGGAGGGAGGAGGAGGTGGAGGAGGGGAGGAGAAGGAGGAGGAGGAGGAGGAGGAGACGGAGGGAGGAGGAGGACGGAGACGGAGGGAGGAGGAGAGGAGGAGGAGGGAGGAGGAGGAGGAGAGAGGAGAGGAGGAGGAGGACGGAGGGAGGAGGAGACGGAGGAGGAGGAGGGGAGGAGGAGGAGAGGAGGAGGAGGAGGAGGAACGGAGGGAGGAGACGGAGGGAGGAGGAGGAAGAGGAGGGAGGAGGAGGAGGAGACTGAGGGAGGAGACGGAGGGAGGAGGAGGAAGAGGAGAAGGAGGGAGGAGGAGGAGGGAGGAGGGAGGAGGAGGAGGGAGGAGGAGGAGGAGGGAGGAGGAGGAGGGAGGAGGAGAAGGAGGTAGGAGGATGAGAAGGAGGGAGGAGGAGGAGGAGAAGGAGGGAGGAGGAGGAGGAGACGGAGGGAGGAGGAGGAGGAGGAGACGGAGGGAGGAGGAGGAGAAGGAAGAGGAGGACGAGGAAGGGGAGAAGGAAAAGGAAAAGGAGGAGATGCAGGAGGAGGAGGAGGAGGAAGAAGAGGGGCAAGAGAGAGAGAGAGAGGAGAGAGAGAGAGAGAGAGAGGGGGGGGGGGGGGAAGAAGAGGAAGTGTTTACCTCACATCCCCAGAACCAGGGTCGGTGGCCGTATACTCAATGGTCAAATCCTGCGTGGTGGAGTCAGTCTTGAACACGGCCGAGTCCTGAGTGCCCAGAGGGTAGGACAGACCACTGGCCACTTGGCACCCCTGTCATACACACACACACACACACACACACACACACACACACACACACACACACACACACACACACACAACACACACACACACGCACGAAAAACACACACACACATTCACACACGCACGAAAACACACACACACACACACACACACACACACACACACACACACACACACACACACACACACACACATTCTGTCTAATAATTATCACTTTCTAGTAGATAGACGTTAAAATTGAAGACACACACACATATCACACACACACACGCACACACACACGCACACACATGCATACATAATACATACCATACATACATACATACATACATACATACATACATACATACATACATACATACATACATACATACATACATACATACATACATACATACATACATACATACATACATACATGCATGCATGCATGCATGCATGCATGCATGCATGCATGCACACACACTTACACAAGCACGCACGCACGTGTAAAAACACGCACTGACAGACACACATGTGCACATCCACACACATGCGCGCGTGCATGCACACAGATGTTCGCACGCACATACACAGACATACGCACATACGCACGCCCAAACACACGCACAGTCGCGCACATACACACAAAGGTACACACACGCACGCATGCACACACAAACAGGCACACACACACAGGCACACATACAGGCATGCACGCACACGTTTTCTGCACTTGTTCTGCTATTATAGCAGTCCATCATATATTGTTTGATTGCCCTGTGCTCATTGCCTCGTATAAAAGCAAAGGGATAGATTTAAGAAAAAAAAAAGGAAATATCCAAAGTGTCCTGTACGATTCCGAGTCGCTTGTCCTAGTATCAGTTGCAGAAAGTATTTGCCAGTCACCAGTAGGTCAGTTACTATAAATGAAATTGCATAAACTTATCATCTTTCATTACATTCTTTATCCTTT
>CM060317.1:38818273-38825773 GCA_030674155.1 Stramonita haemastoma | reverse complement strand
TATCTATCTATCTATCTATCTATCTATCTATCTATCTATCTATCTATCTATCTATCTATCTATCTATCTATCTGGGGGGACGGATAGCCTAGTGGTTTGAACATTGCGCTGGCAATTTGACGACCCGGGTTCGAATCCGGTCGAGGAGATCTTTCTCCTGGAGTTAACATCAGTGCTGACTCCACTCTCCCCAAAAGTCCTTCGGATGAGACTTTAAACCGAGGCCCCGTGTGTGAACGCACGCAGAACATCTTGCGCACATGTTAAATCCTGTTCTGCTTTTCGTAAGAGTAGGCCATCGCGTGCCGGTGGGAACAGATGACATTTACAAAATGCATACACACGGGGACTGGATGTAAAAAAAGCACAAGAGTGCTTATTGCATTATCCTCGATATAAAAGAATAAATCAAATCAAATCAAATCAAATCAAATCTATCTATCTATCTATCTATCTATCTATCTATCTATCTATCTATCTATCTATCTATCTATCTATCTATCTATCTATCTATCTATCTATCTATCTATCTATCTATCTATTATCTATAACAAAACACAGGTACACAAAGGTAAAAAGTAATGGTAATGATTTAGACATGGCAATACACTGTTAGGGTTGATGCAGCTTGAGTGAATGGGAAACTACTCAAATCTTTCAGGAAGTAGGTTTATACAGGTAGTCTATCTGAAGTGATAAAAGAGTGAGAGAGAGCAACAACAAAAGTTACATAAATGATATAAGAAATGAGCCAATAACTAAATAAAACATCAAACTAATTGATCAGGCTACAGGAAAAAGAAGAAGAACAACAAAACAAAATATTACGAATAATGCAATCCTTCAAGAATAGCTTATTATGACACATTCAACAGTCTACGAAAGATAACTGCTCTCTACCTGAGAATACATTGCTATATAGAGTTGTTTCCCGTCGACAGTGACCATGAGGTCAATTCTATTCACAATGCACAATGGTTTGTTTTTATTCTCCGTTAAACTCTTTAAACCTACAGAGAAAGGGTGTTTGTGTGTGTGCACCTCGCAGTCGCCCTGTACTGCACTGTGGTACATTGCATATTATCATTATTATTATTATTAAGTGTAATACTATGGATTGTGGCGTACACTGTAGGCCTACAAGCTTTTGTTCCGACAGACATGCTATTTATTTATTTATTTATTTATTCTTTTATATCGAGGATAACAGAATAAGCAATCATGTGCTTTTTTCATCCGGTCCCCGTGTGTATGCAGTTTTGTAAATATTGTCATCTGTTCCCACCGGCACACGATGGCCTACTCTTACGAAAAGCGGAACAGGATTTAACGTGTGCGCAAGATGTTCTGCGTGCGTTCGCACACGGGGCCTCGGTTTAAAGTCTCATCCGAAGGACTTTTGGGGAGAGTGGAGTCAGCACTGATGTTAACAACTCCAGGAAGAAAATTTCCTCGACCGGACTCGAACCCGGGTCTTCAAATTGCCAGCGCAATGTTCTGACCACTAGGCTATCCGCCCCGCTATAATTATTCAAGCCAGGCTGCCCTCTTCGGGGCTGTGGTGTCGCCACAAGAACGACGCCACACATATCAAAGATGTTAGAAAAGTGTGTATGCATACAGTAGAGCACTCTCTTGGTCCCATGGGCTCTGTTACTGTTCAAAAGTCAGGGTAGGACAGGACTCAAACCGGCACTTTGTCACATCATCTCGCCATGTGCCTTATTCTTGAGGATGTGTATAAGCCAGCGCGCATGTGTGCGAGCTCGTGTTTGTGTATGCGTTTTTTGTATGTATGTGCATGTGGCCTCGACTCTGCACTGTGCTGTGGTGCATTATATTGTATATTATCATTATCATTATGTGTAATACTATGTATTGTTGCGTACACTGTACCAGTTTTCCTTCTGACAGACCTGTTATTTTCAAGCCAGGCTGCCCTCTTCCGGGCTGTGGTGTCGCCACACGAACGGCGCCACACATATCAAAGATGCTAGTTAAGTGTGTATGCAATGAGTAGAACACTCTCATGGTACCGTGGGCTCTGTTACTGTGCAAAAGTCGGGGTATGACGGGACTCAAATCGGCCTTTTATCAGATCTTTGGAAATGCGTCTTACTCTTGGGGGGGGGGGGGGGATGTATGCGCGCCATTCATGCGCGTACTTGGGTTTTTGTGTGCATTTGTGTGCGTGTGTGTGTGTTTTCATTCCGACAAACATGCTAAATTCAAGCCAGGTTGCCCTCTTCCGGGCTGTGGTGTCGCCATAAGACCAGCGCCACCCATATCAACAATGCTAGTAAAGTGTATATGCATACAGTAGAGCACTCTCTTCGTGCCGTGGGCTCTGTTACTGTGCAAAAGTCGGTGTATGACGGGACTCAAACCGGTCCCATGTCACATCTTCTCAAAATGTGCCTTATTCTTGGGGTGTATATGCGCGCACATACGTCCCCTAACTTGGGTTTGTCAGTACGTTTTTCTGTGTTTGTGCATGTGGCATGTGTCATGTTGGACTGGGACGGGACCCAAACCGGCTCCTTGTCACATCTCAAAATGCACCTTATTCTTGGAGGGGTGTATGCGCATGCGCCCGCTCGTGCATGTGTGCGATTATTTGTGTGTGTACATGTGGCAGCAGCCCTGCACTTTGGTCTGGTGAATCATGTTGTATATCACCATTATTATTATGTGTTATGCTATGTGTTATTGTGTACACGGTGCCAGCTTTCGTTCCGACAATCTTGCTATATTCAAGCCAGGCAGCCCTCTTCAGGGCTGTGGTGTCGCCACAAGGCGGGCGCCACCCATATCAAAGATGCCAGTAAAGTGTGTATGCGTTCAGTAGAGCACTCTCTTGGTTTAACCAGGCCTGACCATGGACAAAACCCCATTCCTTGCTGAACCACAGCTCAGCTATAAAAACCAGACCTTAGGGTGGAGGCAGTGCAGATGGAGAGAGAGAGAGAGAGAGAGAGGAGAGAGAGAGAGAGAGAGAGAGAGAGAGAGAGAGAGAGAGAGAGAGAGAGAGAGAGAGAGAGAGAGAGAGGAGAGAGACAGAGAGAAGAGAGACAGAGAGACAGAGAGACAGAGAGACAGAGAGACAGAGAGACAGAGAGAGACAGAGACAGAGACAGAGAGGACAGAGACAGAGACAGAGACAGAGACAGACAGAGACAGAGACAGAGCAGAGAGAGAGAGAGAGAACAGAGAGAGACAGAGAGAGTCAGAGATAGAGACAGAGACAGAGATAGAGAGATGTAGGCAGGCAGGAGAAGTGCAGAAGAACACCAGTAAATCTAACAAGTAGGGGAAGAGTGAAAGACCTAGGAGTGAAGAGTAGACAAGAACTGGGCAAAGCAGCAGGGGATTGGAACCCGTAGCTGTCAGAAGTAAAGAAGTGGATCAGTGGCCTAGAGGTGACGCGCCTGTCTAGAAAGCGAAAAGTCCGGGTCGGAGTGTGCGGTGGTTCGAATCCCATTTGGGCCTAAAACTTTCCCCCCATCCATTTGACCATAAGTGGTGGGATGGGCGCTAGTCTTTCGGGTGAGACGATAAACCGAGGTCCTGTGAGCTACACAGCATTGTTTAGCGTACGTTAAAGAACCCAAAGCAACAAGAGAGTTGTCCCCGGCAAAATTCTGTAGAAAAAAGCCACTCAGATAGGAAAACAAATACAGTTGCTTACAGGAAAAAGAAAAAGAATAAAGGGTAGGCGCTGCACTTGTGGCGACGCGCTCTTCCCAGGGAGAGCCGCCCGAATTTCCTGCAGAGAAATCTGCTGTGACTTAAAGTGGTATAAAATAAAGATAAGAAATAAAATAAAATTAAAAAAAAAAGATTTAGAAGTGAACCAAAAAGAGTAGCTAACAGTCAAGCTAAACCAAGCAGCGGGAGATTCAAACTAGGCCTAGCAGTTTTGTGTGTGCGTGTGTGTGTGTGTGTTGTGTGTCTGTTAGGTGAGGTGAGGTGAGGTGAGGTGAGGTGAGGTGACCTGTAGTGCCAGAGCTTCGTGAAGTCCAGGTAAGGGAACCTATTTTATACTGAAATGACTCTTGAACTCATCTTTGTGTGTTTGCCCGAAATAAGCGGTATCTGAAAATAAACGAGGGTCTATTCTGAAACAGCCTGGATCTTATTGCATGTGTCTAGGATGCGATTTTAGTGATTTCCTTCCATCTGTGCCTCGTCTATACCATCACTCTCTAAGCTTTCTTCCTCTATTGTCTGTCTTCTGCTGTCTGTCTTGTACTGTCTGTCTTGTACTGTCTGTCTTGTACTGTCTGTCTTCTACTGTCTGTCTTCTGCTGTCTGTCTTCTGCTGTCTCCTACTGTCTGTCTTCTGCTGTCTGTCTTCTGCTGTCTCCTACTGTCTGTCTTCTGCTGTCTGTCTTCTGCTGTCTTCTACTGTCTGTCTTCTGCTGTCTGTCTTCTGCTGTCTTCTACTGTCTGTCTTCTGCTGTCTGTCTTCTGCTGTCTCCTACTGTCTGTCTTCTGCTGTCTGTCTTCTGCTGTCTTCTACTGTCTGTCTTCTGCTGTCTGTCTTCTGCTGTCTCCTACTGTCTGTCTTCTGCTGTCTGTCTTCTGCTGTCTGTCTTCTGCTGTCTGTCTTCTGCTGTCTCCTACTGTCTGTCTTCTGCTGTCTCCTACTGTCTGTCTTCTGCTGTCTCCTACTGTCTGTCTTCTGCTGTCTGTCTTCTGCTGTCTGTCTTCTGCTGTCTCCTACTGTCTGTCTTCTGCTGTCTGTCTTCTACTGTCTGTCTTCTGCTGTCTGTCTTCTGCTGTCTGTCTTCTGCTGTCTCCTACTGTCTGTCTTCTGCTGTCTCCTACTGTCTGTCTTCTGCTGTCTGTCTTCTGCTGTCTCCTACTGTCTGTCTTCTGCTGTCTGTCTTCTGCTGTCTGTCTCCTACTGTCTGTCTTCTACTGTCTGTCTTCTGCTGTCTCCTACTGTCTGTCTTCTGCTGTCTGTCTTCTACTGTCTGTCTTCTGCTGTCTCCTACTGTCTGTCTTCTGCTGTCTGTCTTCTACTGTCTGTCTTCTGCTGTCTGTCTTCTGCTGTCTGTCTTCTGCTGTCTCCTACTGTCTGTCTTCTGCTGTCTCCTACTGTCTGTCTTCTGCTGTCTGTCTTCTGCTGTCTGTCTTCTGTTGTCTGTCTTCTACTGTCTGTCTTCTGCTGTCTGTCTTCTGCTGTCTGTCTTCTGCTGTCTGTCTTCTGCTGTCTGTCTTCTGCTGTCTCCTACTGTCTGTCTTCTGCTGTCTCCTACTGTCTGTCTTCTGCTGTCTGTCTTCTGCTGTCTCCTACTGTCTGTCTCTTCCCTGTGATGTAAATGAAGGCTACATCCCCATTGTAGAATCAACATTGTAGCAAGTACATAGGTCATAGCATCAGGACCTAGAGTTCAGCTCATTTATTTACCCCTGGGTCAACGAGGTTTGAACCCAAGATCCCACAGAGAAGAACCTTTCAGAGCATATCACCCGGCAATAATATAAAATGGATCAACTTTATTCAAACTGTTGACAAATTGTTTTGATAGTTGCATTTCTAAAATACATTACTTATTTGCTTTTGATAGGGTCTTTCACACACACGCACGCACGCACGCACGCATGCACGCACGCACGCACGCACACACACACACACACACATACACACACCATCCAAATAGAAACATAAATGCATGCACATACACATGAGCAAATTAACGTGAAAACAAAGAGGAAAAACGAATAGCGTATCACAGTTAAGCTTGAATGACTGCTATCAGCTGAGCCTGATCAAAATGATCCGTCCAATAAAAGGAATAAATAACAGATACACATTCTAAACATGATTATATCCACGCTGGACTGGGTAAAACACCACCATTGTCGGAGCTTTCAATTACATAACATTAGTTCAGAGGAAAGATAGAAAATGAAAATCAATTTCAGTTCCAAGTGCAGACATACATATCACAGATAGATCAATACAGTTTCACCAGTCTGTTTTTTGGCTTTATTTGAAGTTGGACGGAAAGTTTGCAAATTTATGAACAGAGAGTACAGCTATTCAGCATCAAGGGACATTTCTGACACCAGTGCCAATATGTTTTTGTCCCCTGTCATCTATTGACATGTTAATGCTGATTTCATTCGTTCTGCCTTTCATTATTGCCATGAATATTTATGCACTATTTGCAAAGGATGAATTAACACCACTGGCGTAGAATCATCAATGTGTTTTCTTTCTTTCTTCAATTTTATTTTGTATATTGTCTTGACATTCATAATTATTTAGAATTGCTATAATACTTATTTCCATTCTTTTCATTAGTGGTATTGTCCCTGTCATATTTTTTTGTTTTACGAGATAATTATCTTGATTATCGATCACGTCTTGGTGCTTTCCTTCATGAAGCTGAGGTTGACAGAGAGAGAGAACCGCTCTTCTTCATTCAGTGTGTCCCATCTCTCGCTGAATCCACCAGGTCGGTAGTTTTATTTTGTGGGAATTTGTGCACTATCATTGTTTCTTTTTCTTTAATTCCCAGTGTTAGCTGATGAAGTTGTAGGTACTTCAAAAGTGAAGACCCTATTTGACAACACTTCTGTGACTGAGGTTGTCTGGAGAAGACTTGAGGTTTGAGGGTACAGGAATTTTTTTTTTTTAAAGATTCAAATGGCATTTTCTATTGCTAGCCAATTCCAATAGAATTTTACACCTCAGCGGAAATAAACACGTAAAAAATAGAAAGAAAACAAACAGCTTCTATGATTGGTTTTCTTAATGGTTGTCTTTGTGAATTTTGTCATTAGTTCTACAAAATAGTAGTGTTGATGTGTCGTCCATTGTCAAGTTAACAATTTCATCATACAGTGCCCTTCCTGAAGGCACTGTGACATCAATCTTAACTATTTTAAACCAATCTGAACACCAGAATATACATCAATTTTTATAAAAGCATTGTTTTTATAAACTTCAAGTAGACTTGCGTATTCTTATAAACAAACTTCAATTCTGCAACATTTTGGACCAAAAAAAATGAAGAAAGTTATTTAAGCCACGCAAAAGAGGTCAAGTAAAACCATTTCGAAGAAGCAAATCAAGGGAATTAATTTTGCATAAAGTGTGGGGAGAATCAAGCAAGTTTTGTACCGTTATGTGAAAAATCTTAAATCATTGCTTCCCACCCAGAGGCGCTGCAACACAGAAACATCAGCAGATGCATTCTGTCAGTGAACACCAACCACCCTCACCACCACCACCATCTACAACAAATTCCTCAAAAGGCAGGAAACCTTACCCGTGCAATAAAAGTAGTTTTAAAAAAGGCAAAAGAGGAAATTTTTTTTAACACACATACACAACAAAAATCTGTTTAAAAAGCTGCCGACAGTTTTGAAACAGTATGACGTAAAAGATCATCAATATGGCCTACTTTTTTGTGAAAGAATACTGCATAAACAGACTGATCAATTCACAAGAGCCACCATAACAATAATAACAAATAATGAAAA
>CM060317.1:38803273-38813273 GCA_030674155.1 Stramonita haemastoma | reverse complement strand
ACTAGCCACACAGGATCGTGAAGCATGGAAAAAGATCTCTGTTGCGTCTTCTCTCATGTCCCCCCTACGTCCTTTGGGACATGGGACTGAGTGAGTGAGTGAAATATTGTCATCTGTTCCCAACGGCACACAATAGCCTACTCTTACGAAAAGCGGAACAGGATTTAACGTGTGCGCTAGAGGTTCTGTGTGTGTGCGTGCGTGCGTGCGTGCGTGCGTGCGTGCGTGCGTGTGTGCGTGCGTGCGTGTGTGGTATTTTCATCTGAAGTTGTCTTGGTATATTTAGACCAATATGAAATGTAGCTATCTAGTGTCTTTTTGAGATTAGGATTCGTATCAATATGGCTGTCATGTCAGTATTGTAATTGATCCTCATGGAATGATTAAACTGTTTTTGACTGGACTTGACTTGACTTCCTGACTGCATGTTTATGTATGTGTTTCCCTATGAGAGTGGCTTGTAAAATTTAATTTTTTGTATACAGAATTTTTCCCGGGGCAACTCTCTCGTTACCCGTGTTTGTTTTCCTTTTATATGCCCTAAAAATATTGCTGCACTCGGGACCTCACCCGAAAGACCAGCACCCAGAGACCATCATATAAGGTCTCGTGGATACGGGGAGGGGAGGGGAAGGTTCAGGGATAAAACAGGGATCAATCGTGTGCTTCTGGCTTTCCAGACGAATGCGTTACCTCTAGTTCACCAGGAGGATTGTGTGATCAGTGGGACAAGTGTGTAGCAAGTCCTTCGGATGAGACTATAAACCGAGGCCCCGTGTGCGAATTCACGCAGAACATCTTGCGCACACGTTAAATCCTGTTCCGCTTTTCATAAGTGTAGGCCATCGTGTGCCGGTGGGAACAGATGACACGATTTACAAAAACTGCATACACACGGGGACTGGATGTTAAAAAGCCCATGAGTGCTTATTCCATTATCCTCGATATAAAAAATAAAAATAAAATAAAAATAAAAATAAAAAAAACATGCATGTGTACGTGAGCAGAATTTGTGAGTTTGGAAAAGAAAGAAAAAAAAATCCCAACCTCATATTTGTGAATAGGCCTAGAGAGAAAGAGGGTGATTCCTAAGTGAGTCAGAATGTTAATGGCATGTTCAGGGGGATCCCCACAGTGTGAGGGTGGAGGGAGAATGGTGGAGAACAGTGTGAGGGTGGGGGATGTGTCACAGCAACAACACCAACAACAAAGGATCGGAGGTCTAGAGGTAACTCGCCTGCCTAGAAAGCGGAAAGTCCGGGTCAGAGAGTGCGTTGGTTTGGTTCGAATCCCGTTTGGACCCAAAACTTTTCCCCCATCCATTGGACCATGAGTGGTGGTCTGGGCGCTAGTCTTTCGGATGAGACGATAAACCGAGGTCCCGTGTGTCACACATCATTATTTAGTGCAGGTAAAAGAACCCACGGCAACAAGAGGGTCGTCCCTGGCAAAATTCTGTAGAAAAAAGCCACTCTGATAGGGAAACAAATGCAGTTGCTTACAGGAAAAAAAATGATAATGGGTAGGCGCTGCACTTGTGGCGACGCACTCTCCCTGGGGAGAGCAGTCCGAATTTCACGCAGAGAAATCTGGTGTGATATAAAGTGGTATAAATTTGAAAAAAAAAATAAAAGAAACAACAGCAACCAAGTGTGACGCCACTGAAGGCTTGACGTCATCAGGGACTTACTTTCATCATGACACCGTTCCACACGAGTGTAGTGGCGTCAGTTCCTTCCAAGCCGGTGAAGTCATCTGTGATGAGGTCCTTCATTCGGGGTTTGACCGCATCATCAAACTGTGGAGACAGAGAGAGACACAGACATGCGCGCGTGCAAACACAGACAGACAGACAGACAGACAGAGAAACAGGCAGACAGGCAAACACAGACAGACAAAGAGACAGAGACAGAGACAGACAGACAGACAGACAGACAGACAGACAGAGACACAGACACAGACACAGACACACAGACACACACACACACACACACACACACACACACACACACACACACACACCAATGGTTTGTTGTCATGAGAAAGGAAGATTTGGAAGAGAGAGAGAGAGAGAGAGAGAGAGAGAGAGAGAGAGAGAGAGAGAGAGAGAGAGAGAGAGAGAGAGAGAGAGAGAGAGAGAGAGAGAGATTTCATTTGATTTCATTTCATTTGATTTATTCTTTTATATCAAGGATAATGGAATGAGCACTCTTGTGCTATTTTACATCCAGTCCCCGTGTGTATGCAGTTTTGTAAATGTCATCTGTTCCCACCGGCACATGATGGCCTACTCTTACGAAAAGCGAAACAGGATTTAACGTGTGCGCAAGATGTTATGCGTGCGTTCGCACACAGGGCCTCGGTTTAGAGTCTCATCCGAAGGACTTGTGGGGAGAGTGGAGTTAGCACTGATGTTAACTCCAGGAGAAAATCTTCTCGACCGGACTCGAACCCGGGTCGTCAAATTGCCAGCGCAATGTTCTGACCACTAGGCTATCAAGAGAGAGAGAGAGAGAGAGAGAGAGAGAGAGAGAGAGAGAGAGAGAGAGAGAGAGAGAGAGAGAGAGAGAGAGAGAGAGAGAGAAGAGAGAGAGAGAGAATGACAATGACAATGACAATGACAAATGATTTTAATGTGTTAGGTTTTCAACCCATATACATGGGACAGATGGGGGAGAGGACCGAAAATCGAAAATACAAATCGATATCGAACGTTATACAATAGCAAAGAGTCTTCGCGAATGGATTCCAAAACGCGGTAATGTTTTTATACAATTCCACAGTTGTGTGGATGCCAATGGTATTCACAGAAGGGTCGCCATTCCTGCAGCAAGGAGAGATTCACCAGGTGTGGGCACAGGGCGTCACTACCGATGGGGTTGTACTGGTGGCTGGTCTCCGGAGAAGGTGTCGGGAAGATCTCTTTCCTGGCCTGTTTCTTTCTCTGTTGACTGGAATTGATTGTTGAACCTGTCCATTTTGTTCATTATTTTATGCAAAGATTCCATGACTTTCTCATATTCCTCACTTGACAATGTAGCATCACACCATGATGTATTGACAGCAGCTACATTTTCAACATTAACTTCACTTTGATTCTCAGACTGGCTGTCCTCTGTCACATCTTGTGTACAGTGTTGCTCTTTCAGGGACACAGACGGTGGTATTGATGTGTCACGATGCATTGCCAACGAGTCTTCATTTTCAATGTCGTTATCAGAGTAAGATTTGTCACTCTCATCGGCTATCATCATTTTACAAGGGGGCAGTGTCACACATGCTGGGTTTACATCGTGCAAACTGGTAGGAGTCTGTCCTGTCTGCCGTGCTGCACGTGCGTATTGAGCAGCACAACGTGGCGTGTCAGTGGGCCTCTCATTCCTAAATGTGTCGAGGGCAGTGGCATTCTTCGTATTATAAAATAAACTTGGAGGTGTGGGCAAAAACAGGTCAGAAGGAGATGACGATTGTTCTTGTTGCTTGTTAGTCAAACTAACCTTGTAGGTCTCCATCCTCCTTCTGTCCCTGGCAATCTGCGTTGCTCCTTTCCTTCGAAACACGCCACTGTCACTGTGGCTGCGTGCAGTAGGAAGTTGGTGGGCTGAAGACAGACGCAGCACGACCACCGTTTGTTTTTCTCTGCCGTCAATTCTGTACGAACTTAGCTGCATTTCTTGCAGTAATGTGTTCAGGACAGTTTCCAAACAAAGCGGCAGTCCTGTCACTGGCATACTTACAGCCTTTTTAGCAGAAAATCAAAATTTTTTCTCTAGCCTTGAAATGTCGTCTTGCTGGTAACCAAGCAAGGGAAGCCACCGAGAGAGAGAGAGAGAGAGAGAGAGAGAGAGAGAGAGAGAGAGAGAGAGAGAGAGAGAGAGAGAGAGAGAGAGAGGAGAGAGAGAGAGAGAGAGAGACGGAACAGGGACAGACAAAACAAAAAAATACCAAAGACTGACGAATAAAGATGAACCAGGATACAATTAAACACATCGACAGACTGGCAGACAGACAGAAACACAAACAGGCAGAGCGAAATACATACAGGCGTACAGGCAGACAGACAGACAGACGAACAGACGGACAGGCAGACATAACGGCAGGCAGGCAGACAGGCAGACATACAGACAGATTGATAGAGTAGTCAACAGTTGAAACACAATGAATGAGTATACCCACCACACTTTTATCGATGACGATAATCAACACTACAATCACTTGAGCCAGGAACAAGACGAGGACGATGATGAAATACTGCAACACCAACATCAATGCTCAATATACACGGGGCAGGATTCATAATTTATAATGCCTCTACTACTACTACTACTGCTACTACTACTACTACTACTACTACTACTACTACTACTACTACTACTACTACTACTACTAACTACTACTGAAGAAGAAGAAGAAGAAGAAGAAGAAGAAGAAGAAGAAGAAGAAGAAGAAGAATGCAAAGTAGAAGAAGAATGCAAATCATAAGAAGAAGAATGCAAAGAAGAAGAAGAAGAAGAAAAAGAATGCAAAGAAGTAGAAGAAGAAGAAGAATGCAAAGAAGAAGAAGAAGAAGAAGAAGAAGAAGAAGAAGAAGAAGAAGAAGAAGAAGAAGAAGAAGAAGAAATAAGAAGGAGAAGAAGAAGAAAATGCGCAACAACAACCCCAAAAAACAAAGAAAATCACACTCATCACAACTTCAACGACCAGCATAACAACCCTCAGTCTTATGAACATCATCATAACCATAATCATCACAAAACAGCAGCAACAACGCCACCGATAGCAACAGCGTCAGAGCAAGAACAACAGCAGTAATAAACAACAATATCACCACAGCACCTCCACTGCACAACAAACGACCCATCCCCCTCCAAACAAAAACAAAAACAAAAAAAACGCACAAGTATCTCAAAACTACCACCACCACCACCCTTACAACCACCACAACCAACCTCACCACCACCACCAACCACCACCACCACCACCACCACCACCACCACCACCCCTTCACCCCCACACTTACCAACACCACCACCACACCACTCTGAACACCACCACCCTCTTCACCCCCACACTCACCACCACTACCACCACTCTGACCACCACCACCACCACACTCACCACCACCCTCATCACCCACCACCACCACACCCACCACCACCACTGACCACCACCCTCACCACCACCACATTCACCACCACACTCACCACCACCACCCCCACACTCACCATTACCCACCCACCCCCACACCACCCCCCTCTGCCCCCAACCCCCCCCCCACCTCCACCCACCCCACCCCACCCCCACCACCACCACCACCCCCAACCCCCCACCAATCCCCCCACCCTCACCCCCACCCCACCACCACCACAACCCCCCCAACCACCCCACACCCCAACCCCCCTCACCACCACCACAACCCCCCCCCCCTCACCCCCCCAACCCCCCCCCCCCTCACCCCCAACCCCCCACCAATCCCCCCACCCTCACCACCACCCCACCACCACCACAACCCCCCCACACCCCAACCCCCCTCACCACCACCACAACCCCCCCACCCTCACCCCACCACCACCCCAACCCCCCCAAACCACCCCACACCCCAACCCTCACCCCACCCCCACCCCCCAACCACCCCCACCCCCAAACCCCCTCCAAAACTGACCACAATGAGCACAGGCTTCAGAGAGTACTTGGTTCCTATCAAGCCCAGCACGGCGATGCCGCCGATGAGGATGCCCATGACGATGAGGGCGATGGACAAGCCCTGCAGCAGATTGGCAGCGCTGAAGTTGGAGGTATCCAGGGTAACGCCTGCCGAGGCTGCCGAGGTCTCCAGGACGTCCACCATGTCGGACAGGGCGCCCTTGGTCAGGCTGGGCAGTGTCTGAATCAGCACGCCCAGCCCGAACATGGCTAGGCCCACCAGCTGTTGGAAGCAGAGAGATTCGGATTATTTTATATTTTATTTTTTAAATTTAATTTATTTATTTATTTATTTATTTATTTATTTATTTATTTATTTATGTATGTATTTATTTATTCATTCTTTTTTTTTCGAGGATAATGGTGTAAGTATTTGTGTGCTTTTTAAAAAAATATTTTTTACATCCAGTCCCCGTGTGTATGCAGTTTGTATGGCTAGGTCCACCAGCTGTTGGAATGCAGAGAGATTCAGATTATTTTAAATTTTGTTTTATCCTTTATTTATTTATTTATTTACTTATTTGTTTGTTTATTTATTTATTTATTCTTTTTTTTTTCGAGGATAATGGTGTAAGTATTTGTGTGCTTTAAAAAAAATTTTTTTTTACATCCAGTCCCCGTGTGTATGCAGTTTGTATGGCTAGGTCCACCAGCTGTTGGAATGCAGAGAGATTCAGATTATTTTAAATTTTGTTTTATCCTTTATTTATTTATTTATTTATTTACTTCTTTGTTTGTTTGTTTATTTATTTGTTCCTTTTTTATCGAGGATAACGGAGTAAGTATTTGTGTGCTTTTTAAAAAATATTTTTTACATCCAGTCCCCGTGTGTATGCAGTTTGTATGGCTAGGTCCACCAGCTATTGGAAGCAGAGAGATTCAGATTATTTTATGTGATGGGGCGGTAATTAGATTATCTCCCATGTGAACGGAGCGCGCATTCGCAGCGTCGTGTTTCTATTTAGAGACACACCTGTGAATTGTCGATGCTCTGATTCCTTGGGTAGTGGTCGAAAACCCTTCGTTGCATACGCTTCGCCTTCACGGTGATGCAACCTCTTTTTAGAGGTCACATTCTTAAACTGACTAGCTGTGCCGTGTTCCCGAGGATTGTGCAGAGATGGGACATCACACATGTCCGCTCTGTTACAAATGGTGTCAGAAGTGGGATGGAAGACCCAAGTAGGTGGAGTTAGTGTTTTGTAGTTAACCGTTGTCGGGGCTACTGGTTTTCAGCATCAAATATGCAACCAGGTAGCCTACCTTCGGATTGGGTGTAAGACCCATGTAGGATTATTATTTTTTGTAGTTAGCAGTTTTAGGGGTTACTGGACAGTATCAAATATGCTGGCCAGGTAGCGTACCTCGGGACGCGGTACAAGTTGGCCGGTGGTGGATGTGATGGGGCGGTAATTAGATTATCTCCCATGTGAACGGAGCGCGCATTCGCAGCGTCGTGTTTCTATTTAGAGACACACCTGTGAATTGTCGATGCTCTGATTCCTTGGGTAGTGGTCGAAAACCCTTCGTTGCATACGCTTCGCCTTCACGGTGAAATGTATATTTATGCAACCTCTTTTTAGAGGTCACATTCTTAAACTGACTAGCTGTGCCGTGTTCCCGAGGATTGTGCAGAGATGGACATCACACATGTCCGCTCTGTTACATTTAAATTTTGTTTTATCATTTATTTATTTATTTATTTATTTATTTACTTATTTTGTTTGTTTATTTATTTCTTATTTATATCGAGGATAATGGAATAAGTAGTTGTGTGCTGCTTTTTTTTTTTAAACATCCAGTCCCCGTGTGTATGCAGTTTGTAAATCTTGTCATCTGTTCCCACCGGCACACAATGGCCTACTCTTACGAAAAGCGGGACCGGATATAGCCTAACGTGTGCGCAAGATGTTCTGCATGATGGTTGGGGTGATCTGTTCATGTTTAGGCCACCAGCCTTTATGAAGGGGATGGCGAAGGAAAAATATGATAACACTCGACGAAAAAACACAAATAATCAATGCATCAATAATATAATTATGACGTTGTAGTATTTGAAGCTTAAGCATCTTTTACGTAGAAAAAGAGATTTAAAAAAAGTTCCAAGCACCAGGATGCCTTGTAGATGCCATCAACAAACTTGGCTTCCTTAAACATGCACGGTTTGTTGATCATATTTTGCAGGAATGAATCGCTGCTAAAAAGTGTGTTTAGATGAGGGCAACATAACACAAAAGGAATAAGAGAGAGAGAGAGAGAGAGAGAGAGAGAGAGAGAGAGAGAGACAGACAGACAGACAGACAGACAGACAGAGACAGACAGACAGACAGACAGACAGAGACAGACAGACAGACAGACAGACAGATAGACAGAGACACAGAGAGAGGGTGAATAGAGCCAAGTTTTGTGTTTGGAATAGTCTGCCAGCTTGCGTGCACTCACAAGAAGGCAAATCGAGATACAAACATGCAAGCAAGCAGGTAAGCACACGCACACAGGCATATACACAGGCACATAGACATTGGTGCGCGCGAGCGCACACACGCACACATTATTAATACGCTATCTTATAGAATGACACTTAACGCATAGATAACCAAATTCAGCAAAAAAGTAAATGTCTATGTCGTAAGAATATCACTAATACTCGTATACTTCAAGAGTGTAAAACCTTCCATGCCCCATGTTTCTAAAAACTCCATCACCAGAATATTCAGAAATTTAAAGTTGGCATTTGAAATTATGAAAGGTCTCTATCACAGTCCCATAGGACATTTGTTACTGTTGCATTAACGTTAATGAGTTACAATTTTTTTTTTTTTTTTGCTATTCCTATTGCATTATCAAGTTTCTTTGCGGGGTGCATTTCTTTTTGTTTTTGGTTGGGGGGTGGGGTGGTGACACATTTTTTGAATAGGACTTTTCTTTCGTCTAATATCACCAGAAGTAAACAGACGTAAAATGGAAGACAAAACAACAACAACAACAACAACACACACACACACACACCACACCACACCACACCACACCACACCACACCACAACACACCACACCACAACACACACACACACACACACACACACACACACACACACACACACACACACACACACACACACACACATTACGACACAACACAACACAACACATACACATACTTACGAAAAACAGGGTATTGATGATACCCATGATGACTTTGGCCAAGCAGCCTACTGGTTCGCAACACATGATGCTCCCTTGGGTTGAGTCTCTTTCTCCTTAAAATACTTCTCTAGGGCTGGCTGGTTGAGATTGTCGTCTGCGCTGCTCGAGCCTCTTCGTCTCTCTGTCTCTGTCTGTCTCTGTCTCTCTCTGTGAAGAGAGCGCTCCTTAATGTGTGGGCCTTTTTCTTCTTCCTTTCTTCAGTTCCGTCCAAAATATCTCTGAAATTCAACAGATTATTTCATTTGGATAGTGTGTCCAGTAAGCAGTTGTAGGAGAGAAGGAGGTATGATTACTATGTACAGCTATTACTCCCTCTGAAGTCGGAGTATGGTTGCCTAGGGTGGAGAGGTGCTTAAAAACAGGCACACAACTCAAACTTCTCATTCAGTGAGCTAGTTCAGTCTCATAGTGACTCCCAGAGTTCAGAGTACACATACTGGGGAACCCACAGGGTGTTAAGCTGGGGAACGCACAACATCAACAGCACAGAAGAGTACCAGCGTTGGTTGCAGTCTTAAAATACAAAGTGACAGTGATCCTCTTAGATGTGTGATAGAAAACCCGTAATGTTGTTTTGGCCAGTGCAGAGGGCAGATCACTGATCCACTGTAGGCCAGGAAAAGACAAAATCTGGTCGTTAGGGTCATAGTCTGTCACTTGGAGTGTGATGGCACTGTCCTTAATGGCTGAATAACGAAATAACAGAATGTTACGCCATACGATCAGTTCTTCTTCACCACACCAGAAGCGCTTTTGAATGATGTCGGCAGTGTCTATCAATTTGTTATAATTAGGAATATTGTCCCTGTAGTCTGCTTTGGGGTATTCACTTTTGATTGATACGCACACATTTCACTGGTAGAGTCATAAGGGGAAAAAAAGTACCAAAACAACAACAACAACAAAACCCTTACAACAAAAGACACCAACACTCATTCATTCACATGTGTGGGTGTGTGGAGAATGCCATCTTCTGGTGTTTAGGCTCTCTGTATTTTTAAGCAGAAAAAAGGTTTATCTAAAATGGCCATACGGTCGATACTTCCGACTTTATAGAAGAGAAAAATGTTCACACACTTCCTCAAATTTTTA
>CM060317.1:38790773-38798273 GCA_030674155.1 Stramonita haemastoma | reverse complement strand
TGTTTGTTTTTTTGTTGTTGATTTTTTTTTTTTACACAGCTCCAAGAAAAAGCCAAGAGCAAGCTTCGACAAGACGAACAACATTGATACGACGGACGATTCAACATCCCGTTTTATCTTTATTTATCTTATTTTATTCTTTTATATCGAGGCTAATGGAATAAGCACTCATGTGCTTTTTTCATCCAGTCCCCGTGTGTATGCAGTTATGTAAATCTTGTCATTTGTTCCTACCGGCACACAATGGCCTACTCTTACGATAAGCGGTACAGGATTTAACGTGTGCGCAAGATGTTCTGCGCGCGTTCGCACACGGGGCCTCGGTTTACAGTCTCGTCTGAAAGACTTTTGGGGAGAGTGGAGTCAGCACTGATATTAACTCCAGGTGAAAAATCCCACGAACGGGAATCGAACTCGGATCGTCAAATTGCGAGCGCAATGTTCTGACCACTAGGCTATCCTGTTGCACAAAGGAACGCTCCCCTGGCTTACTGGACACTGCGATTACGCCATCTGTCGCAGTGAGCTCCATTTTAGATCTTAAAAATATTATCAGGGTCTTATGTGAGCGCATGAAAGCTTAGAAAAAACTGTTGGCGAACAGAATGAAAAAAATCGATAATGTAGCTATTTGCCAAGAAAAAGATAGTCGGACTGCCAAGTAACAACATGAATATAAATCAAACAGGCTTTAACGTGTGGGCAAGATGTTCTGCGTGGGTTCGCATACGGAGCTTGATTTATAGTCTCATCGTAGGACTTTTGGGGAAAGTGAAGTTAGCACTGATGTTAACTGCAGGGGGAAAATCCCCTCCAACGGGAATCGAACCCGGGTGTCAAATTGCGAGTGCAATGTGTGTGTGTGTGTGTGTGTGTGTGTGTGTGTGTGTGTGTGTGTGTGTGTGTGTGTGTATGTGTGTGTGTGTGTGTGTGTGTGTGTGTGTGTATGTGCGTGCGTGTGTGCGTGCGTGCGTGTTTGTGTGCTTCCACTTGTGTGTCTGAGTGTATGCATGTGTGTGCATGATTGTGCATATGTGTGTGCATGCGTATGTGCGTACGTCAGTGTGTGTGTGTGCGTATGTGTGTGTGAACTTGACTTTATGACCTTGATTGTTCAATGTAAGCTCTCTCTCTCTCTCTCTCTCTCCTCTCTCTCTCTCTCTCTCTCTCTCTCTCTCTCTCTCTCTCTCTCTCTCTCTCTCTCTCTCTCTCTCTCTCTCTCTCTCTCTCTCTCTCTCTCTCTCTCTCTCTCTCTCTCTCTCTTCCTCTCTCTCTCTCTTATGTCTCAGTATGACGTTTAAGTAAAAATATCAAAACAAAGTTTGTAAAAATATCAAAACAAAGTTTCACAATGACGTATAATCAAAACTGATTATATATATATATATATATATATATATATATATATATATATATATATATATATATATATATATATATATATATATATATATATATATATATATATATATATATATACATACATACATACATGAGAGAGAGAGAGTCCAATCAAATTGCTTATACAAATTATAGACCTGCTGACCCCAGAGTTGTTATTAAAACTATGTAACTACATACACATTGATTAAAAGAAGATCAAAACGAGAGAGAGAGAGAGAGAGAGAGAGAGAGAGAGGAGAGAGAGAGAGAGAGAGAGAGAGAGAGAGAGAGAGAGAGAGAGAGAGAGAGAGAGAGAGAGAGAGAGAGAGAGAGGCGGAGTCCCCCCCCCCCCCCCCCTTTAAATCTGTCTTCACCTTTACCCATCCCGTAGTCTAGTCAAATCAAGTCAAAATTCTATTATTTTTAGGATAATAAGCACTCATGTGTGTGGGTTTTTAACAAATCCAGTCCCCACCCTTATCAAGGATAAGATAAAGATTTTTTTAAAAGCCTCTGTAACTAAACAACAACAATGATAAATCAAACACCAATCTCCAGACACAACGACCAGTAGCAAAGTCTAACATGACTGTAGGAGCACCACTGAAGGAAGAGTTTTGCTAGTACCAGCTTCCTTCCTTCTTCCTGGTTCTCAGCATCCCATAATGTGTCTTCCACTCTAAATCCAAGATAACACTAAAACGGCAATACAACAACAATGACAATACCAAAACCAAACAACAACTTACCGAATCTTCCCCCCACGGCAGGTCTGATCGATCCCACAAACACACTGAATCAGGTTGACTTGCTGAGCGAAAAAGGATTGTCTCCACAGCCCGACTGTTCGATCATCCGTTAAAAATAACTCCACCCTGCGAATTTCGAAACCTCGTCCAATACGTCACACAGAACTATCGATCCCTCCGAAGGAGGTCCCCCCTCTCCCTCCCTCTTCCCCCCCCCCCCCCACTCCACTTATTGCCCCCTTTTCCCCACCCGGACCCCTACTTCACTATCCCTCCCCTTTTCCCCATTCGACTCCTCCTGTAGGCCTACTTCTTTCTACAACCCCCCCCCCCCCCTCCTCTTCCATAATGACTCTGTTCTTTGCTTTCCACTCTCTTGTGATTGTTTAGCAGAGAGAACAGGGGGTGTATGATTAGGGTCGAGTGTGAGTGTGTGTGTGTGTGTGTGTGTGTGTGTGTGTGTGTGTGTGTGTGCGTGTGTGTGTATGCGCGCGTGTGTGTGTGTGTGTGCACGCGCGTGCGCGCGTGTGTGTGTTTGCACACGCGTAGGTATGTTTGTGTATGTGTGTACGCGCATACATGTGTGTGTGTGTGTGTGTGTGTGTGTGTGTGTGTGTGTGTGTGTGTGTGTGTGTGTGTGTGTGTGTGTGTGTGTGTGTGTGTGTGTGTGTGTGTGTGTGAGCAGAACAGAACAGAACATAACATAACAGAACAGAACAGAACAGAACAGAACAAAACAGAACAGACCACAGTTTATTGCCACGGGGGCTTACAAGGCTCCTAGATACAAGTAAACTGGTAAGAAATAAAAGTCATCAAAGATTCATGCAATCAAAAACATATTTTGCAAACAATCCTTCAAGTTCGTCAAACTGTGCGGAATCAGTAGGAACCAAATTATTAAAACATAATTTCCTGGATCGTCCAGGTATTAAGTGGCTGGCTGGAATGTTGTGCCTCTTTGAGTAGATGACTTCGTAGACCCTGAAACAACATACTAGCATCCTGAAAATGAAATTCATCGTCTACAATTCCACACACGTCGCACAGTCTCTCTTTTCTTGGGGGTGCCTGCATATCGACCACGCTCGATGTTCAAATCGCGCGCACTGACTCTGAGTCTGCAAAGAGCTTGTTTGTGCGATGGGTCGATACCTGCAGCCAGGTAATGTTCCAGGTGATAATAAGTATTTTTAATTTTATTCTAAAATTCCAATCTGCTTGTTTTAGTTCTTTGTTGTTTCCAGAACTTGACATATCTCTCTTCTCTTGACATATCTCTCTTCTAACTGTTGGCGAAATGCAAATTTCAGCCTGTTTTTACTAAGTGCTGACTGATTGTTCCAAACGTGTCCTAGCCTTAAGTTACGAAAAATATTTTTTTTTAAAGAAACACTATCCAAGAAGCTTTAACAGTAACCTCTCGGTTCAGCATAGCATTGTACAGTTTCTGTTTATATAGCCTTAGTATCATTATGGTCTTCATCTAAGACACGAGTGCAATAATCAATAACTCGATATGCAACATGAACCCCACCGGATAGCTTCCTAATTCTGCAAGTGTTGGTAGATTCATTGATTTGGAGTGCAAACCCATATATATATATATATGTATGTATGTATGTATGTATGTATGTATGTATGTATGTATGTATGTATGTATGTATGTATGTATGTATGTATGTATGTATGTATGTATGTATGTATGTATGTATGTATGTATGTATGTATGTGTGTGTGTGTGTGTGTGCGTGCGTGCGTGCGTGCGTGTGTATGTGTGTTTGTGTGTTTGTGTGTTTGTGTGTGGTGTGTGGTGTGTGTGTGTGTGTGTGTGTGTGTGTGTGTGTGTGTGTGTGTGTTGTGTGTGTGTGTGTGTGTTGTGTGTGTGACATGCAGAGTAAGTCTTGCTCTGGTTTGGATTTGACGGAACGGTCTTGACCATCTGAAAGATTTTACGAAAGCAAGACTGTATCATCATCCCAAGGTCAACGGTGGACAGAACCATTGCACACACAAAAAAATTAAACACGATTGAAGGAGAGAGAGAGAGAGAGAGAGAGAGAGAGGAGAGAGAGAGAGAGAGAGAGAGAGAGAGAGAGAGAGAGAGAGAGAGGAGAGAGAGAGAGAGAGAGAGAGAGAGGAGAGAAGAGAGAGAGAGAGAGAAGAGAGAGAGAGAGAATAACGGTAGGTAAAGGTGGGAGTTGAGGTGGCTGAAAAAAAAACACGAGAAAGAGGTGGAAGGGGAGTAGGGAGAGAAGAGAGGGGAAGGTGAGGGGGAAAGTGACGATCCTAGAAGGGACAGAAAATACGACACCCTTTAACCCCCCTTCCCCCCCTCCCCCCGCCTTCACACACCTCTCCCCGCCCTTATCATTGTGGTAGATCTGATTAACCATGATGATACTGTTAAAGCTGATGCTGTGCTGTTGTGTATTTAAACAGGCTTTATAATAACCAAAAATATCAACAAAAACAACACATGCAGCTGTGGTAGTAGCTCCAACACTGGACTACTGATAACAATAATGATAACGAGAACACTTATGATGATGATGGTAATAATAATACCCCTACAACTACTACTGCTACTATTAATGATGATGATGATAATGGGTAATGATGATAATGATACTACTACTACAACTGATGATGATGATGATGATGATGACGATGATGACGATGTTGATAACGCTGGTGGTAATTAAACTGCGTCACTACTGTCACCACAAACACCCCTTCTCCTACCCCATCATCATCCTACTATCTGGGACGTATTTCTGCGGAGAAAAAAATGGTGCCATGTTCTACGTTGTGAATTCAATATTTTGATAAGCAAAATTGAGTCTATTAGCAGCAAACCTACTGATTTAGCTACTTTTGCCGTTTGATCTTTTGATTGTTTGTGCTCAACATCCTTTTCGGATTAAGGATAGAAATGATGATTTGATGGTAAGCTTTGTGTTAGTAACATTTTAAGAATATATCTAATATTCCAGGGGTCTTTCAAGCTTCAGAACAGTTTGTCTTGTCCTGATAAATTATCAATCTTGAAATTGATCCAGGGACAAGAGAGTTGAGAGGGGGGGGGGGGGGGAGGGGGGGTATTTTTACGCATGTACACCGTTCAGTATTCGTGACTCTTGAGACACTATTTTTAGATCAATGACTAAAACTGATTTGCGGACTAGCCTATTCGGACATTCTGCCTACAAGAAGTCAGCAGAGTACAGATCCTGTATGACAGTCAAGAGTCGTTTCCCAATGACCATAAGTTGCTGTGTATGTTGAAACTACCAGGTGTTTTGTGATAGGCTACCCCTGGCTGGCAGTGTTTGCTCAAGCGTGGCCACCTGACAGGACGGGGACACAGTCTTGAATAGGATATTGTTTTGATTCACCTGCTCCTTCGTTTCGCTCCCATATGCTCTCTGTCTGTCTGTCTGTCTGTCTGTCTGTGTTTGTGTCTCTGTCTGTCTGTCTGTCTGTCTGTCTGTCTGTCTGTCTGTCTGTCTGTCTGTCTCTCTCTCTCTCTCTCTCTCTCTCTCTCTCTCTCTCTCTCTCTCTCTCTCTCTCTCTCTCTCTCTCTCTCTCTCCTCTCTCTCTCTCTCTCTCTCTCTCTCTCTCTCTCTCTCTGGTTTGTTTTCCAATCTTGTGAAACTTCAATCACCACCGAGACCTCTGACAAAGTCTCATCCAGGAGCCGAAACTCGATTCAGGTCAGGCCAAAGGCATGGTCCTTTCTGGAGAAACGCCTCGTATACTGTCACTGAAGAGTGTTATTTTCAAGGTGGTTTTCCCCCTTAATTGTATGGGTTTTGTCATCTCCTAATTTAATCCTTAAAATCATGGATGTCAAGGAGTCTCCTGAAGCGTCTCATCTCTACCACCTGTGCTCTACTCTCCAAATCAACAGTCAAGGTCCACGAGTCGCAGACATACAGGAATATGGATATGACAAGGGAGCGCATTAGTCTGATCTTGGAGTTGAGTGAAATATTTTTTATCTTTCCAGATGGTGTTCAGTTTTCACAGCGCTGTTATTGTCTGTGGAATCCTGCATACTACCTCTGGCTTGGACCTCTTGTCTGATACAACGGCTCCCAAGGACTTGAAGCTTTGAACTGTTTCCAGCTTCTGGTCATTGACCCTGATAACAGTACTGATACCCTTGGCGTTATTGGTCATCAGTTTGGTCTTCTCTGCACTGATTTCCATGCCGTATGTTTTAGAGGCATTGTTCAGGTGTTCTGTTAGACTAGCAAGCTCTTGTTCTGATCCTGCTAGTCCGTCAATGTCATCTGCGAAGCGAAGGTTTGTGATTGTTCTGCCACCAATGCTGACTGATCCTTTATGGCGTTCCAGTGCATCAGCTATGATTCGCTCCATGAAGATGTTGAAAAGAGTGGGTGAGAGTAGACAACCCTGCCTTACTCCGTTGTTCGAAACCACTCTCCAATGTTGCTGTTGTAGTACACTGCACTGGTGGCCTTGTTGTACAGCTCTTTGATAACTCTGATCAGGTTTGCATTGATGCTGTACAAATTCATGGTTACCCACAAAGCTGCATGCCACACCCTGTCGAATGCCTTCTTAAAATCAATAAGATACGTGGTAGAGGTCTTGTTGGTGTTGGAGGTACCGCTCACAGAGTATTCTGAGGTTGAATATCTGTTTAGTTGTGCTGTGCCTTGCTCTGAAACCTACTTGTTCCTCAGCAATGATGGTCTCTGCTTGTGGCTTCAGTCTGTTCAATATAATCTTCAACATGACCTTGCTTGGGTGGCATATGAGGCTTATTGTGCGGTAATTCTGGCACTGCTGAAGATTTCCTTTCTTGGGAAGGGTGATGATGAGTGGCTGTGTCCATGGTGTTGGCCACTTTCCGGTCTGCCAGATCTTGTTACACATTTTTAGCAGAGCATTGATCATGGCTTCCCCTTCATCTTGAACCAACTCAGCTGGAATGTTGTCAGCCCCTGCTGACTTCCCCTTTTTTCAGCGATCTGACTGCTGTTTCCACTTCTCAGAAGATAGGGTGGCTGTCTGTAACTGTGCATGTGGGGACATTGTTCTTGCACTGTACACCAATCCATTTCTCTTTTGCTTCTGTCATGGACTTCCTGATTCTTTTGTTAAGTGCCCTATATTGTTCTGCCCTGTCTTCTGTTTCATTGAAACAGACAGACCCACAGACAAAAAGAGCCCCCCCAAAGTAATAAACATTATTGCCTCACTTGATTTCAACAAATGAGTCAAAGGATCCCGGACCTTTAAACACACACACACACACACACACACACACACACACACACACACACACACACACACACACACACACTCACACACACACTACACACACACACACACA
>CM060317.1:38783273-38788273 GCA_030674155.1 Stramonita haemastoma | reverse complement strand
TAGCAGTTCAGAAGTATTTGAATGTATGCGTGAGTGGGTGGGTGTATCAGTGCTGGCGCCTATTAACAAATAGCCAGTCAGCCAACCAACTAACCAAGCAGCCAAGCAACCAGCCAACCAACCAACCAACCAACTAACCAAGTAGCGAACCAACCAAGTAGCCAACTAACCAACCAAGTAGCCAACCAACCAACCAAGTAGCCAACCAAGTAGCCAACCAACCAACCAACCAACTAACCAAGTAGCCAACCAACCAACCAACCAACCAACCAACCAACCAACTAGCCAATTAACCACCTTACAAACAAGCATGGTATAACAGTGTCATTAGATTTTTTTTTTAATTGTGCTTTGATTCTTTAAAGGGAACAAATCTATTCCATATTGTAAAAAATTATAGTTATTTCCCTTTTTACAAAGTGGTGTGTGTGTGTGTGTGTGTGTGTGTGTGTGTGTGTGTGTGTGTGTGTGTGTGTGTGTGTGTGTGTGTGTGTGTGTGTGTGTGTGTGTGCGTGTGCACGCGCTTGGGGACATGCGTACATGCGTACGCACATGGCATGCTCATAAAATGGTGAAAATTGAGGATGAACTGTGTTTGATAATAATCATATTTTATTTGCCACACAAAACAGTGACTGAAGACATTAAGAAATGAAAATGTTCTTTATGTGGAGCTTTGGCTTTCGTGTCAATGCATTTTTTCTTGTCATTTTTTTTTTTTTTTTTTTTTTTTTGGAAACAATACTGTTTTCGGAGATGCCCAACAGACTCATCTATCACAGCCTGGTTTAAACTAAACTAGACGAGCTTATAGTCGAGGGAAGTGACATAAATATTCTACCACGATAATATATTGTTTTGACAAAGAAAAGATAGATGTCCATAAAATCTGCTCTGTTGTTGTTGTGATTGTATTAACACCCCAGCGGAGATTTCCATTTTTAATACTCTGTGAAATCTACTGGCATATAGTTCTGTCGCGTGTATGTCTAAGGGAGGAAAAGCTTCTAATGCACTTGCAACAAACATCAAGATTATTTCCCTTTACTCAAGGTATGGCGGGTTTCAGTCATTCATTCTTACAGTCATTCATTTATTTCGGAAAAAAAAAGAAAAGGAATCGGCACTCGTCTGACTTTTTTCTTCTTTGTTTTACATACAGCCCCTGTGTGCATGCGGTTTCGTAAATGTTGTCATCTGGTTCCTCTGGCATATAATGGCCTACTCTTCCGAAAGGTAGTACAGGTTTTAACGTGCGCGCAAAATATTCTGCGTGTATTCGCACACACACGGGACGTCGGTTTGTAGTCTCATCCCAAGGACTTTCGAGGGAATGGAGTCAGCACTGATGTTACCTACAGGGGAAAATCCCTTTGAACGGGTGTCTCGGTAGGCCTAGTGGCGCCAACCTGGGCTCGAACCCGGACCCTCAGACCGCGAGCGCAACATGCAATGTCATTTAGGTACCTCTCTGTCTTTTCCAAAGCTGTGTAGCTGAATCGTCTTTTGGTTGACTGTGCAGATTCTAGCTTCGAAATCTTGTAGACAGGAGCCATCGTTCTCTTTTACAGGCCTAAATACTTTAACTTTCGAACATCTGTTCAACTGATTTTGATAATTATGTTGAGTATGAGGGGTGACCGTACCGTTAAAGTCATGTGCATCACTTTGGTCTGTTTGGCTTTTAACTTAAGGCTAGTAGTGTTGTCCTCTGCATCAACTCTGTAGAGGATTCTTCTCATGCTTGTGGTATCACTGGCCGTTAGTGCTGTACCATCAGTGTACCTGAGTTTAGTGATGTTTCTGCCTCCTGTACCAAATGCCCATGTCAGCTATGTCTCCCCTTTTCTCATGGTCATTACCGTATTTATTTATACTGGAAAGATGCGGGGTTGATACGCAGCCCTGACAGACTCCCTATATAAATGAATGCTCACCATTACATCGGACGGTTACCTTCTGACCTGAATACAATATCTGCCGTGAGCAAGACCAGATACTTTGGAAAGCAAGACCAGATACTTTGGAAAGCAAGACCAGATACTGTGGAAAGCAAGACCAGATACTTTGGAAAGCAAGACCAGATACTTTGGAAAGCCCCATTTCTAGCATTGTGATTACATAAAACTTAAAAAATCACAATCACATAAGATTTTTAAGACAAGACACCCAAACCCTCCTGGGTGAGATTTTCCTGTTTCCTGGTGACATAATTCAGCACATCATAAGACCATTGAATTCAAGTTTTACCACGAGCGCGCTAGGACTCCAGACCCTACAAAAAATATAATTACATATCTTAGAACAAGTAACACATGCCGATGATGAACGAACTGAAAACAATCGCCTTACACACCCCACGGGTACTAGGTTACGCAGCCACTTACCAACACCTTTGTGCTGACGAAATCGCTTACAGACAGGCAGGCCTGGCATAGGAGTAGGCATGAGAGTTTCTTTCTTCTTCCCCTTCCTAATGTCCAGCCTGGCCCTGAGGTAAAGCGTGACATCTCCTGACTGTGTCACCCTCTCTTGTCCTGCACACTCATTCACACACAAGTTCTTGGCAGGTGGGCAGGCAGGCACTCTATCTAACATGCATAATATATATATATATATATATATATATATATATATATGTATATATGTATATATATATATATATATATATATATATATATATATATATATATATATATATATATATATATATATATATATATATATACTGACAGACAAATATTGTTCGGGGAGATTTGACAGACAGACTGACAGACTTGACAGACAAGTCGCGTCAAGTAAAATTCTTTATTTACAAAAAAAATCTATTTGGGAACATGAAAAAGCATAAACAGATAAAAAGACACTGAAAGACATAAACACACAGACAAATGCGCGCGCACGCACGCACGCACGCACGCACGCACACACACACACAAACACATACACACACACACGCACACACACATATACACACACGCACACACATACACATACACACACACACACACACACACTTTAAGTTCATGCGTGATCATTTATGACATATCTTATGGGATCTGTAAGTGCATGTGTGATCTTTTTTATCTTATGGGATCTGTAAGTGCATGTGTGATCATTTTTTTTATCTTATGGGATCTGTAAGTGCATGTGTAATCTTTTTTTTTTATTCTTATGGGATCTGTAAGTGCATGTGTGATCTTTTTTTTATCTTATGGATCTGTAAGTGCATGTGTGATCATTTTTACATGTCTTATGGGATCTGTAAGTGCATGTGTGATCTTTTTTTTTTTATCTTATGGGATCTGTAAGTGCATGTGTGATCATTTTTTGACGTATCTTATGGGATCTGTAAGTGCACGTGTGATCATTTTTTGACGTATCTTATGGGATCTGTAAGTGCATGTGTGATCATTTTTTGACGTATCTTATGGGACCTGTAAGTGCGTGTGTTCTCATTTTTTTTACGTTTCTTATGGGATCTGTAAAAGTGTGCGTTACTTTTGACGTATCTTATGGGATCGTGCATGTGTGATCATTTTTGACGTATCTTATGGGATCGTGCATGTGTGATCATTTTTGACGTATCTTATGGGATCGTGCATGTGTGATCATTTTTGACGTATCTTATGGGATCGTGCACGTGTGATCATTTTTGACGTATCTTATGGGATCGTGTACGTGTGATCATTTTTGACGTATCTTATGGGATCGTGCACGTGTGATCATTTTTGACGTATCATATGGGATCGTGCATGTGTGATCATTTTTGACGTATCTTATGGGATCGTGCATGTGTGATCATTTTTGACGTATCATATGGGATCGTGCATGTGTGATCATTTTTGACGTATCTTATGGGATCTGTAAGTGCGTGCATGATCCCTTTTGGCGTATCTTATGGGATCTTTAATTACATGGTTGATAACGTTGACATGAATATTGGTATCTTTGATTAAACGCATACTTGATAGTAGTTTTGTCATGAATATAGAATCTTTCATGCGTATGTGAAATCATTTTGACATGAAATACAGAATCTTTCAGGCCTATGCTTGGTCAAATGACGTAGATCACGGGCTATCTAACGTGCGTGCTTGATCATGTGCAGGTCTGCATCCCTTGACCACTGACCCAGAGAAGAGAAGACAGGCCATGGAGATGAGACGCTGTCACAAACCCAGCGACACCTCCTACAAAGATCACAGCACCAATGTAGAAGTGAAGAATAGAACCAGGTTTCCCCCTGTGGGGATGCAGGGGGAGGGGAGTGGGGTCTGTCAGTATAAACCTCATCCCCACCTTCTAGAAATTTTGTGCTAGGAATTCCTTCTTTTCTATCTTTCTCTTTGTCCCTTTGTTCCTTTTTTTCTTTCTGTGGCCTCCTTGTCAGTTGCTTTGCCTTCTTGGTCCATTCTCTACCCCCCCCCCCCCCTCCTTTTTTTTTTTTTTTTTTTTTTTTTTTACTAGGAAGACTTTATAGATAACATTTCTCTTCCATGTCGAAGTCGGATGTGCTGGGCCTGACTTGTCAGGTGCTTAACGGCAGCGCAACGCATTTTCGCTCCTATGACAGAGAACAATAGTCGCTGTCTGTGCATTCCAAGAAAAAGAGGGAGAAGAAGAATTCAAAGAAGAGGGAAAATGCACAGAAAAATGAAAAGAAGAGGGAAGAAATGCAAAGAAAAATGAAAAGAAGAGGGGAAATGCAAATGAAAATGAAAAGAAGAGGGAAAATACAAAGAAAAATGAAAAGAATGAGAGAAGGAAGAAGAAGAAGAAAGAAGAAGAAGAAAGAAGAGAAGAAGAAGAAGAAGAAGAAGAAGAAGAAGAAGAAGAAGAAGAAGAAGAAGAAGAAGAAGAGAGAAGAAGAAGAAGAAGAAGAAGAAAGAAGAAGAAAGAAGAAGAAAGAAGAAAACCCTCTGAAGTCCTCATGACCACTGTAAGGAGACTAAAACTGGCTCGCTAAGGCAGTTCTGCAAGGCACAGTGCAAGACCAG
>CM060317.1:38763273-38780773 GCA_030674155.1 Stramonita haemastoma | reverse complement strand
AAGTTGACCTGCGAGATCGTAAAACACTCCATCCTAAATTCACCAGACACCGTCGAGATTCGATCTCACGACTTCATGGCCCCTAGGATTGGAGTTGAAGGGTCTGAACAGCTCGGTTATGGCACACAGAGTGCAGGTCCCACCTCAGCAGGCACACACAGCTGATAGCAGACCTGAAAAAGGAACCCAATAGCACTACAATACTTATATGTACAGTCTCAGAGTAAACACACACACACACACACACACACACACACACACACACACACACACACACACAACACACACATACACACACACGCACGCACACACACACACACACACACGCACGCACGCACACACACACACACACACACACACACACGCACGCACACACACACACACATACACACACACACACATACACACACACACTCTCTCTCTCTCTCTCTCTCTCCTCTCTCTCTCTCTCTCTCTCTCTCTCTCTCTCCTCTCTCTCTCTCTCTCCTCTCTTCTCTCTCTCTCTCTCTCTCTCTCTCTCTCTCTCTCTCTCTCTCTTTCAGACCCCTTTATAATACTGCCTGTATGCATGTCACCAATTCTTTCTGCAACTTTATGGTCCCGTGGGAGCATCTGACCACACACATTTTTTTTTGTTTTTTTGTTTGGGTTTTAATTTTCATCTCTTTTTTCATGAAAGTATGCACAGGACTGAAAATCATGCTACAAGTCTCTAAGTCAGCACGTATCACTGTGGACATACCCCCTTTCCTCCTCTCCAGTCTGTCCTTTCTCTACTCTCTGATCTGATTGCTGATGCAAAACAGCCTGAAGAGCTCAACCTAACTGCCATATGCAGGGCATTGCCAATAACAGACCTACAAACGGAGCCACACCACGCTGCAATGGAGTCCCCGAGGAACTTTCCTTCTATTCTCTCTTGTTGCGCTTCATCCTTCCCTCTCCCTCTCTCGGAGCCCATTAAAATGCTGTCAATATACGTGCATGTCGCCAGTTTTCTGTTCAGCTTTACAGCCAGCCCCATAGGAGCATTTGAACCACAGGCATTTTTTGGGGGGGTCTTGATCTATCTTTTTTTTATGGAAGTGTCAGTAGAACTGGAATGTATTAGTCATGCAAATGAGCCATGGGATGTGTTTGATATGCAGAAAAAAAACGTTTTGATCTGATTTGAACGGAACAGAATTGTTGGCTATGTAGAGGGGGGGGTTAGGTGAGGGAAGGGTGGGGACTGGAATGCCAAAGATAGAAGTTGAAGCCTAGAAAGAGCAAAAAAGAATAGATGGAAAAAGCAAATTATAAACTAGTTCCTAAAAATATCGACGTTCATATGCATTAAGTTTTAGTATATGAAATGTTATTAGGACAAACAAGTTTGTCCTTAACTTTAGATTTTTGTGTGTGATGTATTTTTGTCCTCAACATTTAGTTCACTCAGCAGTTTCGATATAGTTGTGAGAGCAGCGTTGATTTTAAAGTTCATCTGATCATAAACAGCTATCTAGGTACTGGTGTTTTGAATGAGATGTTCAACTGAAGTCTGTTATATTCGACATATTCAGTACATGTTCAAGATCACAAAGTGACCAGAAAGTGGTTATGGTCAAGTTAGATAGTAAAAGATCCTGACTTCATAAAACAAAAGGCAATGGCTCAGACCTTTCTAGTCCAGTATTGATATAGTCACAGTGCGAAGACTTACTCTAAAGTATTCCCATGCTTTGGACTGTTGACTTAGAATTGTTTTAACAAATGGCAATCTTTTTGCATAAGAACCTGCAATCTTCATTGAAAGGTAGAAAGTTCTCTGAAATCGGAGGTTGTCTGCCTATATGGCTAAGTACTTAAAAACAGCCAAACAGAAAACTTTCATTCATTGTGTGCTGATGGTCTCTCAGTGATTCCCAGATGCGATGAGAGATACAGAGACAGAGATAGAGAGACAGATACATAGAGAGACAGAGAGAGACAGAGACAGAGGGACAGAGAAACAGAGAGAGACAGAGACAGAGAGACACACAGAGAGAGGCAGACATACAGAGACGGAAACAGAGATAGAGACAGAGAGAGAGACAGATAGAGACTGAGAGACAGAGACAGACAGACAGAGACACAGACATAGAGACAGACAGACAGAGACACAGAAAGAGAGACAGAGGGAGACATAGAGAGAGACAGAGAGAGAGACAGAGACACAGAGACACAGAGAGAGACAAGGAGGGAGACAGAGAGAGAGAGAGAGCATATTTTGAATGACATTGAAGACATTAAGGTGGGCAGTGCCCAACACCAGAAACATGCAGAACTGGACATTTGCATAAACCAATAAACTGAGGTCCTGGGCACAGCACACATTCAACACACTCTAACCAATCCAAGGACCATCAGAGTAGCCCCTGGCAAGATTATGTAGAAATAAACCTTTTCATAAAGAGGGAAACTTGCAGACAGCGCTGTACATGTGGTGATACTCTCTACACAAGAACGGCGTCTCAAATTTCATGAACAGATGCGTCCCACTATTGTAAATGGTGTACAATCCCCTGTGGTAATGCTATCTTAAGTGTGATAGCATCCCCACCTCCTAGGAATCATGTGGTAAAATTTCTCCTTTTCTGTCACTCTCTTTGTTTCTGCCTTTTTCCAGACCTTTATATCCCTCTCTCTGTCTCTGTCTCTCTGTCTCTGTCTGTCTGTCTGTCTGTCTGTCTGTCTGTCTGTCTGTCTGTCTGTTTGTATCTCTCTCCTCTCTCTCTCTCTACTCTCTCTCTCTCCTCTCTCTCTCTCTCTCTCTCTCTCTCTCTCTCTCTCTCTCTCTCTCTCTCTCTCTCTCTCTCTCTCTCTCTCTCTCTCTCTCTCTCTCTCTCTCTCGCTTACTTTCTGCCTTCCCAGTCTATTCAATGCCAATTCCCAAAATGAATTCACCTTTCATAATCTACATTCTTTGTATTTCATTGTATGACATTTTGCTTCTATTGTTTTGTTCTGGCAACCACATCGTGATCATAAACAGTAATGTAGAGGCATTTTTCCTTATGTGCTGTTTTTGTACATTAAAGTTTACATTCTACTTTTTTACGCCTTTTTCGTAAGCTGGGGATATGAAATCAAATGGAATGGCTGGCTTCCTCAACACAGACTGATTTTATTGGGCCTAAGGCAGAAAAAGCAAAAGGATAAAGGCACCTACTCTGTCATTCATTATTTTTCAGATTGAGGGTGCTGGGTGTTTGAAGGGAAGGATTGGTGTTGATGTTCCATGTAAGGTGAAGGATATTGGAGTTGCTGAGATTCAAATAAGATGACAGCCCTGATTACCATGGCCTTCGTGGTCAGTGGGACTATAACTAACATGGAATGAAATGGTACACAACACAGTTGAATACAATGACTTTATGCACATTCAAACTGATTGTTTAAGATGAAAGATTTTTTTTAGAGAGAGAGATTTAAAAAAAGACAGAGCAAAGTCAGTAATAGACTCATTCAGGAAATTCCTGGCGTGTGTGCCAACAAATTGACTGCTGCCATCCATCGTATTTCATTCTAGTGTGCATGAGCAGGCGTGCGTGAACACACTCCCAGTCCTTTTTTGCTACAGCCCTTCTCCATTTCACACCTATCTATCAGCTGATTGGTAATGCAGATGGCGTGTACAGCTCATCCAAAGTGGCTGACACAGCCAATAACAGGCCATCAGAGACTGCCACATCAGAGGATATTTCCCAGGGGAATCCCCCCCCCTCCCCTCCCCCCCCCCCTCTCTCTCTCTCTCTCTCTCTCTCTCCTGGACAGTCACTCCATCCTCCACATTCCATCACCCCCTCCTCTCTCTCATCTTCTCCTTCCCTCACTATTCAAAAGGCCTACCAGCACACACATCTGCCATTTCCCATGCAATGTTACGGTCCCAAGAGAGTTCGAATCCACTTCTTTTTTTTTCATCTATCATAATACAAGTGAGAGGAAAGGTCGAATCTATTTGTTTTCCCAAAAGGGGTGGGCTTCACACTTGCTCTGGTTACTAGATTTCTGTTGCTACATGCACACGTAGAGCAGTGGGGGGGAGGGGGGGGGGAGAGGGGGAGAACTGGGATGTGGAGAGTGTGAGAAAGAAAGAAAAAAGGAAAAGCATCCACTGGAAAGAAAACAGTGAAATGCATGAGCTTACCATCTGCAATTTCAGGTATTAGGTTACTGGGGGGGGGGAGGGACCCGATTATATATTTACTATCACTCTTTTCGTGCTTTGATTTTGATATTCGGTGGGTTTTTGTTTTGTTTTGTTGTTGTTGTTGTTGTTTGTTTGGGGGGGTTGTTTTTTTTTTTTTTGGGGGGGAGAGTTTGACAGATGATTCAACCAAGAAAATAGGTTGCAGAGCTGACAGTAAAGTTTGATATACCAAGGAATGGAAATGTTTTTATCAAAACTGATTTGCTTCAAATCTTACAAAAAGTTAAAGAGTTTTTGATGATGACGTACCAAGACTTAAAACATATAAAGCATCTGATCTACGTGTTCAATGAGATAAAACAGGGAGTCGCGTTGATTTGTCTTTAAAACCACATATGAGAGAGATAGACACAGAGAGAGACAGGGACAGACCGACAGAGATAGATACAGACAGAGATAGAGATAGAGATAGAGATAGATAGATAGATAGATAGATAGATAGATAGATAGATAGATAGATAGATAGATAGATAGATAGATAGATAGATAGATAGATAGATAGATAGATAGAGACAGAGAGAGACAGAGAGAGACAGAGAGAGACAGACAGACAGATACAGAGACAGAGAGACAGAGACAGAGAAATCAACACATAATCTCTTTGTGAGACTCAACATATACACGCAATATTTCTGTGCTTGTTCGTGGTGCCTATCTCTCAGGCAACATAGCATAATACGAGCGTGCATGTATCTACCCCCCTTCTCTCTACACATACCGTGCCTTTAATCTCCATCAGTTTGATTGAGGTCACGAATGGCGTGCAGAGCCCACCCCCACCTGCTGAAGCATCGCCCACAAAAGCAGGACAACACAGTGTGAAGACTTAACAACACGGTGTGAAGACTTGACAAGTCATTCGGATGAGACTACAAACCGAGGCCCCGTGTGCGAACGCACGCAGAACATCTTGCGCACACGTTAAATCCTGTTCCACTTTTCGTAAGAGTAGGCCACCGTGTGCCGGTGGGAACAGATGACACGATTTACAAAAACTCATACACACGGGGACTGGACGTAAAAAAGCACACGAGTGCTTATTCCATTATCCACGATATAAAAGAATATATAAAAAAAGAATAAAAACAACAACACAGTGTGAAGATTTGACAACAACACAATGTGAAGACTTGACAACAACACAGTGTGAAGACTTGACAACAAAACAGTGTGAAGACTTGACAACAACAACACAGTGTGAAGACTTGACAACAACACAGTGTGAAGATTTGACAACAAAACAGTGTGAAGACTTGACAACAACACAGTGTTAAGACTTGACAACAACACAATGTGAAGACTTGACAACAACAACAACACAGTGTGAAGACTTGACAACAACACAATGTGAAGACTTGACAACAACACAGTGTGAAGACTTGACAACAACACAGTGTGAAGACTTGACAACAACACAATGTGAAGACTTGACAACAACAACACAGTGTTAAGACTTGACACCAACACAGTGTGAAGACTTGACAACAACAACACAGTGTGAAGACTTGACAACAACACAGTGTGAAGACTTGACAACAACACAGTGTTAAGACTTGACAACAACACAATGTGAAGACTTGACAACAACAACACAGTGTGAAGACTTGACAACAACAACACAGTGTGAAGACTTGACAACAACACAGTGTGAAGACTTGACAACAAGTGAAAACTTGACCCCAAAATAGTGTGAAGACTTGACAACAACACAGTGCGAAGGCTTGACAACAACACAGTGTGAAGACTTGACAACAACACAGTGTGAAGACTTGACAACAACACAGTGTGAAGACTTGACACCAACACAGTGTGAAGACTTAACAACACAGTGTGAAGACCTGACAACAACAACACAGTGTGAAGACTTGACAACAAGTGAAAACTTGACCCCAAAACAGTGTGAAGACTTGACAACAACACAGTGTGAAGACTTGACACCAAAACAGAGTGAAGACTTGACAACATACGCTGCATGCACTGCAAGGGAACCCTTCTCCCTTCAATTTACCCTCTCCTCCCTGAACCTTACAAAAATCACCTCCAGCATCTCTCTCTCTCTCTCTCTCTCTCTCTCTCTCTCTCTCTCTCTCTCTCTCTCTCTCTCTCTCTCTCTCTCTCTCTCTCTCTCTCTCTCTCTCTCTCACACACACACACACACACACACACACACACACACACACACACACACACACACACACACAACACACACACACAGAGTATTACATTCAACAGGTCAGACTAAAGGGAAAAGCCAGTCGCTTCAGTAGTAAATATATAGAAACAGCTTATGGCTTGATAAATGAATAACTGTGAAGAACAAAGCGATATTCATATATTAGGGTTATGCAGTATGCTATTATTGAGAAAAAAATGATTGAGGAAAACATTTGTAGTCCTTGTTTAAAAATATAACATTATGGAGAGTAGGGAGAGAGAGAAGAGAGAGAAGAGAGAGAGGAAAAGAGAGGAGAGAGAAGAGACAGAGAGAGAGGAGAGAGAGAGAGAGAGAGAGAGAGAGAGAGAGAGAGAGAGAGAGAGAGGGAGGGAAAGGAGAGTACACAGTGAGAGAGAGAGAGAGACAGAGAGAGAGAGTCAGAAAGGAGACAGAGAGAGACAGAGAACAGAGAGAGACAGAGAGACAGAGAGAGACAGAGAGACACAGAGACAGAACGATCTTCCTATCAGATGACCACCAACTCTCCATGCCTGTCAATGCTGCCCCCCCCCCCCCCCCCCCCCACCTCGAGCTCCCAGAACCAAACTGTAGGCCTAACGTACTAGCGTGTTCTGTACTCCTGTCCTCCCTCCTCTTTCCTCTCTAGGCCCTAATCTTCTTTTTAACGTCCATCATTTTGATTGATGATGATGGTTGGTGGTGGTGAGAGTATAGTCCTAGTAGCGTGCATAGCCAGCCTCCCCCAGCTGGCACGGCAGGCAGGCAGCCACTGCCACAGGCACGCTAGGACAACCAGGGGGAGAGAGGAGGAATCACGAAACATAACACTCCGGGGAAACCTTTCTCTCTCATTACAGTCCACTCCACATCACACTATATGGAAAAGGCTTGCTAACGTGCATGTCACTCATTCTCTCAGCAACTTTACATCCCCCCCTGAGGGAGGGGGAATTTGAACCATAGGCATGTTTTTTTTGGGGGGGGTTGTTGCTGGGGGGCGGGGGGTAGGGGGGGGTGTTAGCTTTTCATTTCTTTTATGGAAGTGTCAGTAGAACTGAGAGGTATTGGCGATGCAAATGGGATTTGTTTGATATGCAGAAGACCAAAAAAAAAGAAGAAAAATTGGGGTCTGATTCTGAGCACAATAATGGATGTAGGTGGGGGTGGGGGTGGTGGGAGAGGAGGAGGATGGAACAAGGGAATGCAGATGAGAGAGAGAGTGTTAAAGCTGAAGAGAAAAACGAGGTCTTTAGTCATCATTTTTTTGTTGTTTGTTTTGAGCAGTGAATATCACTAGCAAGAAATCTTTATTGAAAAAACGATTTTTGTACTTGATTTTTCTGATAATTATGATACATTTTTTGCTCATACCTGTTTATGATCTATTTTGTTCAACATTTCAGGTATCATAGAGGAATCATACAGCACCAGTTTCTGATAGTGTTTCGCGCACACAAACACACACACACACACACACACACACACCACACACGCACGCACACACACACCACACAGCACACACACACACACACACACATACCATGCAAAGCCCACATACAAACATGGCACACAGAAGAACAACAACAACGGCACATCCACAACAAAAGAAGACAGCAAAGATGAGCAAGCTCATTAGAAAAACGCATCCCATGAGATTACACCTCATTGAAAAGCTTCCCATGTGTAACACCCCTGTACACATGACTCTCAGCTACAGACATTGTTGTGTACGTTGTAGTGATTATTCCTCTTTCGCTAGCGTGTAAGGTTCACGTGCGAGGGAGGGTTGTGTGAGTGTATGTATTCCTCTTCGCTAGCGTGTCAGAGGGAGGGTTGTGTGAGTGTATGTATTCCTCTTCGCTAGCGTGCAGAGGGAGGGTTGTGTGAGTGTATGTATTCCTCTTCGCTAGCGTGTAGAGGGAGGGTTGTGTGAGTGTATGTATTCCTCTTCGCTAGCGTGCAGAGGGAGGGTTGTGTGAGTGTATGTATTCCTCTTCGCTAGCGTGCAGAGGGAGGGTTGTGTGAGTGTATGTATTCCTCTTCGCTAGCGTGCAGAGGGAGGGTTGTGTGAGTGTATGTATTCCTCTTCGCTAGCGTGCAGAGGGAGGGTTGTGTGAGTGTATGTATTCCTCTTCGCTAGCGTGCAGAGGGAGGGTTGTGTGAGTGTATGTATCCCTCTTTGCTAGCGTGTAGAGGGAGGGTTGTGTGAGTGTATGTATTCCTCTTCGCTAGCGTGCAGAGGGAGGGTTGTGTGAGTGTATGTATTCCTCTTCGCTAGCGTGCAGAGGGAGGGTTGTGTGAGGGTATGTATTCCTCTTCGCTAGCGTGCAGAGGGAGGGTTGTGTGAGTGTATGTATTCCTCATTGCTACCAACTCTTCCTCTCCCATGCCCATAACTTGACCAGTGATGCAGATTTTTTTTATATCATTTTTTTAAAAAATACTTAATGTCACAGCAGTATTCTCTGCGTGAAATTCGGGCTGCTCTCCCCGGAGACATCGCGTCGCCACAAGTGCAGTGCCATCCATTTTTTTTTTTCTGTTTTCTGTCTGCAACTGTATTTGTTTCCCTATCAGAGTGGCTTTTTCTACAGAATTTTGCCAGGGACAACCCCCTTGTTGCCGTGGGTTCTTTTACGTGCGCTAAATAATGATGTGTAACACACGGGACCTCGGTTTATCGTCTCATCCGAAAGACTAGCGTCCAGACCACCACTCATGGTCTACTGGATGGGGAGAAAGTTTTGGGCCCAAACGGGATACAAACCACTGCACATTCCGACCCCAACTTTTCGCTTTCTAGGCAGGCGCGTTTTACCACCTAGACCACCGATCCACCATGGCCCGCAGAGCTCATCAACAGTAGCAGCAAGCACAGCCAATAACTAACAGACTGCCACATTAGAAAGCCAACAGAGACTGCCACATCAGAAAGCCAACATCAGAAAGCCACATCAGAAAGCCAACAGACTGCCACATCAGAAAGCCACATCAGAAAGCCAACAGACTGCCACATCAGAAAGCCACATCAGAAAGCTAACAGACTGCCGCATCAGAAAGCCACATCAGAAAGCCACATCAGAAAGCCACATCAGAAAGCCAATAGATTGCCACATCAGAAAGCCAACAGACTACCACATCAGAAAGCCACATCAGAAAGCCAACAGACTGCCACATCAGAAAGCCACATCAGAAAGCCAACAGACTGCCACATCAGAAAGCCAACAGAGACGGCCACATCAGAAAGCCAACAGAGACGGCCACATCAGAAAGCCAACAGAGACGGCCACATCAGAAAGCCAACAGAGACGGCCACATCAGAAAGCCAACAGAGAATCTCACATCAGAAAGCCAAAAGAGACTGCCACATCAGAAAGCCAACAGAGAATGCCACATCAGAAAACCAACAGATTTCCACATCGGAACGTTTTCATTCTCTCCAGGGGAATCCTCCTCTCTCACTGGACAGCCACCCCTGTCCTGTTTTCTCACCCCACCCTGTCTCCTCCCCACCCCTGTCTCCTCCCCACCCCTCTCTCCTCCCCACCCCTCTCCTATCCCTCCCCTCATCAAAGGTCTACCTCTATATGCATATCTGTCGTGTCCTGCGCAATTCAATGGTCCCGCGGGAGTTCCCCTCCTGTGCACAAAATGGCAATTGGGGGTCGAATCTATCAGCAATATAAAACTGGTATTGTTTTGCTGTTTTGACCTCAATTCTGCTGCTAGCTGCACATGTAAAATAGCATCGGTCTGTCTTTCTCTCATCATTTCATTTTTTTTTTTTTAAACCTGTCTGTTTCTTTATCTTGCACATTCGCGTGCCATGCACACACAGACAGAGAACCACACACACATACACAGAAATACACAGAAATACACACACACACACACACACACACACACACACACACGCGCGCGCGCGCGCGCGCCTTGACACACACACACACACACACACACACACACACACACACACACACCACTCACTGACTCTCTGTACTCTCCAAAGAATAGCGATTCTCTCTCTCTTCTCTCTCTCTCTCTCTCTCTCTCTCTCTCTCTCTCTCTCTCTCTCCTCTCTCTCTCTCCTCTCTCTCCTCTCTCTCTCTCTCTCTCTCTCTCCTCTCTCTCTCTCTCTCTCTCCTCTCTCTCTCTCTCTCTCTCATACAAACAGCTTCCCAACTATTGAACACAGACATGAATGACAGCTTAGATCAGTTTGTTAAAGCATTATGTGGGGCTGCTGCATGCATGGTTAGAACAGTAAGAAAAGGTAGAAAAAAATGTAACGATTGGTTTGATGCTGAATGTGAGCAAAAGAAACAGGAAGTTATGAGATTATTAAAAAGATTCCAACGTTGTAAAACAAATGAGGATAAAACAGAAAAAAGACAAATGTATACCACCGCACGAAAAGAATACATTAATTTAAGAAAAACAAAAGAAAGAGACTTTAACGAAAAGAGACTAGATAAACTTAAAGAATCTTCTAAGGATTCCAAAACATTCTGGTCTGTTATCAGATCTGTCAATCGTAAGTCATTAGTTTATAACAATATAACTATTCAACAATGGTATGATCATTTTTTGAAGGTTTTTAATGACTTTAATTATGCAGAAACACAAGAGAATGTGGATGTGCTACAAGAAGATGAAATGTTTGAACCTTTGTTTAACAATCCTATAACTCAGAATGAGATTTTTGATGCCATTAAACATTTAAAAAGAGGAAAAAGTGCTGGTCCTGACAAAATAATTGGAGAAATGCTCAAATACTCAAATTCCACTGTAATTACTTTTCTTGTTCAGTTATTTAACCATCTGTTTGAAAGTGGTGCTTTCCCTTTAGAATGGGCCAAGTCAATAATAATTCCAATTTAAAAAAAGGTGATATAAATAATGCTGATAACTATCGCGGAGTAGCACTAACCAGTATATTAAGTAAACTTTATACTCACATTCTAAATAAAAGATTAACTCAATGGGCAGATAATGAAGAAAAATTAATTGAAGAGCAAGCGGGCTTTAGAGCAAAGTACAGCACTGTAGATCATATATTTACTCTTTATTCTCTTGTTCAAAAACATTTACTTTCCAGTAAAAAATTATATGTTGCTTTTGTAGACTTTAGAAAGGCGTTTGATTCGGTAAATAGAAATATATTGTGGCATGTATTACGAAAAAACGGGGTAAATGGTAAACTATATACGGCCCTTAGAGCTATTTATAGCTCTGTTTTAGCCTGTGTGCGTGCAGGTAATGAATATTCTGATTTCTTTGAATGCCCCAAGGGAGTGAAGCAGGGTTGTATTTTAAGCCCACAAATGTTTTCGTTCTTTATAAATGAACTAGCCATTGAGCTATCAAAAAAAGGTAAACACGGCATTCAAATAATTCCGGGAGCAGTTGAAGTGTTTTTATTACTTTTTGCTGATGATATTATCCTTTTGTCTGAGACTGTTATTGGTTTACAACATCAGTTAAATATCTTAAAACAGGAAGCTGTTCGTTTTGATTTAACAGTGAATATGGATAAAACAAACATTATTGTTTTTCGAATGGGTGGACATTTATCAGTACGCGAAAAATGGTTTTACGGTAATGTTGAAGTCAAAATAGTTAATATGTATAAATATTTAGGAATGATGTTTTCAACAAGGCTAAGTCTAAATTTTGCATGGCAGGAATCTTGCAGGAAGGGGAAAAAAGGTGTAATAGAAATTCTAAAAACATTACGAAGGCTGAAATCGATAGACTGTTCCCTATTCTGGAAATTATTTGACACACAGATTGAACCTTTGCTTACATACGCTGCAGAAATATGGGGATTATATGTAAATACACACATGGAAAAAGTTCATACATTCGCCATGAAACGCTTTTTAAATGTGCCAATACATTCATCAAATACTGTACTCTATGGAGAGACAGGATGATATCCCTTATATATAAGAACGTTCGTGAAATGTATTAAGTATTGGTTAAAGTTGTTGAAACTTCCACAAACAAGATTATGCAGACAGTCGTATGAAATGTTGATTATACAGATGGAGTTGGGTAAAGAGAACTGGGCTTATCAAGTTAAAAGAGTTTTGTCGGAACATGGCTTTGGGATTGTGTGGATGTCTCAGGAAGTAGGTAATGAGCGTCAGTTTCTTTCGGAATTTAAAGATAGGCTTATTTGCTCTTTTAAACAAAACTGGCACTCAGATATGGAAAGTGAAAATAAATATAGCTGGTTCTTTTCCTTTAAAACTGTCTTTCAAACGGAAAAAATATCTGAAAATAATTACTGATAAATGGCATAGGATTAATTATGCTCGATTCCGGTTAAGAACATTGGGTTTCAATGCTAACAAAAGATGGTTCCAGACTGAGACATCCATGCAATTACCATGCCCATTATGTGGTCATAATGTTGATGATGAAATTCATTTTTTGTTTCAATGCAAAGCATTTGAAATTATAAGAAATAAATGTCATTTTCTATGTCTACAATCAACAGAAGTGCAAGATATTGTTTCTATTTTGTCGTCTGATAATGAACATGTAATTAAAGGTGTAGCTAGGTTTATCGCAGAGGCACAAAAATTAAGACAAAGCCATGTCAGTACTAATTGATCCAATATGTGATGATATAGTCAATTTAAAGAGCTATATAATTCTTAAGTAAACTAATTAAAAAAAGGTTAAAATCACATGTAATTTAAATGGATGGTCGAATCGGATATTGTTATTGCATTTCAGTTTGATTTTTCTTTTCTTTCTTTGCATGTTCTAGGTGACTTGCAACTGTATAGACGTCAGTGTTAATGTTAGTTGATTAGTAATGAATGAATCCTTTCTTTTTTCCAAACTTAATTATACTGATCACATTTTTCACTTTTTGTATGTAACCCCCCTCACAAAACGTATTTTTGTGTTTGGCGTTACTAAGCGTCAAGTTCAGTAACTCCCTTGTAGAGTTGAGTGATGGCCCCTTAAAAAAAAAAAGAGTGCCTATCGGGATAGTTCTGTTTTTTAAATCTCACTTCCTGCCTGGGCCTAGTGAGGGAAGGGAGCGTGACAGAGACTCGCTCCTGAGTCTAGATGTTCCTGATTAAGGTTTGTTTTTATTTTTTAACTTCGTTTTTGATCAAACTATCTGTTTAAGCCAATTTCAGCTTAATTCAGAATAGTTTTGGAAGGTTCAGGAAGTCTATATGTTTGATTTAATTTCACAGGCTTTCAACCTGTGAATTAACAGTGAACGTAACTTCGTACGTACGTACGTGATCGCTTCGAACAAAGGAAGCGTGGGGTGAATTTTGAATTTTGGCACCGTCATGGTCTTTGTTGTAAGATTAATTTTTGGTAGAATATTGTTCAGTTATTATTAAAATGCTGAAAATATTCTAGTGTGGTTTTGCACTACAAATATATATTATGGGTGTGAAGGCCTACCTGATTTTGTAATGATTTTTATCATTAAGAATGGTGATTTATTTATAATAAATCATGTAGCAATTCTAAAATAGGTGAAATGGCATTGGAATGTCATTGTGGACATTTATTTAAAATAAATTAGTCCTTCTTATTAATTAATGCTTGCACAGTTTCATAGGATGGACCATCATCTGTCCTAAAGTAAATGAAACATGTTGGGATGCTTGCACAGTTTCATAGGATGGACCATCATCTGTCCTAAAGTAAATGAAACATGTTGGGATGCTTGCACAGTTTCATAGGATGGACCATCATCTGTCCTAAAGTAAATGAAACGTGTGTACTGACTAACTACTAAAATTATGTAATAATGTTAGAGGTGATGTTAGTTTGTTTTGAGAATATTTCACTCTCGTGAGAATGGTAAATTGAATAGGGTGAGAATGCCTTTTGGTAATTGAGCTGTGTTGTAAACAAGCTCAGTGATGGATGTTTTGTGGTGATGTTTTTTTCAGTGTATGTTCTTTGATTACAGGAACATCGTCATCGTCTTCCCCCTGTCACACCTGCTTGCCCCATTGTTAAATCTCCACCCCTACTTATGGTTGTCTTCATTAATGGCCTTGATCTGAGATTGATCACTGATTTTGTTCTATTTTTGGTATTTGACTGGACAGAATATCTTGTGTTTTTTAATTGTACTTGTAGTACAATTAGTCAATTGGTGTTTTGTGTAATGTGGTAGTGTTATAGGTTGTGTTGTGGAATATATGTGGTAAACCCAATTTGCTCGGTCTGGAGTCGCATTGAATGAATGGTGTTATTCGTCACGTTCAGTGTGTTCAGTGTGGCTGCTGAGTGAGTTGAGGTTAATTAATTTCACTTCACCTACTTTCCTACCTCTTCTATATTTCTTTTCCCCTATTTTTCTACTATCCTCTTACTATCCCCCCTTTATCACTCCCCGGCCCATAAGTAGCTGAGCCCTACTCTTCTTTAGGGTTACTAAAGAAACCAAGAATTATTCTAGGACTCGTAAGATTTCCGGTACCGAATTAGACGGAACGGGAATTAGAGTGGCGACTTAGATAATTCCCGTGTAGGACCCGTTACATGTATAACGCTCACAAAGTAGTACTGGTGTTACCTCCCTTGTCAAAAGGCCCAGTTGGGCAATGACAATAAACTGTTGAAGCGTTGAAGCGTTGAAGCGTCCTCTCTCTCTCTCTCTCTCTCTCTCTCTCCTCTCCTCTCTCTCTCTCTCTCTCTCTCTCTCTCTCTCTCTCTCTCCTCTCTGCTAAAGGAGAGCATCAATGGACAATGCTCATGCTCAACACAATGTAGATTTTTAGACAAGCGTTTCCAACGACAAAAAACCGTATTGTCACTGTCATTTGTCCTGAGAACCCGAAAAAGACTTTTCATGGCAGTACATTCATCCAATTGCTCAAAGGTGAAATCCACAGGGGTAAACAAACAATTATTAAAAAAGAAACTCCTGAATATTATGACCGGTCATGCCCACAGCTTTGACAATGAGAAAGGAGTAGAGCTTTGCATGGACGTGTTTGTCTGATAAATTCTTCTCTTTTTTTTTTTTTTTTTTTTTTTTGGGGGGGAGGGGGGGGACTGCACAGGCATGCTCCCATCATTTACTTTCCTTGCCCTGTTTCATGATTTTAGCAAGCATCTCTGGGGAGATGTGGGAGGGGGGAGGAGAAAAAAAGACATTCCTAAACACCACCACCCTCACCTTTATTCCTATCCCCCCCCCCCCCCCCACACACACACACCAAAAAAAATCTGTCATTTTCCTCTACACTCTCTTTCTCTAACACGTTTGCTTTGTTTGGTTTGGTTTCTGTTACTTTGTTGTTTCGTTTTGTTTTCTTTTCTTTTCTTTTGTTTTTTCCAGTCTGGGGAATATGAACGTGATATACTTTAATATGTATAGCACTCACTATTTCTATGTCTCTGTCTGTTTGTTTATCTGTCTGTATGTCTGTCTGTCTGTCTGTCTGTCTGTCTGTCTGTCTGTCTGTCTGTCTGTCTGTCTGTCTCTCATGACAACTGTCCCTGTGAGAGCAATCCAGAGATCGTGCACTAAAAATCTTCACATAGTAAATGCTCGGATTGTATTGTATTGTATTGTATTGTATTGTATTGTATTGTATTGTATTGTATTGTATTGTATTGTATTCCATTGTATCCCATTGTATACCCCTTTAAGTCATGGCAGATTTATCTGCGTATTATTTGGGCTGCACTAAAGGGGGAGGGGATGCGTCATCACAAGAGCCAGCACCACCCATCAGTTTTTGTTTCTTTTCCTGCCTGCAGAATGTTTGTTTCCCTATCAGAGTGGCTTTTTTTAAAAACAGAATTTTGCCAGGGAGAACTCTCTTGTTGCCATGGGTGTTTTTCTTTTAGTGTACTAAATAAGTATTGCACACGGGACCTCAGATTATCATCTCATCTGAAAGACTAGCACCTAGATCACTCATGGTCTAGCGAATGGGGAAAACGTTTTGAGCACAAATGGGGTTCGAACCACCACACACTTGAAACCTGAACTTTTCGCTTTGTAGGCAGGTGTGAAACCTCTGGGCCACTGAGCAGATTACTAATGGTAAGTCATATACAACACAATGTAATCTCCTCCTGCAAAGGCAAAAAGCAAGCAAAAATAAAGAAAAAGAAAGACAGAAAAGTAAGTTTAAGTACAGCCGTTCAGTACTTCCTTTGCATGTGCCCACCTATAATAATATGACAGACTCCATCTGCTGTCCATTTTTTTGTGCTAGCGTGCACAGGGTTGGGTGTCCCTTTTTCTCACATCCTTTTTTATTTCCCAGCCCTTCTCCATTAACACCTATCTATCAGTTGATTGGTAATGCAGATGGCGTGTAGAGCTCATCCAAAGTGACTGACACAGCCAATAACAGGCCATCAGAGACTGCCACATCAGAGGATATTTCACAGAGGAATCCTCCTCTCTCTCTCTTCTCACTGAACAGCCACTCCACACCCCCTCCTCTCACACCCTCTCTTCCTCTCTCTCTCATCCTATCTCTCACCAACGGTCTATCAGCATGCGTTGCCGCCATTTGCAATGCAGTTCTATGATCCCACGGGGGTTTTAATCCATCAAGCATTTTCTCATCTCCGGCACAGACATGACAAGAAGGATCGAATCTATCAGCAATGCAAAACTGGCGGATTTTGGTAAACAGTAGGCTCCCTGTTTTTTTGACCTGAATTCGTTTTGATGGGAGTCAAACGTAGGGTGGGGACGGCATGGCCCAGTGGTGAGAGTACTCCTTTACCCAGGCCAATGTTAAGCAGAGTCGAACGTGATTACCAAGTGGATGGGTGACCGTTTGCGTGACTTGGCTTTAGTACAGTCCCTCAGTTCACCCAGCTGCAAATGGGTCTCTGCCCTCTTTAGGTCAGGGAAGGTAAAGCAGCGAGGGAGAGGAGATAGGCTCCGCCCTCAATATGCTGACCACTGGAGAAGCTGAGGTCTCTGATGCTTCACTCCCCTACGACCACATTGGTTATGGGACACCTTGACTTTTTTACCTTTTAAACGTAGGGTTGGGTGAGTGAGGTGTGAAGGAAGGGACTGGGAATATATTTGTTAGCAAAAACGATGACAGCAGAGG
>CM060317.1:38735773-38753273 GCA_030674155.1 Stramonita haemastoma | reverse complement strand
ACTGACCGTATTTTACTTATCCTGTGTGCAGTTTTCTCTGCAAAGGTTGTTGCTGGGATGCTGTGTGTTTGTGTGTGTGTGTGTGTGTGGTGTGTGTGTGTGTGTGTGTGTGTGTGTGTGTGTGTGTGTGTGTGTGTGGACCTGACTTGTGTTATTTTGCTCAGTTTAGCCATTCTTGTTGTGCTCTGTTTTTTTTTTTTTTACTCCCTTAACAAATTGTTTCCCAAGCCTTGAAAAACTGGTTTGACTTGTGCTAACATTTTTGTTGTTTTCAGTCTATCCTCAATTGTTTTGTGCATCCAAAATCTAAATATGTTACTATCCTGTTTTATTTGTCCATGCATGTGTGAATAAGTATATCCGTGTGTGTGCGCGCGTGTGTGTGTGCGCGCGCGCGCGCGCGCGCGCGCGTGTGTGTGTGTGTGTGTGAGTGCGTGCGTGCGTGCGTGCGTGCGTGCGTGCGTGCGTGTATGCGTGTTTGTATGTATGTATCTGTGTATCTGTGTATGAGTGTACGTATTACGTAAGTACCTACATATGTACCTACGTACGTACCTACGTACATACATGCATGTGTATGTGTGTGTTTGCGTGTGGGTATGTGTGTGTGTGTTGCGCGTGTGACATACATGACATGGTGAATTGCATTGCGTGGGCGCATAGTGCTTCCTCGTGTGTGTGTGTGTGTGTGTGTGTGTGTGTGTGTGTGTGTGTGTGTGTGTGTGTGTGTGTGTGTGTGTGTGTGTGTGTGTGTGTGTGTGTGTGTGTTCGTGTGTGTGTGTGTGTGTGTGTGCGTGTGTGTGCGTGTGTGTGTGTGTGTGTGTGTGTGTGTGTGTGTGTGTGTGTGTGTGTGTGTGTGTGCGTGTGTGTGTGTGTGAACTTCTGACATTTATCAGGAAAAGGCGTAGAATAATGAAGCATGTTTAGATAATGAATATGTATATGACATTTTCCATCGTGTAATCCATAAAAAACTGTTACATATTTGAGGGCTATTAATTCTTTATGAATATTTCAGTCAACAAACTAGCTGTTATCACGTCGACATTTTTTTCTCTGCAAACGCCATTATACAGGAGAATGCACCTAAATCATTATTGTATGAATTACCAATTTGTATGTGAAATTTTAGTCAAAGTTAAACCATGATATTGGCAAATATGCATTCTAGGTTTAAAAAACATTAGTGATGCTTTGGTACATTTTCGTATTGCTATAGCAGCTGCATTCTGCAACATTGTTGTTGTTGTTCCCCAGCTTAACTCTCTGGGGGGGTCACTCAGAATGTGCCCTCTGACTCACTAATCCCACCTGGGAATCACTGTGAGATTGAAATTGTACACTGAATGAGAAGTTTGCGTGTATGACTATTTTCAAGTACCTCGCCATGTAGACAGCCATACTCCGACTTCAGAGGAATTCTGCAACATTCATACCATTGCTAAATAACAAGAAAATATGATGTCTGGATCTAAAACCGATATGTTCCAAAGCACTTTGTCTATGATGAGTAGTCAGAAGAAATATACCACAACAACGATCCTATTCGGATATCAGCAGGTAATAATATCGATAATATCGGTATGTTCCAGAATTATATTATATTTCTGGAACATACCGAAAGCCCTCCCTGAATTTCTACACACACACACACACACACACACACACACACACACACACACACACACACACACACACACACACACACACACACACACACACACACACACACACGCACATTCAATCTTTGTAAATGACTTACCCTGTTTTATTCAATGTAGCTGTGAAATGTTTGCTGACGATACCACTCTACTTTGTAGTGATTCAGACCCTTGCAGCTTATCTCACAAACTTCAATTTAGCATTGACAAATTGATTACTTGGACTCAGTTAAACCATATGTCCTTAAATGCACAAAAAACAAAGTGCATGTATGTATCAGCAAGACAGAAAAGACAAAAAATGAGAGATAAGTTCCTACCTCTGTTACTTGATAGCAGAATAATTGGAGAAGCTGACTCTCATAAACTTTTAGGTGTCACCATTGACAAAAATATGACTTGGACTGATCACATTGTGTCACTAGGAAAGCGCATTGCTCACAGGTTACGTCAATTATCGAAAATCAAACACTTTTTGAATCATCACTCTCGAAAACTGTTTTTTTGTTGTCATATTCTACCTATTATTGACTATGCATCAACTATATGGGATACCTGTAGCGAAACGAACTTGAAATTCATTCATCGTTTATATAAAAGAGCAGTAAAACTTGTCCTGTTAAAATCAAGTACCCTGACAGTTGAGGATTATAAGAAAATAAACGTCCTGACTTTTCGAAACAGACTTTCCTTCAATAAAGCCATATTTATGCAAAAAGTTGTTAACCAAACTGCACCTCCCAAGATTACCAATACTTTCAAAATCAATCAACACAGACACAACCTTTCCAATTTCCAAGACCCAGAAATAATCTATATAAATCAAGCCTACTATGTTCAGGTAGCGACCTATGGAATAAGCTACCAAAAAATTTGAAATGTATCAAAAACAAAGATAATTTTAAAGCACATCTAAAAAAATATTTCATAGATAAGTGTATAGAACAAGACTTGTAAACGTGTACATTTGCTTGCGATATAACACTCTTTACTGTTTCATTCCAACGTACTTGTATTGTGGCCTAGTGTTACAACTGAATTAAAAATGTTACATGTAGCATGTGCGCGAGGGAGAGAGAGATGAATGTATCACTGATAGTCATTATTATCATTATAAATATGGTATGACCACAGATTATATGATCATTTATATTCATCTCTTGATGTTACTTTTAAGGGATACTGATTTGCTGATGACTTGATAAGATATTAGACCTTGATGGTTGATTTTGCTGTGTGTGAGTGTGTGTGTGTGTGTGTGTGTGTGTGTGTGTGTGTGTGTGTGTGTGTGTGTGTGTGTGTGTGTGTGTGTGTGTGTGTGTGTGTGAGTGAGTTGGTGTGTGGTTATTGTTGTTGTTGATGCTGATGTTGTTTGGTTGGGCTTTAACATTTTATAGGGGGGGGGGGGGGGGGTTGCCTGATTTTATCTGTTTCATTTCTCTTTGGTTTGGATGTTTGTTCTGGTGTGTGTGTGGTGTGGTGTGGTGTGGTGTGTGTGTGTATGTGTGTGTGTGTATGTGTGTGTGTGTGTGTGTGTGTGTGTGTGTGTGTGTGTGTGTGTGTGTGTGTGTGTGTGTGTGTGTGTTGATACAGTACATGAGATATTTAGTTATAGGAAATGTTGATTTTTTTTCTTGTAAGTGCTTTTTGTGGGATTTTAAAAAAAACATTTTATTTTTAATTATTTTTTTGTTTGTTTGTTTGTTATATGTATATTTTATTTTATTTTTTTTTTTTCTTTTAATTATTTTTTTAATTTAAAAAAATTATTGATTGATTTTTTAATTATACAATTGATGAGCTGGTGCTCAAGTTAGTTGCGATTTTTTTTATGTACCTGAATGCACTTATTTGATAGAACGCTGACATGTTTTTGTGTAAATCTATAAACACAAGTGTTTGGGAGTGAAGGACTGAGAAAAAGGAAGGAAATTAATGTGATTGTCTTTCCTTTCTGCTTCGAATCCATTGCTTTGTAATGTATTGTTTTTCTTTGTATGCACCGTACTTGTTTTGGAGGAGGGAATTGATATAGGTTTGTATGTGTGTGTGTAAAACGATTTTTAAGGAACCATGCATTATTTTCCTTGTGTGCGTGTGGTATATATATATATATATATATATATATATATATATATATATATATATATATATATATATATATATATATATATATATATATATCTCTCTCTCTCTCTCTCTCTCTCTCTCTCTCTCTCTCTCTCTCTCTCTGTGTGTGTGTGTGTGTGTGTGTGTGTGTGTGTGTGTGTGTGTGTGTGTGTGTGTGTGTGTGTGTGTGTGTGTGTGTGTGTGTGTGTGTGTGTTGTGTGTGTGTGTGTGTAGTGTGTAGTTTCCTCTTTTGGTGTGCATATTTTTCAAGTTCATTTTTAATCTTTTCATTTGTACCACATATCTTCTTTAAGTTTTTCCTTGTTCAAATATGATTATTCTCTCTTTTTTTTCTCCTTTTTTAATATGTTTAGATGGATGGCTTGATGAAAAAAAGCAATTGGACTGCTTACTCAATGTACCATCTGGAAATAAAAGATTGACTTTGACTTTGACTTTGACTTTGACACACACACACACACACACACACACTCTCTCTCTCTCTCTCCTCTCTCTCTCTCTCTCTCTCTCTCTCTCTCTCTCTCTCTCTCTCTCTCTCTCTCTCTCTCTCTCTCTCTCTCTCACGCACGCACGCACGCACGCACGTGCACGCATGCATGCACATACACACACGCTCGCGTGCGCACGCACTCACACAGACACACATGCATGCATACGTGCTGGTGCGCATACGTTAGGTGTATGTGACTGTGTGGATTGGAATCAGCACAAAAACTTGTTATGATTGTGATAAAAGCTATAAAACTATTTTTATGCAATAAAATAAACCTAACCACTTATATCAATCTATCGATGTTGTTTGTTCTCTCTCTCTCTCTTCTCTCTCTCTCTCTCTCTCTCTTCTCTCTCTCTCTCTCTCTCTCTCTCTCTCTCTCCTCTCTCTCTCTCTCTCTCTCTCTCTCTTCTCTCTGTCTCTCTGTCTCTGTCTCTGTCTCTGTCTCTGTCTCTTCTCTCTCTCTCTCTCTCTCTCTCTCTCTCTCTCTCTCTCTCTCTCTCTCTCTCTCTCCTCTCTCTTCACTCTCTCTCTCCTCTCTCTCCTCTCTTCTCCTCTCTCTCTTGTGTGTGTGTATGTGTGCGTGCGTGCGTTTGTGCGTGCGTCCATGCGTGCATGTGTGCGTGTGTGTGTGTGCGTGTGTGTATGTTTGTTTGTATGTTTGTTTGTTTTGTTTGTTTGTGTGTGTGTGTGTGTGCGCGCGTGTGTGTGTGGGTGTGTGCATATTTCTATGTTTATTTGTTTGTTTGTGTGTGTGTGCGTGCGTGTGTGTGTGAACGCACAGGTTTCTATGTGCGCATATAAATTGCACGTGGGGATATGATATTTTGAATATCAGCCACAAACATATATAATCATTATGTGGATGATAGTATTTAAACAGGAGTGCACGAAACTGTGAAGAGGGATGGGGGTAAGGGACATGGGTAGTGGCTCTAGATAATGGATACGTTGAACTTGACAAGAGTTGACATACTTGTAAGCACGAAGGACAAAGACATGGACAGAAGCAAAGAAACAGATTGTTGTTGTTGCTATTGTTTTTGTTGTTATTGACGCTGTTGTTGTTGTTGCTGCTCCCGTTGTTGTTGTTGTTGTTATCGCTGTTGTAGTAGTTGTTGTTGTTGCTGCTTTTGTTGCTGCTGTTTTTGGTGTTGCTGTTGCTGTTTTGTTGTTGCTGTTACTGTTTTGCTGTTGTTGTTATTGCACGTTTCCCCAGCTTAACACTCTGGGAATCACTCAGAATATGTACTCTGTCTCACTCATCCTACATGGGAATCTCTGAAATCCCTGTGAGGCCCTAAAAATTCACTGGATGAGACATTTACGTATATAACTGTTTTCAATTATTAGCCCATCACACCTGCAGTCAATACTCTGACTTCAACTGATTTCCCCCCTCCTTTTAAAGGACAGTACAGTTTTGTTTGTCTGTGTTTGTGTTTTTACTAAGAGCTTGTCATGGCTGCAGACAGTCATAGCATATGGATCCAAAGCATAACACCATTTTGATGTGAACTCATGCACCCTCCACACTTACATGCATGTAAGCACTTGAACACACGTATACATGTACCTATACACTCAACATTTTGTCTAATATCCCTGTTTGTGGAGATACCTAAAATTGAATACCACCACCATTTTGATTGATGTAGGCCTTGACACTTCGCTTGACACCAACCAAGTAACTGACACAGCTTCTGGCCCCGGCCAAAACCAGCAACAGTGAATCTGACACAGCAACAGCAACAGCAACAGAAACTATAGCAGACACAGACAGACACAGGAACACTCATACATAAACAAACCAACCAACAATAAAAAAAAAAAAAAAGGGAGACACACAAGCAGACAAATAAACAAGAAAGCAAACAACGAAGTGGGAATTTCCCACACAGCCCATAGTGTAACCTGATGACAGAAGTGACAGTTCTGTTCTCCCTACCATGATCCCTGCTGGGGGGAGGGGGGAGGGGGTACAAGAGGGGTAAGGGGTACAGGGGTAAGGGTGTGTTCTAAGTGTTGACATGGCTAACCCTACAGAGGCCATAATTTTAGGTGGAGGGGCTAGGGTCGATAGATCTAAGGGTGGTGGGCGGGAGGTGTAGGGGAGTTGCCATGTATGGCCGTGTGTTTAGGAAAAGTGTTTGTGCCCTGTTATTATATTCTCCAAGCTTGCATTCAGTATTTACCAGCACGTTATCAATGATAAAAATCAAATAAAGACAAAAACGATGAAAAAGAAACAATATTTATTTATTGACTTATTTACTTATTTATCTATTTATTTTCTCTATTCTTTTGTTCCGAGGATAATAGCAATAAGCACTAATGTGCTTTTTTTACGTTCAGTCTCCGTGTGTATGCAGTTTTGTAAATTTTGTCATTCGTTCCCAATAGTCCGACACAGACCATTATCTGACTCCAAAGTCATGTGTTTTTGTAGATAATCTTATAATTATTTTTTATGAAAAGCAAACACTGAACCCTTTTTTCCACCATGTGCTTATTTCATGATAGTATGTAGTTATCAATGTAGGACTGCAAACAGTAAATAAATTATATTTTCATCTCTTGCAGTTTTCAGCTTTAATCTAATTCCCTAGCCTCGAAAAAAATCACAGGCTTTATTATTTTCCAACTTAAAAAATATTGTAAAATAAGCAGAATGGTATCTGAATGGCGTCACAAAGTTTCTACATGACCTTCCAAAGCACCTGGAGAGTGCAGCCCTTGTTGACGCAAGGCTGCTATACACAGTTAGTGATGATGGCCAGATATGCTGCCAATTCCCTGTTGACCGCCAATCTACATAGAATGCTTCCCGGGCACAGCATTAATAATCAGAACCGATTGCTGTGAAAAACCAGTCATTGACTTACATGTGACCTGAGCATGCAAACAGTTGTGCGCATGTTATTTATTTTTACTGCTCGCGTGCAAACATTGTACCCCCTCATTTCTCTCCTGCCCCATAGCTCAGCTTTAGCTTGCCTTTTAGTTTTCGTTCTTTGGTCCGATGATATTTTGACCCCCCCCCCTCTCCACCACCACCACCACCGCCACCACCACCACCAAGCAGTCTAACTTCGGGTTGCAGTTGGAATTTTTTTCCTTTCCTCCGCTAGAGTTCCAAGGTTCACCAATGGTGGGATTTCTGTGTATGCCACCGTTTTTGCCCACTATTAGGGTAGCCGTAGTCCGAATTCGGGCATCAGCTGGGTTTAAACCCACCAATTCTTTCAGGACAGTCGAGAGGTATCTCCCTGCTCATCCCCTTTCCAAATGTTGTGGGTTCTTTCGACGTCGCAAGGCCTTCAGCACGCGGTCCCACTGGTTTAGAGTCGCCTCTAAAAAGACTTGATGTTTAGTTCGATTTTCTTGCTAAATTGGGAAGAAAGGGCAAGGCTGGGAATCGAGCCTAGAATTTCACGGTTTACCTATTGAGCAGGTGAACATCTTAACTTCCTGCCACCCTCTTTCTGATTTACCTGGCATATAAATGACCGTGTCAACTGAGCTGCATAGAAACATCATCAGTCCGCATATCTCAATCATTTTCACTCTCTTCCAATCAGTTAGCATTAATGGAAATGTGTGCTCTAAAATACAAGTGAAACGCATATCTCTGCACTTTTTTCTTTTAAAACGTAAATTGAATATGCATGATATTTGATAATTTTTTTGATCAGTTTGACCTCATTTTCACTTGTAGGGAATGCTGGGGACCTGTCAGTATAAATACCATCTCCAACTTCTGGAAATTATGTGCTAGGAATTCCCTCTCTTCTATCCCTTTCTTTGATTCTGCCTCGTTCCTCTTCTTCCAGCCACCTCCTTTCTGCCTATATTCTGCCTTCGTGGTCCACTCTCCTGGGGATTTTTTTCTAGAAAGACTGAAAAGATTACAATTCTCTCCACAGCGAAGTCAGATGTGCTAGACATGTCAGACTTGTCATGCACTTAATGGCAGCGCAACGTATTTTAGCTCACATGACAGACAACAGTTGCTGTCTGAGTGTTCGAGGAAGAAGAAGAGAAACTCATTCAACTGTTCGATCAATTAGTCAATCAACTAATCAATCAGCTTCTGTGAAGTAGCACAGAAGTTTGGCCTCAGTATCTGCAGTAATCTAAGTATAAAGAAACACTGTTTTCAGGTAGGTCAGATCTTTGCAAGGGGAAAAGAACAGTGATTTCAGGTAGGTTAGTTCTTTGCAAGGGGAAAGAAACACTGTTTAGAGGTAGGTCAATTCTTTCCAAGGGGAAAAGAACAGTGATTTCAGTGATTTCTTTCCTAGGGGGAAAGAACACTGTTTACAGGTAGGTCAGTTCTTTCCAAGGGAAAAGAACACTGATTTCAGGTAGGTAAGTTCTTTACAAGGGGAAAAGAACACTGATTTCAGGCTTATCTAGGAGGCCTCACATGTAGGCTACATTCAATCAGCTCAGTCATCTATAGCAAGATGTTTCACCACCTGCATAAGATATTGCACTGAACATTCTATACCTGCTGTGTATTTTAAATCATCGATACAACCCTCTTCAACTAGCCTGCGTATGTACCAAAAACAATGAATGTGTTTGTAATGTTCTGCAAGATGTTAGGCGTGCATTTTGCATTAGACAGCTTGATGTATAGTCTTGTCCTATTGAATTCATATGTTTTCTGGGCTTCCAAATAAAGAGGATGTAAACAGAGTATATACACATCACACAGTTTGTTTATATCATTCCAGATTATAGAAACATCAATCATAGACCCCCTCCCCCCAAAAAAAAGGAAGCACACATGTAACATCAAAACAGTGTGTGTGTGTGTGTGTGTGTGTGTGTGTGTGTGTGTGTGTGTGTGTGTGTGTGTGTGTGTGTGTGTGTGTGTGTAAATGCATGTGTTACAGAGAATATGCCGGCATGACTCGTTATAACCACTGATCTAAAGAAAGTTGTACATTGGCATCTTCTGTTCTCTTTCAAAAATAGAATATTCTTTCCAATTTGATTTGGACAAAACTTAAAGAGAGAGAAGACATCTAATGGTCTTTTGAAATAGATACTTAGACTGGTGTCTGTTTTTGTACCTAACGTGACATTTTTTTTCTCTATTTTAGGGTTTTGGGGGGTGTTTTCTGAGTTGAGAGGGCATAAAAGTACGTAAGGCTCATTATTTATAGTGTGCAGTATTCTCACGATAAAAGAATGGTGTCGATCTACATAAAACAAACAAACAGGAAAAGGTGTGCAACAGGTGTGCTTGGAAATTAACAGGTATAAAATGAATGTCTGCCACATGGAATATACTCTGTACTAAGATAAATAAGGCATAAGAAATTTGCACGTGCAATGCAGGTAGACTCGCATGTTCACACCACACACACACACACACACACACACACACACACACACACACACACACACACACACACACGCGCGCGCGCGCTGCATTTGAGAGAGAAAGACTGCATATGAGAGAGAGAGAGGGGTTTTTTTTAACCCAAACCACCAACAAAGACAAATAGAGACATTAACTGAGACCAAACCAACATCAATACAGAGACAGAACACACAGACACACAGACACTCACACACACACACACACACACACACACACACACACACACACACACACACACACACACACACACTAACACACACCACACACACACACACACACACACACACACACACACACACACACACACAACTCTGTAGTTAGATATCATTGATGAAGTTGTTTTTTTTCCTAGATAGATGGCTTGATGAAAAAAGCAAATGCATTGCTTATTCAATGTGCCATCTGGAAATGAAAATTCGACTTGACCTGACTTGACCTGACTTGACTCCACACACACACACACACACACACACACACACACACACACACACACACACACACACACACACACACACACACACACACACACACACACACACACAATGAATAAACATAAAGACCCCCCCCCCCCAACACTGACTTCCTGAACCTCTCAACTCTGATCAGTAAGCCCCTAACCTACAATCTGCCTTGTCTTCTCCAAAGACATAGGCTACATACAGCATGACCCCCCTATAGCCTATACCCCTAATCTGCCTTTTGAACCAGTGTAGGTTGAAAGCGTTTTTCTGTTCTGCCAACACCAACAACACACATCATGTCAGTGCTGTTTGTTATGACCGGTCATGTCAGTTTACCTCTGGGACGGGTGAGAGAACTGCACTGACAGACGAGCCTGTTTGACCCTATGATTCAGGAGAACCCCGCAACCCTTTTTGTGTCCGGGCCCCTTCAGTGTAAAAACAGACCAAGTTGCTACACAAATGTGTGTGAGGTAAATGTGTCATTGTTAGTGTTAAGGTTTGAAACACGTACAAATTTTTACGTATACGGGCTCTTTCAGAACGGGCACATGCTTACATAGATGAAAGCTGATTGGCTGGTGGCATTCCTTTGGAATACATTTCAGTGTGTTCCTAACTGCTGTCTTTAAATGATACTTCAGGCCTGTTTTCCACATGTGTACGTTTTCGGTGGTGAGCAGTCCACTGGGGGTCTGCTTCACAGTCGTTTTAGACCTACTTTAACAATAAGAAAACGATCCCTACACGATCTGCTTCAACATGTTCTTCCCAGCCCTGTTTTTAGGGAGACTCTGGTTTCGTCTCCTCAAGAGATGGTTTTGCTGCTAGGCTAGATCCCACCTTTCCCTTTCCCCTCCTATTCGTGTTCCCCTTGCCCCCTTTTGAATACTTGTTTGCTTTGAAATTCTATTCTGATGATCTGCTTTTCCCCCCTTTTCTTCGGCTAGAACTCTTTAGGTTCACTACAAGTCCTTCGGATGAGACTATAAACCGAGGCCCCGTATGCCAACGCACGCAGTACATCTTGTGCACACGTTAAATCCTGTTCCGCTTTTCGTAAGAGTAGGCCATTGTGTGCCGGTGGGAACAGATGACATGATTTACAAAACTGCATACACACGGGGACTGGATGTAAACAAAATCACATAAGTGCTTATTCCATTATCCTGGATATAAAATAAATAAATAAATGAATAAATAAATAAAAGTAAAATAATTTTTAAAATGATGAGATTTTTGTGTATGCGACCGTTTCTGCCCACCATAGGATAGCCACATTCCCACTGCAGGGATGTGTGCTGGATATATCCGTGTTTCCCTAACCCACATGATTTTGTTTGGACTAACAAATCTTCTTGTACTCTGTGTACACTTTTTATTTGTTTTCCAAGCCTTGAAAAACGGGTCTGACTGCCTTGTCTTAACGTTAAGTTGTTTTTCAAGTCTATTGTTTTTTATTTGTGTATTTGAAACAAACACGTGTTGATACAGTTTTCTTTGTGTCTATACGTATGTGAATAAGTGTGTGTGTGTGTGCGTGCGTGCGTGCGTGCATGCGTGCGTACGTGCGCACATGTGTGTGTGCTCGCGCGCCCAGCGTGATTGTGTTTGTGTGTGTGTGCCCGAGCGCGCGCTCGCATGTTTGTGTGTGTGTGTGTGTGTGTGTGTGTGTGTGTGTGTGTGTGTGTGTAAGTGTGTGTGTGTGTTTGTATGTGTGTGTGGAATGGGTGGGTGGGTGAACTTTTGACATTTATCAGCACAAAACATAGGGCAATAAAACATGCTTCGGTAATGAATACGCATGAGACATATTTCTCTGTGTCATGTAGAAAAGCTGCTACATGCAAAAGGATTGTTTGTTTGTTTATCCTTTATAAATATTTCAGTGATGAAGTTACTATTGACACATCCGTGTCTTTTTTCTAGAACTGCCAGTGTTTGATAATTAACCACTGTGACATTTTCTTACGTTCCTCGGCTGGAGCTCTGCGGTTCATCAATGGTGAGATTTTTGCGTATGTGACCGGTTTTGTTTTTGGTGGGGTGTTTTGCCTTGCCATTGATGTAGACGCATTCCGACTTCGGGGATAGTGTCTAAGTACGACACCAGTGTGCATGTGTTTTTAAAATGTTATCATCCATTCCTACCGGCACGAAATGGACGACTTTTCCGAAAGGTGGAAAGGGTTTTTAACTTGTGCTCAAGATGTTCTGCATGCAAGCACACATGGGGCCTCGTTTATAATCTCAGTTGAAGGACTTTGATAGTCAGTTCGATTTTCCTGTCACACTGAAAAAAGGGGTAAGGCTAGGACTTGAACCCAGAACCTCATGGTTTACCTCAGTACCTAGATTATTCTTTGTACTTTAGGTTTTGGGCAGAGTACAACACTATAATGGAAAATGTCTTTTTAGGCTCGAATGACATTGCCCAATAGTTGGGTTCTTTTTCCGTTTGTTTGTTTTGTTCTTCTTCTTCTTCTTTTGTTGGTGTTTTTGCAAAAGTGTGCTCTTAACTTTTATAAAATTGCGTTTTTTCTGTTCCATCTTTTGTGGGGTCCCTGACCTGCTGTTTCTACGCCGCTCATGTCGATCTCTCCGTCCTGTCGTGCAAAAGTTTGTTAAGTTGTATCATCATGGCTAGAAGCCCACAGTGGGGTGTTATCTTACGTGAAGGACTAAATCCAAATCAGCACCAGAGCCGTTTTTGTGAGGTTTTCCTTCATATTCCGTTGTGTCCCTGTCTTGCGGTTTTCCATGCAGCTCGTGTCAGTCTCTCTTGTCCAAGCCATTCCTATGTTCGTCATGTTCAGTCTTCATGTCACAATTAGGCTGCCTCAGGGACACCAGCCAGACAGGCCGTGCACTGCTGCTTGTTCACTTTAGTGTGGTGTTCTCTGTGCCTGTTCTCCGCCAACATTAGCAGGATACCACCTACTAAGCCCCCTCCTGGCGATGATAATTGTTGAATCGCGGAACCAGCCTGAGTAAGACATCCACTTGGGGTGGTGACCACCTGGATTTCCCTGCAAAGATTTTCTTCCATGGACCTCCGATTTCTAAGACTTCAATACCAACTCGTCACGGGCACAGAGGTGTATAGGAAACCAAAACTGAGGTCATCCTGAGACGAGAGCAGCAAGGGCCACCGACTCTGAGTCGTTTTATGGCATGATGGTCCATGGTGTTGGGGATGAGCAATGATGATGGTGATGCTGCTTTAGAAGTGTACTATCTTCTGATGATGCTGTAGAAGTGCAGAACTATCTTCTGATGATGCTGTAGAAGTGCAGAACTATCTTCTGATGATGCTGTAGAAGTGCAGAACTATCTTCCGATAATGCTGTAGAAGTGCAGAACTATCTTCTGATAATGCTGTAGAAGTGCAGAACTATCTTCTGATGATGCTGTAGAAGTGCAGAACTATCTTCCGATAATGCTGTAGAAGTGCAGAACTATCTTCTGATAATGCTGTAGAAGTGCAGAACTATCTTCTGATAATGCTGTAGAAGTGCAGAACTATCTTCTGATGATGCTGTAGAAGTGCACTATCTTATGATGATGCTGTAGAAGTGCAGAACTATCTTCTGATGATGCTGTAGAAGTGCAGAACTATCTTCTGATGATGCTGTAGAGGTGCACTATCTTCTGAAGATGCTGTAGAAGTGCACTATCTTCTGAAGATGCTGTAGAAGTGCACTATCTTCTGATGATGCTTTAGAAGTGCACTATCTTCTGAAGATGCTGTAGAAGTGCACTATCTTCTGATGATGCTTTAGAAGTGCACTATCTTCTGATGATGCTTTAGAAGTGCACTATCTTCTGATGATGCTGTAGAAGTGCACTATCTTCTGATGATGCTGTAGAAGTGCACTATCTTCTGAAGATGCTGTAGAAGTGCACCATCTTCTGATGTTTTAGAAGTGCACCATCTTCTGATGATGCTTTAGAAGTGCACTATCTTCTGATGATGCTGTAGAAGTGCACTATCTTCTGATAATGCTGTAGAAGTGCACTATCTTCAAAACCACTTGACACGGCTGTAGTCTATGCTTTGTATCATAATTAAAAAAAAAGTATTAAGAATGCTTAAAGTAACAACATAGACCTTAGAATTTAGAACAGTTCAATGCTATCATTAACTCTGCCTGTATGTCTTTCTGTCTGTCTTCCTGTCTTCCTGTCTGTCTGTCTGCCTGTCTGTCTTTCTGTCTGTTCCCCCTCCCTTTCTCTCTCTCTTCTATTCTCTGAATGTGTGGATGTGTGGATGTGTGGATGTGTGGATGTGTGTGTGTGTGTGTGTGTGGTGTGTGTGCGTGTGTGCGTGTGTGTCTGTCTGTCTGTCTGTCTGTCTGTCTGTCTCTCTCTCTCTCTCTCTCTCTCTCTCTCTCTCTCTCTCTCTCTCTCTTTTCTCTCTCTCTCTCTCTCTCTCTCTCTCTTTTCTCTCTCTCTCTCTCTCTCTCTCTCTCTTCTGGGCCAAAGCCATTGTTATACCAATCTACAAGAAAGGTGACACTGAAAATGTTGACAACTATAGAGGGGTTTCTCTGCTGAGCACAATTTCCAAATGCTACAGCACAATACTAAACAAGTGGCTTTATACATGGTTGGAAGACAATGAAATGATCTCAGAAGGTCAGGCTGGTTTCAGTAAAAATTATTCAACAACCGATCATATTTTTTGTTTACACTCTATTATTCAAAAATGCTTTTCTCAGCGGAGTAAAAAATTGTATGTTGATTTTGTTGATTTCAGAAAAGCTTTTGATTCAGTAAGACATGACAAGCTATTACAATTGATTAGAGACCAAGGTGTTAGAGGAAAATTTTTCTGTTCCCTACTGCAATGTACAGTAGTTTGATATCTTGTGTTAGATCCAATAACGAATAATCAGATTTTTTTGACTGCCCTTTAGGGGTTCGACAAGGGTGTGTTTTGAGTCCTACTTTGTTTGGAATGTTTATTATTCAACTAGCAACTCATATGTCTGAGAAGGGAAAACATGGTGTACAACTGATACCAGGTGCTGTAGAGTTGTTCATTTTGCTTTTTGCAGATGATGTTGTTTTGTTGTCTTCTACTCCTGTAGGCCTGCAAAATCAGTTGAATATTCTCCAAAAGTGTTGTGTGGATATGAAATTAAACATTAATACAGATAAAACCAACTCTGCCTAGGACGGTCCCAAGCCCGGCTGAAAAAGGAGGAGGGTTTGGCGTAGGGTTAGCTACCCCACCCTGTGAAAAAAACTCTAGCTACAGAAACGCCAAATAGCAATTTAACAGACATCGCGGACTTGGGGAGGGATGGACCTCCAGCTGGAAGGTGTATGAAGTCGGGCGGTGAAAGCCAGAGTCATCTGGAAGCCGTCAGACCGAAGACCATCATCTCCACCAGGACCACCACATCCATCGGTACATGGAACGTCAGGACCATGTACGAGACGGGGAAGACAGCGCAAGTAGCCGCAGAGATGAGGAAATTCAACCTCACCATCCTAGGAATCAGCGAAGCAAGATGGACTGGTTCCGGGCAGAAGCGACTGACTTCCGGGGAGCTGCTGCTGTTCTCGGGGCACGAGCAGGAAGATGCTGCACACACCCAGGGAGTCGCCCTGATGCTTTCCAAGCCAGCACAGGGAGCGCTCATCGGGTGGGAGGCACACGGACCAAGGATCATGACAGCCTCTTTCCGTACAAAGAAGAAGAGGATCAACATGGACATTATCCAGTGCTACGCCCCAACGAACGACAGCGAGGAGGAGGAGAAGGACGACTTTTATAACAGATTGCAGACCATCATACAAGACAGACCGAAGAGAAACATCATCATCGTAATGGGCGACTTCAATGCCAAGATAGGTAGTGACAACCAGGGATACGAGGAGATCATGGGGCGGCATGGGCTAGGCGAGATGAACGACAACGGGGAGAGGTTCGCAGACCTGTGTGCCACAAGCAACCTGGTCATCGGAGGAAGTGTTTTCCCGCACAGAAGGATACACAAGGCAACTTGGGTGTCGCCAGACCTGTCAACGGAGAACCAGATCGACCACATCTGCATCGTGAAGAAGTTTCGCCGCTCCCTACAGGATGTACGCGTCAAGCGAGGAGCAGACGTTGCTTCGGATCACCATCTACTTGTTGCCCGATTGAAGCAGAAGCTGAAGAGAAATTGGACGGGGGGATCCAGTCAACGCCAGCGTTACAACACCACGGCGCTGAAGGACAACAGGAAGCAAGAAGAGTTCAAGGTCACTCTATCCAACAAGTTCCAAGTCCTAGGAGAGCTGCTTGAAGAGGAGACGATAGAAGAGAGGTGGCAGAGAGTGAAAGAGACAGTGACCTCAACATGTCAGGAAGTACTGGGCCCCAAATCATTCACACACAAGGAATGGATTTCAGCAGCTACGCTAGAGAAAATAGAAGAAAGAAGAGAAAAGAAATTAGCCGTCAACAGCAGCAGGACACGATCAGCAAAAACAAAAGCCCAAGAGGAATACACAGAAGCAAATAGGGTTGTAAAGCGAAGCATTAAAGCAGATAAGCAAAACTACTTGGAGACATTGGCAAAAGAAGCAGAAGATGCAGCTCACCAGAACAGCACCAAGGACCTGTACTTCATCATCAAGAAGTTATCAGGGAAGTTTGCCAAGCCAGAGAGACCAGTAAAAGACAAGAACGGAGCAGTAATAGCAGATGACGAAGGACAGAAAAACAGGTGGATTGAGCACTTCCAGGAGTTACTCAACAGACCAGCACCTACAAACCCACCAGAGATACCAACAGCCGCAAGCGACCTGCCGATCAAATGTAGTGCTCCCACAAAGGTAGAGATCCGCAGCGCCATCAAGCAATTGAGGAACGGTAAGTCTGCAGGACCTGACAGCATCCCAGCAGAAGCCCTGAAGGCCGACGTCGAGACCAGTGTGGAGCTCCTCTACCCGCTCTTCGGCAAGATCTGGGAGGAAGAAGAAATACCAACAGAATGGAAAGAGGGTTACCTCATCAAACTCCCCAAGAAAGGCGACCTCAGTTCCTGCTCCAACTACAGAGGGATAACGCTGCTGTCTATCCCAGGAAAGGTGTTTAACCGCATCCTGCTGAACCGGATGAAGGACGCAGTAGACCCGCACCTCCGTGACCAACAAGCTGGCTTCCGAAAGGAAAGATCATGCACGGATCAGATTGCAACACTGCGCATCATCCTGGAACAGTCCCTGGAATGGAATTCGCCACTATACATCAACTTCATAGACTATGAGAAGGCTTTTGACAGCGTCGACAGACAGACCCTCTGGAGACTACTGAGACACTACGGAGTGCCAGAGAAAATCACCAACATCATCAGAAAAT
>CM060317.1:38728273-38730773 GCA_030674155.1 Stramonita haemastoma | reverse complement strand
GAAGTATTAATGCATGAACCCACGCATGGGTGAAGGGATTGAAAACACTGACGAGAGTTTACAGAAAGCCTCTCATGTCAGCTGTTCTTTGTTTTTCTCCCAAGGATCTTGCAGATGTGGTTTACCACGATTGTTACATCACAATACTGTGAGCTATATAACTGACTGGCTACATTTTTTTTTCGTTCCTCATACAGTAACTTTTGTAATCTGCCGTAAATCATGAGCGAAAATGCGTTACCTTGCCATTAATTCGTCGCCTGACCAATCAGCCCCAGCACATCCCACTTCAGCGAGGTAAGGGTGGGGGGAGTGTTATCTTTTAAATCTTTCTGGGAGGGGGGGGGGTAGGAGACTGGACCCAAACAGGCAGAAAATCAACACGAAGAAGATGACAGGAAGAAAAAGAACAAGGCAGAGAAACAAAGAGAAGACTTAAAAAAAAAATTTTTAAAAGAGGGAATTCCTAGCACAGAATTTTCAGAAGGTGGAGACACTGTTTATACTGATAGGCTTTAGGCTTCTACACGGCTGATAACGTGGTATATAAAGTACGTTAACTTTAAGCGTTTCGAACTTTGCCTCCCTCCTCTTTGAAGACAAGTTCGAAGGGAGGGATACAGGAGATCGGATTGTCGAGTGAAATACGTTATCTAAGAAGTTAAAGTGGGACACAAGGTTGACTGCTAATAAAATTTCTTTGGAGGAGGAGGGGGCAGGCCAACGGGCGGGGGCTAGTGATGATAACGTTGGCATGCCATACTGGTTTTTTAGGTGAGACGATGAACTGAAGTCCCGTGTGCTACACATTATTTAGGACACTGAAAAAGAACCTCTAGCAATAACCCATTTTTCCTGGCAAAATTCTCTGAGGGGAAAAACTTTGTTTTCACGGGGGAACAAATATGCATACAGACAGGAAAATGAAAATGGAATAATGTATGGTAACCCTTTTTTGGCCACTCGCTTTACCCATCCGTACTTCATATGAAAACATTTGCCATCACTGGAAGTGGTACAGTATAACGACGACGACGACGAAGATGATGATGATGATGATGATGATGATGATGATGATGATGATGATGATGATGATGATGATAATAATGATGATGATGATGATGATGATGATGATATTTTTATTATCATTAATTCTTATTATTATCAGACAATAAGAATCATGAAAAAGAAAAAAATGGGTAGGCGCTGCACTTGTGGCGACGCGCTCTCCCCGAAGAGAGGATCTGCTGTGAAATAAAGTGGTACAAAATACAAACAAAAATTACCATCACTACCATCATTATCATCATCATGATTATCGTCGTTATCATTATTGTTTTTGTTGTCATCACTATTATTACCACAATCATCATTATTGTTATTATATATTTCTGGCCCAGGTCAGTTGTGTCGGTTATTGGTGTCAATCAAAGGCCCACGTTAAAATAATCTCATGCTTTGAGATTGTATGTCGACATTGTCTTTCATCCATTACAAGCTCTTACAATAATAACCCGTACACTTCTTTACAGGAGGAAAAACAATTCTCTGAAGTCGAAGTATGGCTGTCTACACGGGAAGGTACTTTATACCTGCAAACTGTTCTCATACTGTGTTTTTAGTAGCGGTACTATAGTTATTCCTACAGGTGATGATGAGTGAGATTGGCTGCATATTCTCTGCGATCCGAAGCTGTTAAGCTGAGGAACGTCACAAAACTAGCCCAAACAACAAAAATTAATGAGATATCCTGTAAAAGTGAGAGTTCAAAGCTTGTCTGATATCAAAGTGTTAGAAATCAAAAGACTTCAGAACCCGGCCCCTTTCGCTTAGCAAGTTTACAGAGGGAGGGGGGAGGGGGGGGGTCCCCTTCGTGCGTTGGTGTTATATCATTGCTTCCCACCCAGCTATATAACATCAAATAACGTCCTGGTGTTTATCTTATTTTATTACATCTTTAAAAAATAATGGTTAAAAAGTGTGCACATGTGTGTGTATGCTCAGGCGCATGCTTGCGCGTGCATGTGCGTGTGCGTGCGTGCGTGCGTGTGTGTATATACGAGTATGAGTGTGAGTGTGAGTGTGTGTGTGTGTGTGTGTGTGTGTGTGTGTGTGTGTGTGTGAGTGTGTGTGTATACATGTATGTGTATGAGAGAGAGGGGGGAGGGAGGCCAAGACAGAGAGAATATGTGTGCATGTTAGCTTGCGCGCATGCGCATGCAAGCATGTAAACATAAACCTGTATGAGTATATGTTTGCCCAAGGGCCCTATGCATATGTACATATATGTGCACACGCGTGAACACACTTATACATACATACACACTCACACGCGCACACGTTCGTACTTGTAAGTCTGCGCGTGTGTATGTCCACCTACTTTCTTACATGTATGTAGCTTATGTGCCTTCATGATATTTTATTAAAATTGTGCGTGTATGAGCGCATGGCTTCACCTGTATAATAAAATTCTCTAGGCCCCACGCGATTAGACACTCTT
>CM060317.1:38718273-38720773 GCA_030674155.1 Stramonita haemastoma | reverse complement strand
ATCATCTTTTTCAGTTTGCATAAGTGTATATATGGCGGCTGAGGTGGGTAGAGTGTGCACAGAACGTGCCACATGCAGTGACAGACAACTCTTCCAACAAACCAACAAGGGGCGAAACTCAACACTACATTTTTATCTCCTCTTCCTTTTTCTTCCTCCTTCCCCTCCCCCTTTTCTTTTTCCTCCTTCTTTTTTGACCCTCGTAGCTCATGCTCTTCTTTTCATCCCCCCCCCCTTCCCGGTTATTCATGGAGGGGGAGATGCGGGGAGTGGGGTGGGGGTGTAAGGATTAGGTCTCAGGTATGTTATCACCTCATTTGAAGTGTGGTTTATGTCGTTTTGCCGCAACGTGTCTATGTACGGTCGGCTGTAAAACGTTTTATTTTTTATTTTATTTCTTCTTTTATATCGAGGATAATGGAATAAGCACCCATATGTGCTTTTTCCATCCAGTCCCCGTGTGTATGCAGTTTTGTAAATCTTGTCATCTGTTCCCACCGGCACACAATGGCCTACTCTTACGAAAAGCGGAACAGGATTTAACGTGCGCGCAAGATGTTCTGGGTACGTTCGCACACGGGGCCTCGGTTTAAAGTCTCATCCGAAAGACTTTTGGGGAGAGTGGAGTCAGCACTGACGTTAACTCCAGGGAAAAAATCCCCTCGAACGGGAATCGAACTCGGGTCGTCAAATTGCGAGCACAATGTTCTGACCACTAGGCTATCCCGTCCCCCAACTTTGATCCTATGAACGCCTGAGCAGGTGTTTTTTTTTTTTTCCATGTTGGTTAATCTGTATACAGTGGCCCAGTTTTACTCCGAAATGTATCCATTGATGAACCTCGTGGTGATGCTAGGGGCTCTGTTAGTATAAACAACCCCCCCCCCCCCCCCCCCCCTTGGAAATTCTGTGCTAGAAATTTCCCCCCATTCTATCATTTTCATTGTTTTTGTCCCCCCCCCCCCCCCCCCCCCCCCCCACACACACACACTTCCCCGGACCTTTGTTTTATCTGTCTTGCTTGTTTTCTGACTTCCCAGTCTGTTCTTCTGCCGGTTCTTTTTTGTTTGTTTTTGTTTTTACAGCAAAAATCTTATTAAATAGTTTCTTTGTATGGGTTATATGACATTTTGCCTACATTGCTTTGATCTAGTGACCAGGTAGGGGGGATGTCACAAACACTAGGATGGGCGCAAGATGTCCGTCCATTCTGCAGTGCTTCCTTCGAGAATGGGCAAATAAACAGGTGAGGAGGAATGACTGGATTTTAGTAGGATCTCCTTCCTCCTTTTCACCCCTCCTCATTCTGTCTTCCCCTTTCCTCCTCCTTCTCCTTTCTTCTCCTCTTCCCTCCTCCTCCTCCTTCTTCTCTTCCCTGTTGCTTTTTTCTTCTTTCTGTTGTGGCAGCACATTCTTTGCTGTCAGCAGTAAAACGCGTCACAGCGCCGCCGGCCCCCTGCATGACTCACTGAACCATGTGTTACAACAATCGCCCCGGACTAAGCTTTCATCACATAAACCATTCACACCACCACCACACAGACATGCGTTGAGACATAGTTGTCAAATACACACACGCGCGCGTGCACGCGCGTAGGAATAAGGGACCTTCATGCGTCGTGGGGTGCATGCATGCATGCAAGCAAACATGTAGCCTACGTATTTGAAATAAACATGGATGTATGTTTGTCAGCATGATAAATTAAACGTACATTGACCCTCGTTGGGAACATGGTAGGAGTCATAATTGTGCATGCAGGTGTATGTGCGTGCACAAACACTTACTATATGGGAGCGGGCCTGCACTTTTGCAGGTTCACAAATGTATGCACACAAGCATTCGCATGCACGTACACATACACGCCCCCCCCCCCCCCCCCTCTCTCTCTCTCTCTCTCTCTCTCTCGCTTGCTGGCTCGCTCGAAAACGGTGCTGTAATAATGAGTTGATCCCTGTACTGAATATGAATGCAATGTTGAAATCATTGCATGACATGGTAACCATGACATGATGATTACTGTCCTGTGTGTGGTGTTTACAGTTTCTGTAATGTGTGTCCCATCTCTAACCCTCTGTCCCCATGCCAAAGGGCTTAAAGCCTACCGCAGTTGATACAAAATCGTACTGACGTGGTTTCCATGTCCAGTTTTTTTCCTGTCACATTTGGGATTGTACATGACGTAAATTACAACAAAAAACCCAACAACAACAAAAAACAAACAACTACAACAAAACCCCAACAACAACAAAAACGCAGGTATCACTTTCTCGTGTGGCGCTGCTGAATGGCATTTACAGCTTTAAAACAGCAATACATGTCCATCCTTCATTGTTCTCTGTCTGCTAGGGCAACAAAGAGATACAGTTGTCATAGCCTATTGTATCTGTGTTTGTTGTGGCTATAATTTAATCATGACATAGAATCTATACTGCGATGGTTAATTTTGGGATGTTGTGAATTGTTTTCCTTTTCTTCTTTGTTAAACATTTGTTTTTTGTG
>CM060317.1:38711350-38716350 GCA_030674155.1 Stramonita haemastoma | reverse complement strand
TGCACTCACATATGCAAAAGAGGCACACATATACATGCAAACAGGCACACATGCAAGCAAGTACAGACTGATATGCACTTAAAGCACATACAGGTACGCTTGCACGGATGCACGCACACACACCACACACACACACACAAGCACAACATGTGCTGGCACATGGTCGCCTCATAAAATCTGACACATGCACGTACACACACTTAGATAGATACACTCATCATCGACTTTTCGTTTTCATGCTTAATATCACTGTTTTGTGAAGAGACGAAAAAAGAATTACCTCTACCAACCACACCAACCAACCAACAACACACACACACACGCACGCACGCACGACGCACACACACACACACACACACACACACACACACACACACACACACACCACACACACACGCACACACACACACACACACACAATCAGACACACATGCAAGATGGCACGCACTGGTATGCACTTAATGCCACACACACACACCACACCACACACACAACACACACACACACACACACGCACGCACGCACGCACGCACGCACCCAGCTCATGCACACACACAACAATACACACAGACAAACGCACACTCACAGACACACACACACACACACACACACACCACACACAACACACACACACGCGCGCGCGCGCGCGCGCGCACCCCCCCCCCACCCACACCACGCACACACATGCCCACACACAACACACGCACGCACGCACGCACACACACATATGCACACACACGCATGCCTACATACAACACACACACGCACGCACGCACACACACACACACACAGTCCTTTCCTCTCACTGCAGGCAACACAAAAACCCCCAATCACCACCAACACAACTCGCAAGTAGTGTGGTGTAGAGTGGGATGACAAAGTCTTTCACACAAAAGATGACATGCCTTAGACACGACTAGTTACATACAAAGAACCAACCCCAAGCACAAGAATCATCAGGTCGTAACATAATGCTCCCCCCCCCCCTTCCAGCCTTCCTGCTGTGCTTTTTCTTGTGTGAGGAGGGCTTTTACTATAGGCTTTAGCAACCACGCTTTGGCCACAAACCAGAGTTGGGAGAAACAAATAAATTTAAATTTATGGACATTCTTCATTAAAAAATAATTATGAAAGGCCAAAAAAAGCCTGCCTTTCAGGACTGACTTTGGGGAACAGATATCAAATGCACAGATACATGCTCGGGCTTATGAATGGGCGTATGCATGCATATCCATATGCATGCATATCCATGCACGCAAATATGCACACATGTACAAGTGCATCCAGACATTCATGCATAGTGCATCCATGCGCGCGCGCACACATTACACACACACATGCGAGCACGCACGCATGCATGCATGCACGAACCACATACAACACACACACACATTACACACACACACATTCTAACTAAAGCAAGAAAAAAGTCTAAATCTTCTTAAAATTGTTAGCAAGCAGTATTGGGGGCAAGATCTGTCAGTCCTTAAACATTTATCAACATCAATAATCAGATCAAAACTGACATACGGACAAGAAGTCTTTTTTAATGCTCCTAAATATTTATTGAGGAAGCTCCAAAGTATAGACTGTAAAGCATACAGGCTTACTCTTGGTGTACCTTTTCATGCATCAGCAATTGAAACATATAAAGAAGTTGGAATACTTCCGTTAGATGAATACCGAAAACTTGCATGCGCCAAATATGTACTGAGAAGTTCCACACCCAAAAAACTTTGCATCAGAAGACGTTAAAGTAAAATCTGATATTCTTTTTCCAAAACGAGCGCAGCAAATACGTTCTTTAACAACTATTGGTACATACGTGGCGGACCTTTACGAGCAATCTAAACTTGATAAAATGAATGTAGATTCACAGAAAATGGTTCCACCTTGCCCTCTTGGGAAATGAATCAGGATATTTTGATATCAATTACACAGACATGAAGAAGGATGAAAATCCTAATGTTTTGGCAGCCACTGTTAGATCATATATTCATGACAACTACTGTAGTTATCTTAAAGTGTACATGATGGTTCACTTCTGAATAATCACCAAGCTGGTTCAGCTTTTGTTTATACCAGCACTCAAAGTAGAAAAAATCATATTTTATAGGTGTAAATCTGTCAGTATTTACAGCTGAAACTGGTTGCAATTTTAATGGCTTTAACATATGTGCTAGATAACCCATATTGTTTTTTCCATGTCTTACTTTGTGTGGATTCTAAATCAGTTTTATATGCCATAAAATCTGCAGATTATAAGAATCATTCAAAACTTATATTAGATATAAAAACACACAGTCCACCTTCTAAGTTTAAGAAACATATTTGTTATTCTTCTTTGGGTTCCTTCACACATTGGATTGTACTCTAATGAATGGGTTGATTGGGCTGCTAAGAGAGGTGCGAGCAATAGAAGTGGAAACAGTGAGCTACATATTCCTTTATCTATCAAAGAAGGATATCATTTGTTAGAACAAGCATCCTTAAGCAAGTTTAATGAAATACTACAAAAAAGAACAGTTTGTAAAATGGGTTCCAACCAGATAAAAAGTGTCTTTAAAAGTATACATCAGTCAAAGATTTATACAAATGTGGTCAGAGAAAGACAGCTTCAGGCGTTATTTTTTAGAATCCGATTAAACGCTTTTGTCACAAAATTTAGTAAGGATGTTAAATGCTTATGTGGAAACAACAATATTTCAAATACCCATATTGTACTTGAATGCAAGACTTTAAAGCCTTATTTACCTAGTTTTACCGAAACTTCCTTGAACAAGTTCTGGATGATGTCAAGTTAGTGTTTGCTATTGCTAAGGGTTTATTGTTAAGTCCATAGGGCATTTGTTTGTAGTTACATCATTGTTCTGTTTTGAATTTTACTCTTCCCTGTTAATTTAATGTTTAGCATACAGTTTCGTTTTAAGTAATGAGAATAACTTCAACCACAATTGCAAACTTGCACAAAATAACACACACAACACACACACCACAACACACACACACACACACAACCACACACACACACACACACACACACCACACACACACACACACACACACACACACGATTTCCTTTTTAAAATAAAAAGTAAATATTTAAGTATATACTTTAATGCATATATCCCCCATCATTATCCTTGTCTTTCTCTCCCTTTCTCTCTTTAGCTTATCAACATTTTGATATTTATTAGTATTATTATTCTATATGTTTATTGTGTTTTTTTTTTATATTATTGCTATATTTGCATATTTCCCATCTTTGATTCCATTTTTCTTTTTTTTATGCTCCCCCCCCCCCCCCCCCCCCCCCCCCCCCCCCCCCCCCCCCCCGTCCGGGTATCACTTTATGTGGAAGGACGTAAAATTGGAGACTACTACTACTACTACTACACACACACACACACACACACACACACACACACACACACACACACACACACACACACACACACGCACACACACACACACACACACACACACACACACACACACCACACACACACACACACACCTCCCTTCATTACCCCGCCCCCCCCCTCCCCCCCCCCCCCCCCCAGCACACACACTTTTTCTTCCTCACCTTTCATCTTATTGTACAGGGGGGAAAAAAACATACACACAAACATGGACATAACAAACAGATTGCTGACTTGACACATTCTTTCAAACACAAAAAAGAAGAACGTGCGTTAAACACGATGGGTTACGAACAGACCCCCTAGTGCAGAGAACCTCACATGCTGTAACGTAATGTTCCCCCTCCCCTTCCTGCTGTGCTTTTTTTGTGTGAGGAGGGCTTTATTTCCTGCTTCACCGGCCACGCTTTTTGGTCACAAACCAGAGTTGAAGAGAATCAAAATTTGTATATTAAATTCCTTCTTGATGAAAGGCAAGAGATAGGGTGTCTGTTATCAGGACTGGCTTAAGTATTAAATAGCTGATGCAAGCACGCATGCTACCAGGCATAATTGCAAGAACGCATGCACATCTGTAATATATTCACCTTACTTCCTTGCTGTGTTTTGTTTTTCATTTTAACGTCTATTCACATTTAGCGATATTACTATTAGACATAGACGTGTGTGTGTGTGTGTGTGTGTGTGTGTTGTGTGTGTGTGTGTGTGTGTGTGTGTGTGTGTGTGTGTGTGTGCGTGCGTGCGTGCGTGCGTGCGTGCGTGCGTGCGTGTGTGTGTGTGTATGTGTGTGTGTGTGTGTGTGTGTGTGTGTGTGTGTGTGTGTGTGTGTGTGTGTGTGTGTGTGTGTGTGTGTGTGTGTGTGTGAAAGTCATTCGGATGAAAAAATAAACCGAGGCGCCGTGCGCGAACACACGCAGAACATCTTGCGCACACGTTAAAACCCCGTTCCGCCTTCCGGAAGAGCAGGTCATCGTGTGCCGTAGAAGTGGATGACAAAAATTTTTTTTTTTTAAACTAGCTTGTTCACAGGTGTCGTGTTTAGACACCATCGCTGATGAAAAATCGGGGAGTTGGACATACATACATACATACATACATACATACATACATACATACATACATACATACATACATGCATGCATGCATGCATGCATGCATGCATGCATGCATGCATGCATGCATGCATGCATGCACGCGCGCGCGCGCGCGCGCACGCACGCACGCACGCACACACACACACACACCACACACACACACACATACATACATACATACATACATACATACATACATACATACATACATACATACACACACACACATACGCACGCACGCACGCACGCACGCACGCACGCACACACAACTACATACATACATACATACATACATACATACATACATACATACATACATACATACATACATGCGTACATGCGTACATGCGTACATGCGTACATGCGTACATGCGTACATTACATGCATACATACATACATACATATCATACATACATACATACATACATACATACATACATACATACATACATACATACATACATACATACATGCATACATACA
>CM060317.1:38693850-38696350 GCA_030674155.1 Stramonita haemastoma | reverse complement strand
CCCCTAATTCGGACTAGGGCTACCCTAATAGTGGGCAAAAACGGTGGCATACACAGAAATCTCACCACACAGAAATCCCACCATTGGTGAACCTTAGAGCTCTAGCCGAGGAAAGGAAAAAAATCCCAACTGCAACCCGAAGTTAGACTGCTTGGTGGTGGTGGTGGGGTGGTGGTGGTGGTGGGGTGGGGGTGGGGGGCAAAATATCATCGGACCAAAGAACGAAAACTAAAAGGCAAGCTAAAGCTGAGCTATGGGGCAGGAGAGAAATGAGGGGGTACAATGTTTGCACGCGAGCAGTAAAAATAAATAACATGCACACAACTGTTTGCATGCTCAGGTCACATGTAAGTCAATGACTGGTTTTTCACAGCAATCGGTTCTGATTATTAATGCTGTGCCCGGGAAGCATTCTATGTAGATTGGCGGTCAACAGGGAATTGGCAGCATATCTGGCCATCATCACTAACTGTGTTATAGCAGCCTTGCGTCAACAAGGGCTGCACTCTCCAGGTGCTTTGGAAGGTCATGTAGAAACTTTGTGACGCCATTCAGATACCATTCTGCTTATTTTACAGTATTTTTTAAGTTGGAAAAAAATAAAGCCTGTGATTTTTTTCAAGGCTAGGGAATTAGATTAAAGCTGAAAACTGCAAGAGATGAAAATATAATTTATTTACTGTTTGCAGTCCTACATTGATAACTACATACTATCATGAAATAAGCACATGGTGGAAAAAAGGGTTCAGTGTTTGCTTTTCATAAAAGATAATTATAAGATTATCTACAAAAACACATGACTTTGGAGTCAGATAATGGTCTGTGTCGGACTATTGGGAACGAATGACAAAATTTACAAAACTGCATACACACGGAGACTGAACGTAAAAAAGCACATTAGTGCTTATTGCTATTATCTTCGGAACAAAAGAATAGAGAAAATAAATAAATAAATAAATAAATAAATAAATAAGTCAATAAATAAATATTGTTTCTTTTTCATCGTTTTTTGTCTTTATTTGATTTTTATCATTGATAATGTGCTGGTAAATACTAAATGCAAGCTTGGAGAATATAGTGACAGGGCACAAACACTTTTCCTAAACACACGGCCATACACGGCAACTCCCCTACACCCCCCGCCCACCACCCTTAGATCTATCGACCCTAGCCCCTCCACCTAAAATTATGGCCTCTGTAGGGTTAGCCATGTCAACACTTAGAACACACCCTTACCCCTGTACCCCTTACCCCTCTTGTACCCCCTCACTCCCTCCACCCCCCACTCCACCCCCCACCCCTCAGCAGGGATCATGGTAGGGAGAACAGAACTGTCACTTGTGTCATCAGGTTACGCTATGGGCTGGGTGGGAAATTCCCACTTCGTTGTTTGCTTTCTTGTTTATTTGTCTCTGTGTGTCTCCCTTTTTTTGTTGTTGGTTGGTTTGTTTATGTATGAGTGTTCCTGTGTCTGTCTGTGTCTGTGTCTGCTATAGTTTCTATTGCTGTTGCTGTTGCTGTGTCGGATTCACTGTTGCTGGTTTTGGCCGGGGCCAGAAGCTGTGTCAGTTACTGGTTGGTGTCAAGCGAAGTGTCAAGGCCTACATCAAAATGGTGGTGGTCTTTAATTTAATGTCTCTTCATAAACAGGGATATTAGACAAAATGTTGAGTGTATAGGTACGTGGATACGTGTGTTCAAGTGTTTACATGCATGTTAGCGTAGATAGTGCATGCTCTCACATTAAAATGGAGTTATGCATCAATGCCTTGTGACTGTCTTCAGTCATGAAAAGCTCTTGGTAACCCCCCCCCCCCCCCCTGCACTGTCCTTTAAAGAAGGTGAAAAAATAATCTGAAGTCAGAGTAATTGAGCACACTATAAGCTACACGCTTGTTGCTATGATTCCAAAATGTTGTTTTCAATGTTTGTTCTAAATTCTGAATAACATCTCTTTAAATCCAAGTCACAGTATTCACTGCAGATGTGATGGGATAATAATTGAAAACAGTCATACACGGAAATCTCTCATCCAGCGTGTATTTAGGGTCTCACAGGGATTTGAGAGATTCCCATGTGGGATGAGTGAGACATAGTACATATTCTGAGTGATTCCCAGAGTGTTAAGCTGGGGAAACGTGCAACAACAACAACAAAACAGCGACAGCAACAACAAAACAGCAGCAACAACAGCAGCAGCAGCAAGAACAGCGTCAACAACAGCATCAACAACAACAACAGCGACAACAACAACAGCGACAACAACAGCAGCAGCAGCAACAACAGCAACAGCGTCAACAACAACAAGAACAAAAACAACAGCAACAACAACAGCAATCTGTTTTATTTTGCTTCCGTCCATGTCTTTGTCCTTCGTGCTTACAAGTATGTCGGTGGTCTAGGTGGTAACGCGCCTTGCCTAGAAAGCAAAAAGTCCGGGTCGGAGTGTGCGGGGTTCGTACCCCGTTTGGACCCAAAACTTTTTCCCCATCCATTAGAC
>CM060317.1:38691462-38693750 GCA_030674155.1 Stramonita haemastoma | reverse complement strand
GCTTGTGGCCACGCCTCTGCATCAGGCTTGCGTAGGTCTGTTTACGTAGGCCTCCTGTCCGACATGCTGAGACGAGTCTTTTGTATTCTTGGTAGGCCCAGGGTTCCCTTCTGCCTGATGCAGAAGCGTGGCCACAAGCATCACCAGTGCAAACGACAAATGCATGCTGCATGCCTGGCTCAACAATTCTCACTGCATACTCCTTTGCTCGCTTGTACATAAAACAGCGGAAAGTCCACAGAAATTCTCCACATTTTGCTCTGAAACTCAACGGGCATGAAGCATACTTTTGACAGGACTATGCAGTCAAAAATTATGGTGAAAAATATCGATATTTTGCATTAATCAACAATTAATTAACAAATTATAGACAGCAATGCAGAAACATGTCGGACTTCCGCGATGAACGCAGTTCACCCATGTGTGTGTGTGTGTGTGTGTGTGTGTGTGTGTGTGGTGTGTGTGTGTGTGTGTGTGTGTGTGTGTGTGTGTGTGTGTGCGTGTCTGTCTGTCTGTCTGTCTGTCTGTCTGTCTGTCTGTGTCCGTGTCCGTGTCTGTCTGTGTGACTATTTGCATTCATGCGTGCGTGCGTGCGTGTTGGCCCAAGCGCCTGTGGTGTGTGTGTGTGTGTGTGTGTGTGTGTGTGCGTGCGTGCGCGCGCGTGTGCGTGCGTGAGTGCGTGTGCACGTGTTTACAAAGTCTACACTTCAAGTTGACCTATGACATCGTACAACCGCCCTCCTACCCCATCCTCCCACTCTTAATTCAGCAGACGTCTATACCATGCCGGGATTTAAACCCACGACTTCATGGCCCCAATGCTGGAGTCAAACGCCCAAAGCTCTCAGTTACAGGATCCATCATGATGCTGAAGATGTCAGCGCTAACTGGAGAAGACTTTGGCCCACCATCAGCACAGGGGTACAAGGAGTGAAAGCAAAAGCTGCACAACAGGTAGGTAGGTACATGACTCCACAGGTTTTTCCAGTTTGGGTATAAATTTGTAGTGCGAGCGTTCTATGTTCCTTGCGTATTATTATTGTATGTCTGTGCGTCCATGCGTGAGTTGCACACGCGTACGCACACGAGCGCGTACGTGTGTGTGTGTGTGTGTGGGGGGGGGTGTTGTTATGTGTGTGGGTGTGGGTGGGTGGGTGGGTGGGTGGTTGGATGGTTGGGGGGGTGTTGCTCTGTGTGTGTGTGTGTGTGATGCTGTGTGTGTGTATGTATGTGTGTGTGCGTGTGTGCGCGGCGCGCGCGTGTATGTGTGCATGCTCATGAGGATACAAACATTTATATGTGTGCAACAGCCGGACACAACAGCCGAGTGGGTTACACCGTTCCACTTCAATGCCGTGGGTCAATGGGGTTCGAATCTCGGCGGTGTCTGGTGCATTAAGGGTGCATTTTTTAATCTCTCGGGTCAACATCAAGTGCAAGACCACCCATGCCTTGATTTTCTTCGTGCACGTAATAGGTACATGCAGAAGGTCAAATGTGACGCTCCACCACGAAATGAGTCGCTTAGCACATTACCCAATTTTGCGCTAGGAGCCTTTAAAGGCAGGTGGGGGTCAAGTTGTCAATTTTGTGATTTTGATTGATTATTAAACTAGATCTGTTTATTTATCTTATAATGCAATATCAAGATATCATTTTTATTCCTTTTGCTTTTAAATGTGTTTTGAAAATACCAAAGCACTCATTCTGACAACCTGTTACTAAATTAAACTTGCCCGTTTCTCATTTTGTCACATCCTGCAGTCTATCATTTCAATTTGTAATAATGTTGCACAGAATTGTCCAATTTTCAATCTGTTTTTTGTACTTGATAGCCACTTTATTGCACATTAATAACATGTCAATAACTAAGAATTGTCCTCATGTGCACTCCGTCTCATTATGTGGTGGAGCGTCACAAATATGAACATTAAAGATCCCCTAACTCATGTTAGCGTTTGATGGGTTACGGATAAATGAACATACCTAACATATGTCTGCGAAGTCGGAATACGGCTACCTTCATGTTGGGCAAAAGCTATCGCATACGCAAAATCCCACCATTGGTGACCCAAGGAGCTGTAACAGAGAAACGAACAAAAACTATATGTGCAATGTGCATCTTCTCTCTCTGTCTCTCTGTCTCTCTCTGTCTCTCTCTGTCTCTCTCTGTCTCTCTGTCTCTGTCTCTGTCTCTGTCTCTGTCTCTCTCTGTCTCTCTCTCTGTCTCTCTCTGTCTCTCTCTGTCTCTCTCTCTCTCTCTCTCTCTCTCTCTCTCTCTCTCTCTC
>CM060317.1:38656462-38671462 GCA_030674155.1 Stramonita haemastoma | reverse complement strand
TTACTGTTTTTGTTGTTGTTACTACTGCTTTTGTTGTTACTGCTGCTGTTGTTACTGCTGTTGTTGTTACTGCTGTTGTTGTTACTGCTGCTGTTGTTACTGCTGTTGATGTTACTGCTGTTGATGTTACTGCTGTTGTTGTTACTGCTGCTGTTGTTAATGTTGCTGTTGTTACTGCTTTTGTTGTCACGCAAACTTCTCATCCAGTCTGCAATTTCAGTCTCACAGTGATTCCCAGGTGGGATGAGTGAGTCAGAGTACACATTCTGGGTGACCCCAGAGTGTTAAGCTGGGGTACGCACAGCAACACAACAACTGCCGTTGTTGTTACTGCTGTTTCTGTTGTTACTGTTGTTGTTCTTACTGCTGTTGCTGTTGTTGTTACTGCTGTTGTTGTTGCTGCTGTTGTTGCTAAAGTTGTTGTTACTACTGTTGTTGCTGTTACTGCTGTTTTTGTTGTTGCTGCTGATGCTGTTGTTGTTACTGTTGTTGTTGTTACTACTGTAGCTGTTACTGCTGTAGCTGTTACTACTGTTCTTGTTGCTGTTGTTTTTGGTACTGCTGTTATTTTTGTTACTGCTGTTGTTGTTGTTGTGTTGTTGTTGTTGTTGATGCTGCTGTTGTGTTACAGCTACTGTTGTTGTTGCTGTTATTTTGCTATTGTTGTTGTTACTGTAATGAAGCCAAGGCGTGCAAACGGTCACCCACCACGCTCGATGCCGTTTAACTTTGGGTTTGGGGACAGCGAGTGTGCTCTGACCACTGAGTCATCCGTGCCCTAAGAGCAGAAAATGCAGGGTGAAATTCCTTAAGGCACACCTCTGTGGTGGCTCGCCCTGGGCCATCAGATCACGAACACAATGCTCTATCCAGCAACCAGGCTGGCTGTTCTGACCTCCTATCCCTTCTGTGTGTATAGAAGAGGTCTGGTAAAGGGATTGCAGTCTTGCGTTGTTTCCTGTTTCAGCTTTGCCAAAGTTTCATCATTCACCCCCACCCCCAACCCCCAACCGTCCAACTCCTTTACTTTCGCTTTATTTTCTTATTCAGTAATAAGTCGACAAAATTTCTCATGGAAAATTCTAGATTCCATTTGGCTGATTTTTGTTTGTTTGTTTGTTTTATTTTTTATTTGGGGTTTTATTTTGGGTTTTTTTGGGGGGATTGTTTGGGGGTTTTTCCTCATCTATTGCTCCTAGGCTCACCGCTGGTAAGATTTTGTACACGCGACTGTTTTAAGAGTATTAATAACAAATCTTGGAACTGCCCTCGATTACAAAAAACAAACAAACAAACAAACAACAGCAACAACAAAATTTCCGTGTTTGAATCCCCCCCAAAAAGTAGTCAACGAAACAAAACGATGATGAAGCAGTTCTTGCTTCTGTCCATACCACAAAAATAGAGGTTGACATGTCACACACCACCAGCAGCATTCCCAGTCATTATCCAGCAAAAAAAAAGTTAAGAGGGGGCTGTTCCACTGTTCTTTTGTGCGGGAGTCAATAGACCTGAGGTCTCCCCAGAGGTCTGACCTCGTGACACTGACTACTAAGTAGCACGTGCTACGTTTGATGATGAAGCGGGGACTAATCATCATCAGGAATAAGGAAATGTAGCCTACAGTAACTGACGTATACTGACTTTTGAAGGTGACAAGAAAGAGATCCTTCATGGCGAGAAGATTCGATTTTTTTTATGGCGGAATGTAGAAGAATTTTGCAAGTTGTATAAACAGTTGGAAATATTGTTCAGACCCTTGATGATTTTTTCAACGTTGTTAACTCAGGTGTTATGACCAAGATTTCTGCTTCTGTTGTTTTATTTGTTTTGTTTTTTTTATCAGTGTTATTGTTTGTTTGTTTGTTTTTTTTCTGGTCTCGCCCTGTCCTCTCTTCTCTCTCGCTCTGAGTGTGTGTGTGTGTGTGTGTGTGTGTGTGTGTGTGTGTGTGTGTGTGTGGTTCTGTCAACTGTCTGTATCTCCCTTTCTCTCTTGTTTTTTTTATCATAATACCTTTTTTTTCTTTCTTATAAAAAAATAATAATCCCAATATTTTTACCCTCCCCTGCCACCACCTTCTACAGTTGTTGTCGACACTGTTGTTTGCTTTTGATGTGATTATTTTTGGGAGTATTGTTGCTGTTGTTTTAGGCTGGGGTTTTGTTCTTGTTTTGTTGGGTTGTTGGTTGTTGTTTTTCTTTTATGGGAGGGGATGTGTGTTTAGGGTTTATCATCTCCACTTGTTACTATTGTTATTATTTCCTGTGTGTGCTTCTAGTTGCATACACACATATGTGTCCCTTATTCTCCCTCTGACTGTGTGCAATGGAATTTAACAGGACATTAAAATCGGATGAATGACATCGCTACACGCCTTGTTGAATGCTTAACATAATTTCCACCGTGCTCGTACATAGTATACAAGAAAAGCAGTCATTGGGGTGTCTTCGTGTGTTTCCGTCACCTTCTGATCCCGGACATAAATTACGATGCATATTTTGATATTCTGTTCATATGTAAACACGAAATTGAAATGGAGGGAGTGGGGTGGGGTGGGGCGGTGGAGGGCGGTTCAGGAAGAGATGAGGGTGGGGGTGGTATACAGTTCCTATTGTAACAAGTCAGGGTTTGTTTCGGTGGCGGTGTCTCTGGTAAATTAAGGGTGGGACTTCAAGTGTGGACCTGCCAGTACTTTAATTCCCTTTGTGTATATGCACATGCAGAAAATCAAACAATTATGCGCGTTTAAGATCCCGAGGTTCATGCCAGCGTTCGGCGGGTTACGGAAACAGGATCATAGAGCCAGCATGCAGCCTGTACAATGAAGTGAGCTGCTCTGAAGTTGGAAAGTGTCGGCTGAGGCCAGCGGACAGCGACAGACCTGCAAAATGACAGAACACAGGAGAAGATTAAGCACACGCACCCCACACTGTAAGGGTACACAGAGAAGAGAAAGAAGAGAGGAGAAGAGAGGAGAGAAGAAGAGAAGAGAGGAGAAGAGAAGAGAAGAAGAAACAGTCTCTTAAAACTTATGACGGAAGAATCAGCCACTGACAATGTCTTCATAAAGTTCTTGAGATTTTTTTTTCTCAGTAGTTTTAGGATATTTCAACATTTATTTCTCTCACAGTGATCTGATGAGCCATACACTAATCGGTTTTTTTTTCCCATTACCCGCCTAGAGCTCACAAGTTCACCAATGGTGATATTTTGCGTACGTGCCAGTTTTTGCCCACCACCATCAGGGTGGCTGCATTCCAACTTCTGGGAAAAAACATTGATCTGAATCCAGCTTGTTTTTCCCCAGCACATTTTTGTTTTTTGGTCGGATAGTTTCGCCTTTTTCGTTTTTGTTCTTCTTCGTCGTCGAAAGCTCATTAGACACTGTCTGTAATTGTATGTCATAATTATGAGTGTGAATGGATTTGTGCTGCCATTAAAATCCTGAAAAGTCAGGCCCAGCGCATCCGACTTCTGCGTGGGAGAGAATTGTTATAGTTTAAGTCTTTCTGGGGGAAAAAAGGCAGGAGAATGGACCAAGAAGGCAGACAAGAAGGAGGTGATAGGCAGAAAAAGTAAAAAGGCAGAGACAAAGAGAGGGATAGAAAAGAGGGCATTGCTAACACAGAATTTCCAGAAGGTGGAGATTCTATTTATAGTGACAGGCCCCCCAGCATCCACACTGGGGATTCGTTTTTCTTCGTCATATACTGTGCTTTGATCAGCTTTGAAGTCACCAGTACTAAAAAACTTCTGGCGTCAAAGGTTAACGATCGTTAGCTAGCGAACCATAAAGAAGTTTTTTTCCCTTCTTTCTTTCTGTCAGAAGTTTTGCTTGTTATTATGACTGAACTTGTGTGTTTATGAAATTCAAATGAAAGTGTGTGTGTGTGTGTGTGTGTGTGTGTGTGTGTGTGTGTGTGTGTGTGTGTGTGTGTGTGTGTGTGTGTGTTGTGTTGTGTGTGTGTGCGTGCTTGCGTGCGTGCGTGCGTGCGTGTATGTGTGTATGTATGTGTGTGTGTGTGTGTGTGTGTGTGTGTGTGTGTGTGTGTGTGTGTGTGTGTGTGTGTGTGTAGAAAAAAGCCTATCAATGCGGTCAGTCTGATATGATGTGTGATTTTCCATATTCGAGTTTTTAGTAAATCATGATTGCTTTCAACCGTTTGATAAAATCAATCTGTGTTTCAAAAAACTCAAGTCAGTCAAGTCAGAGTCGCGTAGTCAGTCACAGAGAGAGAGAGAGAGAGAGAGGGGGGGGGGGGTGAATAGTGACTAACACTGGGACTGGTGACATACTTCCATATATAGCTGCACTGATGAATACTGTGGTCGGTTACATGTATCCAAAACATTGTATGCGGACGGACCTCTGTGTGTGTGTGTGTGTGTGTGTGTGTGTGTGTGTGTGTGTGTGTGTGTGTGCGTGCGTGCGTGCGTGTGTGGGTGGGTGCGTGCGTGCGTGCGTGTGTGCGAGCGCGCGCGCGTGTGTGTATGTGTTTCTATGTATGTATATGTATTTCTATGTATCTGTGTGTGTTTCTGTGTGTGTGTGAAATTTAAATATCATTTACTTACTAAAAAAAAATCGCATACAAGTACATACACAACTAAGTAAAAGCCTTTATGAAATAGAGACTATATACAACAAGACTGCACCGACAGTAAAAGATAAAGGTGTTTCCATAACCCATGTGATCGTTGAGAAGCCAGGTGGTGTCAGAGACCTCAGCTTCTCTATGGGCCAGTATATTGAGGGCGACGCACATCTGCTCTCTCTCTCTCTCTCTCGCTGCTTTACCTTCCCTTACCCTAAAAAGGGGCAGGTGTCTGTTTACAGCTGAGTGAACTGGGAGACTATACTGAACCCAAGGCGCGCAAACAGTCACCCATCTCTACTTGGTAACCACGCTCAAGGCTGCTTATTAACCTTAGCTTGGGGAAAGCGAGTGCTCTGACCACCGAGCTATCTCGTCCCTGTAATACATAGTATAGCAGCCATATCTCGATACCAGCACCCGGGCATCAATCAGAGTTACGGCTACTGAAATACACTGGCGTGCCATAGATCTGTTTATTCAGGGCGTTTGTATCTATATACCCAGGCTGATACAGGTGATAAGCTCTTATGTGTAAATCAACGTAAAGGGTACCGGGATGCTTGGGAGTGTGTGTGTTTGTGTGTACGTGTGTGTGCGAGCGTGAGTGAGTGAGTCCGTGCGTGCGTGTGTGCGTGCGTGTGTGTGTGCATGCCACAGAGAGAGAGTGGGGGGGGGTGCACGTGCGTATGCACGTGTATGTACGCACACATACAACCATAACGCTGTGGTGCCTGTGTTAAAGGGGCAGGGGAGTTGTTGTTGTTTTTGTATGCCAATTTGTATGTTTGAATTTATTGGCAAAAAAGTATAGATAGATAGATAGATAGATAGATAGATAGATAGATAGATAGATAGATAGATAGATAGATAGATAGATAGATAGATATGATTGACAGACAGACTGACAGTCACAGACAGACAGACAGACAGACAGACAGAGATTGAGAGAGAAACAGATATACACACACACATACTCACGCAGACAGACAGACAGACAGACAGACAGACACACACACACACAAACACACACCACACACACACACACACACACACACACACACACACACACACACACACACACACACACAGCGAGAGAGACAGAGATGGGGGGGGGCAGTCAAAAGTATTTTATAAAACAAACACAAAGAAGTATCAGGATGTTTTGACAGTGTTCTGTACTATACTACTGTCCAATACGTTGATGATAAATAAATAATTATCCGTACGTACTCAACATAACACTCAAAACACAGCCAGCCCTTGCTTGTTACAGACGTGAGCAGCCCAGCCCATGGCCCAGTCCTAGTTCCTCAGCGAGCAGCATATAATAGATATGCTACAGTTAGTTAGTGTGTACTATAATGTCGCTAGCCTTGGTGATGCTGATAGCAGTGATAATACCCTGGAGTGATAGATAACTGACGTACTGTGGGGCTCGCTACTAGGTCTGGGGTATTTATTTTATCTATTTTCTTTTTTATTAATTTTTATTCTTTTATATCGAGGATAATGGAATAAGCACTCATGTGCTTTTTTAATCCAGTCCCCATGTGTATGCAGTTTTGGGAACATTGTCATCTAGTTCCTACTGGCACACAATGGCCTACTCTTACCAAAAGCGGAACAGGGTTTAACGTGTGCGCAAGGTGTTGTGCGTGCGTTCGCACACGGGGCCTCGGTTTATAGTCTCATCCGAAAGACTTTTTGGGGAGAGTGGAGTCTGCACTGATGTTAACTCCAGGGGAAAAAATCCCCTCCAACAGGAATCGAACTCGGGTCTCAAATTGCCAGCGCAGTGTTCTGACCACTAGGCTATCCAATCCCCTATATGTATAGTATAGTATAGTATAGTAATAGTATAGTATAGTATAGTATAGTATAGTATAGTATAGTATAGTATAGTATAGTATATGGCTCTCCCGTCCCCATAGTATAGTATAGTATAGTATAGTATAGTATAGTATAGTATAGTATAGTATAGTATAGTATAGTATAGTATAGTATAGTGTAGTGTAGTGTAGTGTAGTGTAGTGTAGTGTAGTGTAGTGTAGTGTAGTGTAGTGTATAATGTCGCTAGCCTAAGTGATGCTGATAGCAGTGATACCCTGGTGTGACAGATAACTGAGGTACTGTGGGGCTCCCTACTGGGGCTGTACTGGGGTACACTTGACAAGCTCTATATCTACAGTCATACTTAGGCTACTGTCTGCCCTTTAGTTTTAGTGTGATGATGGTTGCTATGGATGAATGATCGTCAGAATATCGGTGTGTTGTTGTTGTTGTCTTCAATTTTACGCCTGTTCACTCTCAGTGATATTCGACGAATTTCCCGAATTTCCGGTGGTGGTGGTGGTGGTGGTGGTGGTGGTGGTGGTGGTGTGGTGTGTGTGTGTGTGTGTGTGTGTGTGTGTGTGTGTGTGTGTGTGTGTGTGTGTGTGTGAGTGTGTGTGTGTGTGTATGTGTGTGTGTCTGTGTGTGTGTGTGTTGTGTGTTGTGTGTGCGCAAATGATCTCTCTCTCTCTCTCTCTCTCTCTCTCTCTCTCTCTCTCTCTCTCTCTCTCTCTCTCTCTCTCTCTCTCTCTCTCTCTCTCTCTCTCTCTCCTCCATAAACACACACACACATACACACACATACACACACACACACTTGTACATTTGCATGCTGCTATTTGTTTAAAATCCATACTGTTAAAAACGTATGAAAACGAATAGGCGGGCAAAAAAAAAAACAACAAAAACAAAAACAAGAAAATGCGAACAAGAACAAAATAAATAGGAACATAAACAACAACAACAACAACCAAACTAACAGAACACCCCCACCCCCACCCCCACCTCCCCTAGAAGATAGAAAGAATTCGTTGAAAAAAATCAGTACAGAATTTTTCAACACAAGAACTTTTATGAAGCGGCTTCTTTCCAAATACTCAATCTGGTCATATTATTTGTTCAGTGCATGAGTGCACATATAGGATCTACTCAATCTGATACCAGCTAGCGATATAACCCATGCCCCTACTGTATACATACAGGAAAAGTGGTGAAGGGTACATTGGCAGATGAGCTTGGACAGACTTGGCAGTAACAGAAATTTGATCCCAAAAATTGTTTGTGTGGGTCAGTGAGCATGGGAAGTGTGTTGGGGAGGGGAGGGGAGGGAGGGAGGGGCAGAAGGTGTGTATGTGTGTTCGTTCTTGTGTGTGTGTGTGTGTGCGTGGTGTGTTTGTGTGTGTGTGTGTGTGTGTGTGTGTGTGTGTGTGTGTGTGTGTGTGTGTGTGTTGTGTGTGTGTGTGTGTGTGTGTGATTGTGCTTATGAAAGTGAATGTGTGTGTATGTATGTGTGTGTGCCGTGTGCGTGCGTGTGCATGTGTGTGTTTATGTATGTGTGTATGTGCCTATGAAAGGTGGGGGGGGGAGCAGTTTCTAGGTGTGTCTGCATATTGGTATTATTTGTGCAGAAACATGTATGATCAAAGAAAGTCATCAAGCAGATAAGCAGTCCGCGGAGATGTATACAATCAACAATACGTTATCGAACTGTGTGGACACAAGAGTTGTAAATTTCGAATTTTGGACTTGCTTTCCACGGGGGCAGTGGACATTATCAGAGATAATCAGTCTCCTCAAATTTATTCAGGGCGTGAGTAAGTGGGTGTGTGTGTGTGTGTGTGTGTGTGTGTGTGTGTGTGTGTGTGTGTGTGTGCTGAATCTGATACCATGCTATGATATGCTCTGATCAGATGGGCCATGTTTTGAATGCTGTGGTAGATTGGACCATCAACACAGGACAGGAATCTGATACCAATAGTTGTTTATGTGGGTGGGTGGGCATAGGTTAATGGGGGGGGGGGGGGGGTATGTGTTCATGTGGGTGGGGTGAGGCATAGGTTAGTGTGTCTTTTGGGACAGGGCTTTGAAGTTAAACGTAGAAAATAAGACATTTTGTTTACGTCAAAAATTCTTGCATATTTCGTCACGTTTTTTGGTTATACTGTAGACCTTATAAGGTAATTGTTTGAAAAGCAGTGTATTTGCACGTCTACTTAAATATGTTCATATCCAACACTAAAAAGTAATGTTGTGCAATAATATTATACTTTCAGCAAATCCTGTCAATCATTTTGATGTATGCAGTTAAGGAACAATTTTAGGTGGCTATTACCGTTTGATTCTGTTATGTATAACAAATACCCCCCCACCCCCACCCCCCAAATTTACGATTTTTTAAGAAATCCTTTTTACTTGCCTGACTTGCCTTAGTGCAAGTAAAGTCATTGTGTTTGCGAAATAACAATAGGATTAAAACAAATGTGCGGGATGTTAACTTGGTGAAACCACTCTAACCAACCTTATTGTTTATAGCCCTGCCGACCACAGGGGCCAATAGGGGCTGGTGAACCATTCTAATGGGTTGTCAACTCTAAAAGTGTTGTTGTTGTTTTTTTAATGGTTTCAAGTCAGACAATAATTACTCATAAGTTGTTCCACTTGTTGACATGAGTAGTGATGATAGCCTAGAATGAGGGCATCACAATAAACTCTTTCATAATTATGCCACTCTCGTTTTTTACCCCCATTTAAAGCTTGGTTAATTGCTTCATTGTTTTGTTATGTGAAAGGATTTTGAACCACACAATAATATTTTCCTGTCTGGTGTAAAAACTATACCAAGTGTGTTTGTGTGTGTGTGTGTGTGTGTGTGTGTGTGTGTGTGTGTGTGTGTGTGTGTGTGTGTGTGTGTTGTGTGTGTGTGTGTGTGTGTGTGGTTGTGTGTGATGTGTGTCATGTGTGTGTGTGTGTGCTGTGTGTAGGTGTGTGTGGTGTGGGGGGGAGAGATGAGAGAGAGGAAGAGGGATGAGAGTGTGAGTGTGTGGAGGTGAGAGAGAGAGAGAGAGAGAGAGAGAGAGAGAGAGAGAGAGAGAGAGATGGGGAGACAGAGACAGAAAAAAACAGATTGATAACTTTGAATCACAATGCTCTCATCAAACAAAGCAATCACTGTACTGTCCTCATTCATGCAAAAGGGGTGGGGTGAAGTGGGGGGGGGGGAGATGGCAGAGGAAACAGGGTACTTAGTGTCGTTAACAACTAAACAGAAAAAATTCCCACAAGGGGGAGAAAGAGAAGGAAGGCAAATTTGTGAATTCGAGGAAGAGAGAAGCTCAAGTACTTTTGACATCAGTAGCTTTCCATCAAAAAAAAATTATAGAGAGCTGTTATATATATACGAGAGATGAGAGAGGGAAGGAGGGGGAGAGGGGGGCAACAGACTGAAAATATCATACTTTGTGTAAGATGGATCACGAAATATTACTCAGAAGTGAAAGGCGAGGGGAAAACATTTTTACTTTTACGATAAGATGTTCTTTCGATGAAAATTTTTCTTTCGATGATTGTTCTTTGATGATTGTTCTTTCGATGATTGTTCTTTCGATGATTGTTCTTTCGATGATTGTTCTTTTGATGATTGTTCTTTCGATGATTGTTCTTTCGATGATTGTCTTTCGATAGATGATTGTTCTTTCGATGATTGTTCTTTTGATGATTGCTCTTTCGATGATTGTTCTTTCGATGATTGTTCTTTTGATTGTCTTTCGATGATTGTTTTTCGATGATTGTTCTTTCGATGATTGTTCTTTCGATATTGTTCTTGATATTGCTCTTTCGATGCATTCTTCAGAAGGATGTTTAGATTGTTTTTGGGAAATTTTCTTTCGACATTTTTTAGATAAATTGGGTCTTATCGAAGTTTTAGATGCTCTTATGAGATTGTTCTTCGATGATGTTTTTGTGATGTCTTTCGATGTATGTTTTGAATACTCGAGTCAGTACAGCATGCAGAAGATGTTATGTGAAAGTTTGCTGCTTAACATAGAGCACTAAAGCGCTACGCAGAGCGTAGAGTAGTAGTATAGTAGTAGTAGTAGTAGTAGTAGTAGTAGTAGTAGTAGTAGTAGTAGTAGTAGTAGTAGTAGTAGTGTAGTAGGTGTGTGTGGTGTGTGTGGTGGTGCAGAAGTAGTAGTAAGTAGTAGCAGCACACAACACAGCAAAAGCAAGCAGCAGAGCAGTAACAAAAAGCAGCTGCAGCAGCAGCATGCAGTAGTAGTAGTATAGTATAGTAGTAGTATAGTAGTAGTAGTAGTAGTAGTAGTAGTAGTAGTAGTAGTAGTAGTAGTAGTAGTAGTAGTAAAGTGGACATGAAACTGTAATAGTATAGTTGTAAAGCAGTAAGTAGCAGTAATATTAGGAGCAGAAACTTAACTCGTGGTTGTACAAGTGGCAGCAGCAACAGCAGCGGCGGCAGCAGTAGTATTACTTGCAGTAGTAGTAAGTCAAGTCAAGTCAAAATGATCTTTATTGAGGGTAAAAGATTAAGTTTACACAACTTTTTTTCATCCTGCCCTCACACACAAAAAAAAATCATGTAAATTGACTTCTAAAACATTCAAAGACAAATATCAACCTTTGTTGAAAAACTAAAATAAATGAGGATTACTTTCCAACTTTCGTTGTAGTTGTAGTGTTTATTGCTGTTGTCTTGTTGTTGTTGCTATTCTGCTGTTAATGTTAATGTTGCTGTTGTGTGTTGTTGTTGTTGTTGTTGTTGTTGTTGTTCTTCTTCTTCTTCTTCTTCTTCTTCTTCTTCTTCTTCTTCTTCTTCTTCTTCTTCTTCTTCTCACTGCTGACGTTGAAGTGAGATGTGAGAAGTAATAGTCACGCAACTTCTGAGGAAACACACACACACACACACACACACACACACACACACACACACACACACACACACACACACACACACACACACACACACACACACACAAGCAAATATTATTCATAAAAATGTAATAAGAAAGTGGAAAAGAGGCAGAAGAAGAAGAAATTGGCTACCACCATTGTCGTGATTGTCATTGTTCTTGTCCTCATTGTCATTATCAACAATAATAACAAAACAAACAAGAACATTGTTTAAACCAACAACAGCCAACCCCCAACCAACCAGCCAACCAGCCAACCGAACAAATACATACAATGGGACAGAGACGAAAATCTGCGGCACACGACTTGAGCAACTGTGAATTATTCATAAGGTAGAGCACACCCTAATCACCGCTAGCCAGAAATTCTATACACTTCTCACACCCTCCACTGCCCTCTTGCCTATACAACATCACACACACATACATCATACATACATACAATACATACATACATACCACATACAACATACATACATACACATACATACACACATACACATACACACGCACAACACACACACACACACACACACACGCACGCACACACAACCACGCACGCATTCACACACACACACACACAACACACACAACACACACACACCACGCACGCACACTCACACACACAACACACACACACACACACACACACACTGATAGAATAATTGTGTCATTGGCACAGACAGCTGGGGGTGGGGGTGGGGTGGAGGGTGGAATATTATCAGATTGTGATATCTGCGTAGGCAAGTCTGCATTGAGAACAATTTGGATTGGTACCAATGGTGCTATTGGTAAGGCTAATGACTAGTCTTATTACTGGTACCAGTGTTTGTCTGTTTGTCTTTCTTTGTTTCTCTTTTTTTGTGGCCTATTTCTCTGTGTCTCTCTTGTCTCTCTGGGGCAGTGTGTGTGTGGTGTGTGTGTGTGTGTGTGTGTGTGTGTGTGTGTGTTGTGGTGGTGTGTGTGTGTGTGTGTGTGTGTTGTGTGTGTGTGTGTGTGTGTTGTGTGTGTCTGTGTTGTGTTGTGCTGTGTGTGTTGTGTTGTGTGTTATGTATGTGTATGTGTGCACTGGTGGGTGCCCATATACATATGCCTAAAACTATCTATAAACGGGGTATTACCCATTCAGTCGCCCATGAAAAAAAAAGTATTACTGTGATAGAACTAAATCGTGTGGTCAGTTGCAGTTTGAATTCTGAACATTTCATATCTACTGAGCACATCTAAGCTGTAATTTTATCATTTCTATGATGTGCAAAATAAGCACATGTATAATTCCTGAGTAAACGGGGTAGGAGCAATCATAAAACAAAACACAACAAAAGCCTACAAAAAAAACTGTTTTAAACAGACAGGTCAAGTCATGTTACATTCTGTATCCCACCAAACCCCTTCACCCCTCCCACCCACCCCCGAAATAAAACCCAAAAAACAAAACAAAACAAAAACAAATCGGGCACACTGAAAAGCGCACACAAATGTGCACACAAAAGCGCACACAAATGCACACAAATTATATCGATTTATTCTTTTATATCAATCAGCTATCGGGATATCTTGCAATCGAGGTGTCTTAATCAGACAATTGGAAATGGTACACGGTTAATGGTAGTATAATTCTTGCAAACACTTCTGGTTCGGGTTCATTACTTGACAGCTGAAGCTGCCTTAGGGGCGGAATAGACTAGTGGTTGGAGCCATGCATTTGCAATATGACAACCTGGGTTCGAGCCCAGGTTGAAGCCACCACCCAGAAGCCCCTTCGAAGGAAATTTTCCCCTGGAGTTATCATCAGATTCGACTCAATTCCCCTGAAAGTCCTCCAGATGGGACTATAAACCGAGGCCCCATGTGCAAACACAGGCAGAGCATCTTGGGCATCACGTTAACACCTGTTGCGCTTTTCAGAAGAGAAGGTCATGTGTGCTGGTGGGAACGGATGGCAAATTTTAAAAACCCTTCACGCACACAGAAACTTGATGTAAAAAAAAAAAAGCACATGAGTGCTTATTCAATAACAACCAATTGAAAGAACAAAAAAAGAAAGAAAAGAAAATCCAAACTATTAGATTGTATATTCAAAAATAAGCGGGCAGGGGGGGGGGGGCGGAAGGAGAAAACAACTACAACAGCACCACCACCACCACAACCACCACAACCACCACAACCAAACAGCAACAACCATTCAGAAGGCGTGACAAAACCGTTTGAATAAAGTACCAAGAACAAGTTTTGAATGCAGATACAATAGCAAAACCATATTCGGTAGAAGTCAGTTGAATGCCCATCTCTCCACCCACCCCACCCCCCACCCTGTTTTCTTTCAAAACAATTTCTTCTCCGTCTTCTCTCCTTCCCTTTCGACAGCAATTTTTTTTTTCAAGCCAACTCGACAGTTTCAAACCACCATAAAATTTAGATTTATAATTCTGTTGCTTCACATAACAGCTGAACAAAGCGTTTGGGGGAGAGGGACAGAGAGAGAGGTGGGAGGGAGGAGAGAGAGAGAGAGAGGAGAGGAGAGAGAGAGAGAGAGAGAGAGAGAGAGAGAGAGAGAGAGAGAGAGAGAGAGAGAGAGAGAGAGAGGAGAGAGAGAGGAGAACGGTTATTTAAAAAAAACCCTGGTAAGTCGACACAGGCTTTTTCATCAAAAGTAAGCACAACCCAACGGCGCATGTAAAATTTATATCTGGCCTTTGTCACTCGCATGTGTGTGCACATGGAGGCGCGCGTTGCACACACACACACATACATCGTGCCGCGTGTGTGCACGCACACACCATACACGCATTATGTATGCACACACGCACACCACGCACTCACGCACGCACCCACGCACACACCACACACACACACACACACGTCTATGTCTAATATCACTAAATGTGAATAGACGTTAAAATGATGAACAAAACACACACATGCACAAATATACGTACGCGCGTACGTCTAATATCACTTTAAGGTACAGACGTAAACCAAAGACACACACACGTACGCGCGTGCACACACAACAACACACACACAACACACAACACACACACACTACCTTCACCCCCCACCCACCCACCCCACACACACAGAGGCATAAGCATGAATCACCAACCACTTCTGGTGGTGTTTGATTTGAAAAAAAATTCCATCAAAAGGGCTCAGCCTATATTTTAACATTTTCATTTTCACTGGAGAAGAGAGGAGAGAGAGAGAGAGAGAGAGAGAGAGAGAGAGAGAGAGAGAGAGAGAGAGAGAGAGGAGAGAGAGGAGAGAGAGAGAGAGAGAGAGAGAGAGATGAATAATCCATTAAGAGGTCATTGGTCCATACATGATGATGAATACTAAAAATAAATGCTTAAGCACACCTGTCACAGATACGAAACAATTTCATCACTGGAGACAAAGAACTAAGAGAGTACGTAGGTACAGACAGACAGACAACAGACAGACAGACAGACAGAGAGGGGGGGGGGGGGGGCAAGGCAAGGCAAATACTTTTATTCGAGGATAATAAATAAGCACTCGTGTGTTTTTTTACATCCAGTCCCCGCCCTCTTCAGGGATAACATCAAGATAAAGAGAGAGAGAGAGAGAGAGAGAGAGAGAGAGAGAGGAGAGAGAGAGAGAGAGAGAGAGAGACAGACAGACAGAC
>CM060317.1:38646462-38648962 GCA_030674155.1 Stramonita haemastoma | reverse complement strand
TCGAAAGCCATACACACATATGCACATACACCCACACACCCATACACACACACACACACACACACACACACACACACACACACACACACACACACACACACCCGTGCATCTACACACACACACACACACACACACACACACACACACACACACACACACACACACACACACACACACACACACACACACAACACGGTTTGCGCTCTTCCACTCAGCTCGTATACTCGTAGGTACATGCACACATTTAAAGTCTTTTTAAAAAAATCATATAGTGTCAAAAAAAAAACCAACAAAAAAAACACACTCAACACACACACACACACACACACACACACACACACACACACACACACACACACACACACACACACACACACACACACACAACAGCTTATATCAATTACAATGTAACCAAAAAAACATTAAGACTTAATAATAATGATATAATAATAATAATAATAATAATAATAATAATAATAATAATAATAATAATAATAATAATAATAATAATAATAGTAATAATAATAATAATAATAATAATAATAATAATAAAACATTTTTTTTTAAATGAATAAATACAACAACAACAACAAAAAAATTAAAATAAATAAGTAAAATAATGAAAAATCTATAAGCAATTTATGTCAGATTACAATATCTCTATACTTCAATTCATACTTTATATTTTTAAAAGAAGATAAGGAAAAAACAACAAACACAACGATACCTTATGATAATACCCATCATCACTGAGAGGAAATAACATATACGCTAACAAACATACAATCAAACAAAAGAAAAACAAAAACAAACAAACAAACAAACAAAAAACACATAAAAACACACCAAAAAACAAACAATCAAACCAAAACATCAAAAAACCAATCCACACGGATTATATATTAGAAGGAAGAAAAGAAAAAACAACTAAAGCAACAATACCATATGATAATACCCATCACCACTGAGTGGAATAACATAACAAACATATGGGCATGCACACATTTAAAAAAAAAAATTTTTTAATCATATGGTGTCAAACAGCTTATATCAATACAATGTCACCAACCATTATTTAAGACTTTTAAAAAAAAAAAAAAAAAAAAGCAAAAAAAAACACAAAAAAACAAACAATCAGACCAAAACATCAAAAAACCAATCCACACGGATTATATATTAGAAGGAAAGAAAAGAAAAAACAACTAAAGCAACAATACCATATGATAATACCCATCACCACTGAGTGGAATAACATAACAAACATATGGGCATGCACACATTTAAAATTGTTTTTTTTTTTAAATCATATGGTGTCAACAGCTTATATCAATACAATGTCACCAACCATTATTTAAGACTTAAAAAATAAATAAATAAATAAATTTTTTAAAAAAATAATAATAAAAAAATCCATGAAATGTCAATAAGCAACTTATGTCAGATTACATTATCTCCACACTTCAATTCATACTTATGTTATGAGGAAGAAAAGAAAAAACAAAACAAAACAAAACAAACAAACAAAAAAACAAAAATAAAACCCGAAAAAAAAACGCAACAATACATATGATAATACCAATCTCCACTGAGAGGAAATAACATATGTGTGTTGTGTGTGTGTGTGTGTGTGTGTGTGTGGTGTGTGCGTGCGGGTGTGTGTGTGTGTGTGTGTGTGTGTGTGTGTGTGTGTGTGTGTGTGTGTGTGTGTGTGTGTATGTCTGTATGTGTACGTGTTATTTATTTACTTATTTATTTATTTATTTATTCTTTTATTTCGAGGATAATGGAATAACTACTCGTGTGTTGTTGTTTTTTACATGAGTCCCCGTCTGTGTATGCAGTTTTGTAAATTTTGTGATCGTTCTGGTAAAGTGTCAGACTTGATTATCTTACTGGTTTTCTGGTCACAGTTTTGTTGTTGGTTTGGTTTGGTTTGGTGTGGTTTGGTTTGCTTTGGTTTGGTTTGTTTTGGTTTGGTTTGGTTTGGTTTGGTTTGGTTTGGTGTGGTTTGGTTTGCTTTGGTTTGGTTTGGTTTGGTTTGGTGTGGTTTGGTTTGCTTTGGTTTGCTTTGGTTTGCTTTGGTTTGGTTTAGTTTGCTTTGGTTTGCTTTGGTTTGCTTTGGTGTGGTTTGGTTTGCTTTGGTTTGGTTTAGTTTGCTTTGGTTTGGTTTGGTGTGGTTTGCTTTGGTTTGCTTTGGTTTGGTGGTGTGTTTTTTTCGTTCCTCGGCAAGAGGCCCAAGGTTCGCCGATGGTGAGATTTTGTGTGTGCGACCGCTTTATTCACCATGAAGGTAGCCGCATTCCGACTTCGGGAATGTATGTTGAGCATGTTCGTCTTTCCGTAATCCATGAAACGCTGACATGAATTATGGGCTCTTTAACGTGCATATTTGATCTTCTGTGTGTGTTATATATACACGAAGGGAATTAAAGCACTGGCAGGTCTGCATTTAAAGTTGACTTGGGAAATGGTAAATATCCCCACCCTTAGTTCACCAGAC
>CM060317.1:38633962-38641462 GCA_030674155.1 Stramonita haemastoma | reverse complement strand
AATGGTACAGGGTAATGGAAAAGGAAAGGGAGAGAGGGGGGCGAGGAAGGGAGACCAATTTGGCGATGACATCAGCCTTTATAAAGATGGAGGAGACTTGTGAGGTGATTGACAGAGTCCTGTGGACTGTGTGTGTGTCTGTCTTTGTTGAGGGAAGGGGGTGACACTTTCCAGTCTACACTGTGTACCTTTCTCTATCCCAGTAGCTCCATGTGGGATTAATGAAAGCTACCGGAAATAAAACGAGGAGGAGTGGGGGAGGAGGAGGAGGATGGGACCTGACAGGGGAGTGTGAGAACTGTCAAGGAGCATGAGAAGGATGAGAGATGTGAGGATAAGGGGTGGGGGGGGGGGGGGTTGTCTTGAACAGTCTTCCTAAACAATGCTTTTCCTCCTCCTTTTCCTCTACTCCTCTTATCTTGGCACTGTCTAACACAAACAAAACAATCTGACTTTTCAAGGAAAGGATTGTAAAGAAAGGTTTATCAAGTGAAGGCAATATACAGAGACTTCACTTTCACCTTCACCTGTCCCGTAGTCCTGTGGACCGTGGGGGCACTACTGAAGATTCTGCAACCAGCCTCCTCCACTCCCCACGGTCCTCCGCCCTCCGTAGCAGGTCGTTCCACGCAAGGCCTGTCAACTCTCTGATGTCTTCCCATCACTTCCTCTGTCTGCCTCCCCTTACTGTTCCCTGTAAGACTGTTTTGGCCAGTCCAGATGATCGTGTGACGTGCCGTGCCGGTACCACATTAGCTTGCGTTATTTCACTGTAGTTAGGAGCTCTTCGTATGGACCAATGGCCTTCTTTATTCTAGTTTTCACTTCTTCATTAGTGATGTGATCTCTGTATGAAACGCCAAGGAGTTTGCGAAAGCATCTCATTTCCATTGCCTGTATACTTCTTTCAATGTCTGCTGTTATGGTCCATGTTTCACATGCGTACAAAAATATGGACATGATCAGGGAACGCATTAGTCTGATCTTGACGCTGATGGCTATGTTCTTATCATTCCAGAGGACTTCAAGTTTGGTCATTGCAGCTGTGGTCTGGGCTATCCTGGAGAGAATTTCAGGTTTTGATCCTTCATCTGATACTATCGCTCCCAAATATATGAAGCTATGGACGGTCGGATTTTCTTACCATCTATAATTACGTCATAGCTGATGCCATTGGCACTATTAATTTTGTCATCAGCTGGGTTTTCTCTGCACTGATCTGCATGCCATAGAGACACGTGTTGAAAAAAGACAGCCGGTTTAGAAGAAAAAAAAAACTAACTTGTGTAATTAAAAGGGGGACAGGACAGCCTGGTGGTTAGCGCGTTATGTGCTGTCCTGTAATCTGATGGACCAGGTTCAAACCCAGGTTAGAGCTATTGCCGATACACTCGTTCAAGGAGGATTTTTTTCTCTGGGGATAACATCAGTACCGACTCCACTCCCCTCTGTAAGTCCTTTGGATGAGACTCTAAACCAGTGTGCGAACGTATGCAAAACATCTTGCGCACACATTTATTCATTAATTAATACCAATCAATCAACCCACCAATCAATCACCCAATCAACCAATCAATCAATCCGCCAACCAATCAACCAACCAATTAACCCACCAACCAATCAACCAACCAATCAATCCATTAATCAATCAATCAAACAAGCAAGCAAGCAAGTAAGCACTCAGTCGGCCTATCAGCCAATCCTGACTCCACCTCATTGTGTTCGCTTTCAGCCTCTTGTTTTGCTTTCTTTTTTTTTTTATTGTTATTTTCCGAAGCCAACAACACCTGTGGCGTTCCCGGGAAGACTTCTCCACACTAAAACAACAATGGTGTATTGAGTTTCTGCGTGCCATCTGGCCCGTGTGAAAAGGAAAAGAAGCACACGTAATGATGTATGGTTTACATAACACATACACGGGGATGGAAACTATAGCCGAGTGGTTAGGACCGTTTAAACTTCTATGCCGCGGGTCCATGAAGTCAAGGGTTCGAATCTTGATGACGTCTGGTGAATTATGGGTGGGGATTTTTATATCCCGGGTCATCTTCAAGTGCAGATCTGACAGTGCCTTAATTATCTTCGTGTGTATACTCATGCAGAAGATCATATATGCATGTTAGAGGTCTTGTAATTCACGTTAGCGTTCGTTGAGTTACGAAAACACGAACATACCCAGAATACATCCCCGAAGTCAGGATGTGGCTACCTTCAATGTGGGTAAAAACGATCTCATACGCAAAATCTCACCATTAATAAACCTCAGCGCTCTAGCCGAGGATGGAAAAAACAACAACAACAACCAAACAAGATATAGGGTGAGGGACTACGGCTGCCGCATGACAATAGACTTTCAGTGCAATAGTAAAACACACAAGCAAAAACATGTTTACATCGGTTCACAGAATGTTAGCATAACAATAATTATCATACTGTGGGGAAGGAAGAATTTTTGTTTTTAAAATTCAGTTATTCCGCGATGTACACAGCAATTTTGGAAAGCTAATCTTTCTGTCATGTTGTTGCATAATAATAATAACTGTTCTTAAGTTCTGATGAAAAAAATATTGCAATGATCAAAAACTTTTTTGTTTTTAGTTTCTTCTCATTATTTTTTTTTCAACAATGAATAACATATTTTGGGACATGTAATGACACCAATCTTACGAAGTCAACTGTAACTCAAGCAGAGATAACAGCTGGCTCCAGGAATGTGGTTAGGGAGGACTGTGGTGAGCAGAGGAAGGGCATGCAGGAAGACTCAGCCCCAAGCATTCTCCTGACCCCCGCCAACCTTCTGATATCCTCAGCTGATTGCAGAAACCTGTGAAAAGAAGTGACTGGGAGGAGCAGTCCTGAGGCCGGTGCTCTGTCTGTAGTGTTAGAGGGAGGTGAGAATTGTCTCCATCCCTCCTACACTGGGTACTTCTCCACTTCAGCTCCGGGTGTGACTCTGTGAAGTTACCGATGTGGGAGATCATTTCCATTTAGCTTCACAAAACATCCCTCGCAGTTAAGCTTTGTTGGCGTTATCGCAAAATGCATGATTCATGTTTGAAAAAAAAAAAAGATAAATGAAGCTTCATTGGGTTAAGAAAATATGTGGAGACACAACGCTTCGAAAAAAATGGGCAAAAGAAAACAATATCTGTCTAGTTTGATTGGGGTGTGGCTGATTTTGTCTTCAGCAGTGGGTAAGGCTATTTAGGTACAAACTAAATCACAGCAGGCACTGCTTTCAAACGATTCAGCAGAAGTCAAAGTCTTCTCTTGTCATTCTTTTTTTTTTTTTCGTTCCTGGGCTGGTCCTCCGAGGTTCACCAACGGTTAGTTTTGCAAATGCAACCGTTTTATACCGACCATGAATGTAGCCGCATTACGACTTCAGGGATGTATACTGGACATGTTTGCGTTTCCGTTTCACCTCTGATGGACTGATGGACTGCTAGCTCTGTGACTGCCACAGAAGTCTGATCAACTGATTGATTGATGGAAGTTGTATTAAAACCCCAACATAGATTTCTTATTTCGGGGCTGCAGCTCAAGCGAAACAACATGTAACCTATCTCACTCAGCCCCCAGCCATTGGCAGCTGACATGGAGAGCTTTACCACTGAAGCCTCTTTATCCTCTGGGTGTTTCTTTGTTTTGTTTTTTCCATTCCTCTGCTAGTGCTCAGAGGTTTGCAAATGGTGAGATTTTATGTATGCGACCATTTTTACCTACCATGAAGGCAGCTGCATTCCGACTTCTGGGATGTATGCTGGGTGTATTGGCGTCTCCTTAACTCGCTGAACGCTGACATGAATTACGGGATCTTTAACGTGCATATTTGATCTTTTGCGTGAGTTTATACACGAAGGAAGTTAAGGCGATTGCATGGTCGACATGGAACATCGTAAAAATCCCCATCCTTAATTCACCAGAATCCGCTGAGATTCGAACCCATGGCTTTATGGGCCATGGGATTGGAGTCGAATGTTTTAACCACTCACCTATGGCGTCCGTCCTTGGTTATTTGAACAGTCTAGTGGTGATGTGGTAGAAGTGACAATTTTTTATTTCTGTTATTTTTATTTTATTCTTTTTTATCGAGGATAATGGGATAAGCACTCATGTGTTTTTTTTCATTCAGTCTCCGTGTGAATGCAGACAATTCAGACAAAAAGCAGGCAGGCAGGCAGGCAAGCATGGATACACTCTAATCAGCCTATCAATCAGTCCTGAAAGGACCCCGTGGTGTTTGCCTTCACACGTAGATCTCTTTAGTTTTCGGACCTAGCGTCACCTTGCCTTCCCATTTCAGAGAAAACTCTGCATCTCCAGCAGAGATAATGGTTCCAGGGAAAGGGACGGACTTTGTTCTGTCGCGTTCACACGGATGGACGGACAAGGGAAGGACTGTGGGGGGAGAGAGACATGGACAGCTACACTCCCTCCCTCCCTTCCACTCCTATGAGTGTGACCCATGTTCTGATGTCCTCCTCTGATTGCAGAAACCTGTGAAGAGATGGAAAGATTCCAGAGGACCGGTCTTTGTTTGTTGCACACAGGTGACCACTGTCTCCATCCCACAGCGGGCTACTACTCTTTCAGTCCAGCTTAATGTCTGGCTATTGAAGTTGCCGGCACGGCAAGTGCTGTTGTTGGGTGTGTTTTTTTGGCGGTGTTGTTGGACGTTTCCCAGCTAAACACCTCCGAGGTTCCCCCCAGAACATGCGCTCTGACTTGTACTCATTCATCACACCTGGAATCATGAAGACACCGCAAGTACATACTGGATGAGGAGTTTTTACGTGTAGGGCTGTTTTCAAGCACTTCGCCATTTTGGCAGCCATATTCTGACTTCAGTTAACTTTTTCTTATTGCTTAAATTGACAGAGCATATTTTTTTTATTGTGTGCAGGGCCCCTCTGGCTGATGGTCCCGCGGCGGCCTGATATTGCTGGGCTCCCTGTGGGCTTCCGACCCTGAGAATGCGACATAACGAATCTGGGTATGGCTGTGGCGGGGAGATTGAAAGGAGCGGCGTGGGCACAGCAGGAAAGGGACCTCACAGAGGATGAGGCAGCAAAAAAAGTATATATTGTGCTGAGAACTCGTTATAGGTGAAGACAATCTCGCAATAGTATTTCAAAAGATAACAAATTTGTGATGTAGGCATCTGACTACATACTGGATACAAACGGCGCGGAACAGTTTGCGTTTGGATCAGGTGTTAGTGAGGTACACGCAATAGATAGAACGATGTTTGAAACAAACATATTCAAGAGAGGGAGGGAGAGAGAGGGGGTGGTGGAGAGAGATACAGACAGACAGACAGATAGACAGAGCGCGGGCGTGCGCACGCACGCACACACACACACACACACACACACACACACACACACACACACACACACACACACACACAGAGAGAGAGAGAGAGAGAGAGAGAGAGAGAGAGAGAGAGAGAGAGAGAGAGAGAGAGAGAGAGAGAGAGAGAGAGAGAGAGAGATTAAAATTCGTTGTTCTTTGTTTCTTTTTCTGCCCTCCACCTTCCTATCTCCACCTCCGCCCCCCAGAGCAATTTGTAGAGAATACAGAACCGTGTCTCTATCTCCACACACACACAAGCAAGTCTATCTAACAACATACATTAAAGGCTTGACTCACTGTCGGCAAGGTATATATTTTTTTTTAAAAAGAAAAAAAGACAGGTACTGCTGTCAACGTGTCGGTGTTGCGCTGTCACTTTCGTCAGCGGAAAAACCCATCTGACACTTGTACCCTGACAAACCGCATGTTTTCTTGGGAAATGACTTAATGGAAAACAGGCAGGGACATGTTTTGTGGCTGGCTCCCGGTAATGTTATCTGTCACTATTGACAGAGGTGTGTGTGTGTGTGTGTGTGTGTGTGTGTGTGTGTGTGTGTGTGTGTGTGTGTGTGTGTGTGTGTGTGTGTGTGTGCTTACTTTCGTCCGTGTACGAATCACTGAACTAATTTCGACATTCATGTTTGGTAGGCTGTTTCAAGAGCTATTTATCATGAGGGTTTCCCGGTCAGATCTGCCCCCCTTCTGTTCTGTTCTGTTCACTCTCTACACGGCTCCACCTTTTATCTATTTTATTTTATCTTATACCACTTTCATGTATAATACATCGTCATCAGATCAATCATCATTTCTATTGCGATGATTGTCAATTTCAAAGTAGTAAAAATCATGAAAAATCTTGACAAATATGTCCCACTGTCTTCAAGATATTTGAAAACTAGATGGTTCAAAACAAGTTACAGCTGAATGACGATAAAACTAAAGTCATGCTCCTAGGGACAAAACATAAACTCTCCTCCGTCACTACAACTTCAATAGATTTTGGTAGTACCTCAGTTCCTCTGTCCACCTCTGTGAAATATCTAGGTGTTGTTACTGACAACACACTCTCTATGTAAAAATTCATCACCCAGACCTGTCAGTCCTGCAATTATCAGTTGCCCCCTATAAGTGCAAGTCGCAAGTATCTGTCTACTGACGCAGCAACATCCAAGTTTGTCACTTCTCTCATTCTCTCTCAACTGGACTACTGTAATTTACATTTGGCTGGTTTACCAGCATCATCTATCCACTCCCTTCAACGTGATCTAAACTCGGCAGCTCGCCTTGTCCTAGGAAATAAAAAAATCCGAACTCATTACGCCTCTCTTGCAATCTCTTCACTGGTTACCTGTTTCACAAAGAGTAAAGTACAAGATTAATACCCTCTGTTACAAATGAAACAGCAAGGCGATTCACAGAACTTTGTCAGAAGATCCACGACACCAAAGAATGGCCAAAAGAATGGACACAGTCTATTGTAATACCCCTGCCAAAGAAAGGAAACCTCAAACAATGCCAGAACTACAGAACCATCAGTCTCATAAGTCATCCTAGCAAGATCATGCTGCAGGTAGTCCTCAACAGACTGAAAAACCAAGCGGAAAAACTCCTGGCAGAAGAACAAGCGGGCTTTAGACCAAAACGCAGCACAATGGAACAAATTTTCAATCTGAGAATTCTGATAGAGAAGCATCTCCAACACCAAAAAGACTTGTACCACAATTTCATAGACTTCAAAAAGGCCTTTGACAGGGTATGGCATGACGGCCTCTGGCAAGTACTCAGGCACTTCAACATTGACAGCTGTCTAATTGAAGTCATCAAAGCTCTGTACGAGAACGCAGAAAGTGCAGTTTTTATGAATAATCACGTGGGCGAGTTCTTCAAGACCACGGTTGGGGTTCGCCAGGGCTGCCTTCTCTCACCTGTACTCTTCAACCTCTTCCTCGAAAACATCATGACAGAGACACTGCAAAACCACCACACTTCCATCTCCATTGGTGGAAGACCCCTTTGCAACCTCAGATTTGCAGATGACATTGACCTCATGGGCAGCAGCAAACAAGAACTGCAAATCCTCACAGACAATTTAACAGATCGAGCGAGCGCATACGGCATGGAGGTCAGTACAGAGAAATCAAA
>CM060317.1:38613962-38628962 GCA_030674155.1 Stramonita haemastoma | reverse complement strand
TATAATATAATATAATATAATATAATATGATATGATATGATATGATATGATATGATATGATATGATATGATATGAAATGATCTGATCTGATCTGATCTGATCTGATCTGATCTGATCTGATCTGATCTAATCTAATCTAATCTAATCTAATCTAATATAAGTGCGTGCGTGTGTGTGTGTGTGTGTGTGTGTGTGTGTGTGTGTGTGTGTGTGTGTGTGTGATACAGACAAGCGCCTAGGCTACTCATAGGAAGACACTAACTGAAGGACAAGATCATGGCTGGCTTATCAGGGTGTGTGTCCGCTAGTCGATCATACTTCCGCGTGACAGGCCTGTATATCCTTCCGCAGAATGTCTATCTTTGTACTTGTAACTATACAACTCACTCATAAGAAATCTCAGTATTGCGCCTACATCCCAGGGGCGTATTGTATGCACGTGCCTCTCTCTGACATACAGTGTGTGGGAGTGAAAATCGCAGCCCAAATTTTCAGGGTTTTGTTCAAGTTATGATGATGTGTTCGTAAACAGATACGGCCCTTTCTTTTATTATTCCCGTTTTGGTGTAATTTTGCTTTGTTTGAATTGGCTTAGGTTCGCTTTTTGTTTTGTTCTATCACCCGTTTGTTAATTTGTTTACTAGTTTGTTGTTGTTTGTGGTTTATTGTTGTTCTTCTTTTGTTGTTGTTGTTGTTTTTCTTCTTCTTCTTCTTCTTCTTCTTCTTCTTCTTCTTCTTCTTCTTCTTCTTCTTCTCCTTCTTCTTCGTCCTTCAGTTCTTACGTTTATATTTTGGATTTTCTCCCTGTGCCTTTCTAGTCTACTGATAATGAAACTAGTAAAAGAAAATAAAGTAGGAATAGATGATGGTGAAAATAACAGAGAAAGAGGATGAATGGGACAAAGAACAGAAGGAGGTGGATGTAGAGGTGGAAGTGAGGGGGGGGGGGGAGAAGAAGAAGAACCACAAAAACAACAACAACAAGAATAAGAAAAGGAAAAAGGCAATATTGACGATTGTTTTGACAATATAGCCATTATATGTTCAGTATTGATATGAAATATTTTATACACACCCACACCCACACAATATATATATATATATATATATATATATATATATATATATATATATATATATATATATATATACATATATATTTCAAATTTATTACTTAAATATAATTGTCATACCAGCTCATACATTTTTACTGGTACAAATCGTACAAAAGAAATATGCTTCAACAAATATTCGAGAGTCTTCTTAATTAAGCTGAAATTGAGACTTATCTCTCTCACTCCCATGGCAGTCAGTTTATACAGTATATTAAATAACTTGGGTAGTAAAACAACACCTTGGAGAATTCCAGTAGAGATTAGTGTGGTCATTAAAAATACCTCATTGGTAACGGATCCACTGTGTTCCATTCGTTCAAAAAATGAACTTTCCACAGGACAATACTTTCAAGGGCATTCAAATTTTGGCAGATTAAAGTTTATCAGACGTTCCTTTATGTTATCAAAAGCTGATTGAAAATCAATAGAAAAACTACATACAAAGGAAACCTTTTTTTTCTGAAGACATTAACTGCTGTGATGAAAATAGTATGATTGTGGCGTCAGCTGTAGGGTTTGTGCACTGACATTTTTCAGAAGGTACATACCAACATGGGACAAGATGTTCCCATAGGTTGCTTACAGGTAGTTACGTGATCAGATAACAGTTCTTTGAATATAGAAAAGAAAGAAAGAAAGAAAGAAAGAAAGAAAGAAAGAAAGAAAGAGAGAGAGAGGGTATGTGTTGTGTGTGTGTGTGCTTTCATGCTTAGATATGTATGTATGTATGTATGTATGTATGTATGTATGTATGCATGCATGTGTAGACAGGTTCGTTTTTCCCTTTCCACAATAAGGGGTGAATGGGGAGAGGGGGGGATGGTAGGATGATCTCAGGCACTCCACATCTCAAACATGGAGGCCACGCAGGGGTGTTATGGTAACACGTTTTATTGTTTCATTTACCACAAAACAACACACACCTGAAACAAATACAAAATTCAGGTAACTATCCACATTTAAAACACGTCTGAAACAAATCGGAGGATTCGGGTAAGTGCTACTCTATCCACACTTAACAAGGTATATCATTCATGAAAGGCACACATACTGACATAGCAAATACTATTGTCTATGGTCTAGCCGAGTATCAGAACCAAACTCCTTTCATCGCCCACACCAAGATACCAAGTTAATCACAGGGAACCAACAGAGAGTATACAATTGTAAATAACAAATACAAATATTACAATTAACCAGGAAAACCCTTTCCTCAGTACTCTCAGCTGACATTATCCTAAATAATGTCCAACAGAACTTAGTTTATGCTAAGATCTTTTCCACAACATTGGTTCCTATCAAACCTATGGATATCGTAACACAAAAGAGAGAGAGAGACAGAGAGAGAGAGAGAGAGAGAGAGAGAGAGAGAGAGAGAGAGAGAGGGGGAGAGAGAGAGAGAGAGAGAGAGAGAGAGAGAGAGAGAGAGAGAGGGGGAGAGAGAGAGGGTAAGGAAGAGATTGAGCAGGCATAATCTAGCGTCTCAAAAATCACATACAAAACTAGCAGCTTTACGTGCATATGACTGACCATAGTCACACAAGATTACTGAACCCCTTCTACAGTAGTAGAACAATTATCTCAAGGACCAAGCTAGTCCTTACTTTCAGATAACAGACTAACCAGACAACCTTCACAGTTTCCAACTCAACGTTGTCTATTCCGATTAAACTATACCATAATAGTTTAACACATTAAACTATACCATAATAGTTTAACACAATCACTTCGTACTAGTCCACATTAATTTATCTGTGATCACTGCGATTTATATAAACTTCCTCTCGGAATAACACGAAACCAAATCGATAAACATCCAATCAATCATAAAATAAACCCAAGCTCTCACAATTAAATAATAAAAGTCTTACGATTCTCAACCAACTTCTGTGTGTCAAAACAACTACACACACTTTCACTGAACCAAATCCATCATTAAAATCAGTTAGTATAGTCCATCGAATTTGTTTGTCAATTAACCATCACCCTGATAAAACCAAACTACAATAAAAATGTTTCACTTACAGCTCAACCAAAGAACAACTGCTGTATACTAGTGTCGTCACATCGTTGCGCTCTACGGCCCACAAAGCGTCTTGCCGTCCGTCCTCTAGCTGTCGTAGGGAAAGAGTGAGTGACTGACCGATCCTCTCACTTACACAAAGCTTATTCTGCCCTAAAGTCTAAACCAATCATGTCCAGGAGGGTGCCAGCTGATCCAATGATTTCAAAGTTGAAATTCAAAAGAAACCAAGTCAGCAAAATTTCGACCACAACACCAAACTTGTTGAGCAATAACTAGCAGGGCAGACCTGTTAATTGTCGCCAGCTTGTCTCAAGTGGGCAGCCACGCTCGCCTGCCGACTCTCTGTCTCTAATCCTACCCATCCCGCTAACAAAGAAAAGTCCAAGTCGTGTACATGTAGACCTTACGCCAGCCCCTGTAACACTCTTAGAAGAGAAGGGGAAGGAGGAGAGGGGGGGGGAGGAGAGGGTTGTAGTCTAACCTAGTGTCTAGTTATAGTGTCTAAAGTGCACACTATAACACACTCCCCAAGCTTTAAAATGCAATGTCCTCATTGCATGTCTACTGTCCTCATCAACAACATAGCCTGAAAAAAACAACTGAGAACCAACCAATCTGAGAAACCTCTAAATCAAAACTCCTGAAAACTCTCAGATTTTCCATCTGGGCCTGTACCAACTAGGCCTACTTCAAAACCACAACTCCGGCTCCACGACTGACTTCAAAATTACAACACTAAATTTACCCAACAAAATACTATTTGCCATACTCATCATATGCCATCATCTTCCTCATAGTCTCCAGTGTTACCATTAACAAACACAAAAGTTCAATAACAAATACCAACCAGCATAACCATGAAACCATATGCAAAATAATAACAATAATCTTCAAACTCAAACCATTTGCAACACAAAAACACATAAGATCATTCATTGTTACATCAACACATCCTGAAAGGAAAAGAACAAAACATTCATAGTTACTACAACTGCAAATGCCAACCTAGTAACTACAACCACACATCAGCTAGCACATGCTGCAGCCCTGATAGGAATGCCATTTTTCCTACTTGCCATAAACCTATCTCTGCATGGCAAAGGCTCTTTCCTGAACCACTTTCCTCTGTCAGGAACCTTATGGGACAAACCCACATCAGACCTTGGAAAAACATGCTTTTCTCCTTTTGGATGAGATACAACGCCATGCAAACCTACACCAACTGGTTTGCACAAAGATCCCAAAGATCTCGTTTCAGTCACAGTGGTGGACAATTTCTCACTTTGTCCACTACTTCTCCCTGATGGAGAACAACCAGAAATGACTGTTTTGGGTGAAATGGGCAGCAGCACCCATCCACCCTCCTGTGACTCATCCTCAATTCTAGAAGCTAGCAGAGGACTCATACCTGTCTTATCCAAAGACACAGCAGTCACCGCTTCAAAACCCCTCACATCTTTCTTGGGGTTTGAATCCCTCTGAACCGGGTTTTCTTTGGTAGGCTGGTTATTCTTTTTGTTTCGCTTTCTTTTCCGCCTACTCCGTTTCCTTTTCCTACATGGAAACTTGTCAGCAACAGCAGCTAACATTGACTGCACAGACTCTTTCAGTGATTTTATCTTATCTTCTAACACTGATATCTGCTGCTTCTCAATAGTCAAAGTCTTTTTGCTTTCCCTATTCACATTCTCTTCTTGTTCTTCTTCTTCTTCACTCAACCACCTAAACGCTTCCTCCCTAATCTGGAAGAAGGTAGTTTGGGGTTTCCTCCCTACCAAATGGCGCAACTCCCTTCTCAATCCTGGATTGAAAAGTCCCTCAATAAACCTATCCCTTAACAGGAAATCAGAGAGGGCGTCTGCCTTCCTCATGTGGATGGACCTCTCAAGGTCCCTCAACACATGCGAGTAGTCCAGGACCGACTCTTCCGGCATCTGGTCCCGACTGTAAAAGACAGACAGGAGAGTGGTGATCCGCCGCCTGTCACCAAACACGGCCCTGAGGATGTTGAAAATCTTCTCTGGGGTGTTGGTTTCCTCCAACGTGTGCAGCTGTATTTCTCTACGAGCCACCCCCTTCAGGTGGCTATAGATGTAGTATGCAGCCATCTCCTCTCTCATAGGGTAGGCTGCCAGGACTCGCTCCACCTCCAGTGAGAAGTCCTCAAGTGACACATCTGTCACATCACCAGAGAAGTGCTGCAGTTCAGGCGGGGAAAAACATCTCGTCTCCTTGTATGCCATGGTAGTCGGCTGAGCTGTGTGTGTGTGTGTTACGGTAAAATAAAACTGACCTGCAATCCTGCTCGCAGCGCCAATTGTAGACAGGTTCGTTTTTCCTTTCCACAATAAGGGGTGAAGAATGGGGGAAGGGGAATGGTAGGATGTCTCAGGCACTCCACATCTCAAAGTATTGATGGAGGCCACCAGGGGTGTTATGGTAACACGTTTTATTGTTTCATTTACCACAAAACAACACACACCTGAAACAAATACAAAATTCAGGTAACTATCCACATTTAAAACACGTCTGAAACAAATCGGAGGATTCGGGTAAGTGCTACTCTATCCACACTTAACAAGGTATATCATTCATGAAAGGCACACATACTGACATAGCAAATACTATTGTCTATGGTCTAGCCGAGTATCAGAACCAAACTCCTTTCATCGCCCACACCAAGATACCAAGTTAATCACAGGGAACCAACAGAGAGTATACAATTGTAAATAACAAATACAAATATTACAATTAACCAGGAAAACCCTTTCCTCAGTACTCTCAGCTGACATTATCCTAAATAATGTCCAACAGAACTTAGTTTATGCTAAGATCTTTTCCACAACATTGGTTCCTATCAAACCTATGGATATCGTAACACAAAAGAGAGAGAGAGACAGAGAGAGGAGAGAGAGAGAGAGAGAGAGAGAGAGAGAGAGAGAGAGAGAGAGGGGAGAGAGAGAGAGAGAGAGAGAGAGAGAGAGAGAGAGAGGGGGAGAGAGAGAGGGTAAGGAAGAGATTGAGCAGGCATAATCTAGCGTCTCAAAAATCACATACAAAACTAGCAGCTTTACGTGCATATGACTGACCATAGTCACACAAGATTACTGAACCCCTTCTACAGTAGTAGAACAATTATCTCAAGGACCAAGCTAGTCCTTACTTTCAGATAACAGACTAACCAGACAACCTTCACAGTTTCCAACTCAACGTTGTCTATTCCGATTAAACTATACCATAATAGTTTAACACATTAAACTATACCATAATAGTTTAACACAATCACTTCGTACTAGTCCACATTAATTTATCTGTGATCACTGCGATTTATATAAACTTCCTCTCGGAATAACACGAAACCAAATCGATAAACATCCAATCAATCATAAAATAAACCCAAGCTCTCACAATTAAATAATAAAAGTCTTACGATTCTCAACCAACTTCTGTGTGTCAAAACAACTACACACACTTTCACTGAACCAAATCCATCATTAAAATCAGTTAGTATAGTCCATCGAATTTGTTTGTCAATTAACCATCACCCTGATAAAACCAAACTACAATAAAAATGTTTCACTTACAGCTCAACCAAAGAACAACTGCTGTATACTAGTGTCGTCACATCGTTGCGCTCTACGGCCCACAAAGCGTCTTGCCGTCCGTCCTCTAGCTGTCGTAGGGAAAGAGTGAGTGACTGACCGATCCTCTCACTTACACAAAGCTTATTCTGCCCTAAAGTCTAAACCAATCATGTCCAGGAGGGTGCCAGCTGATCCAATGATTTCAAAGTTGAAATTCAAAAGAAACCAAGTCAGCAAAATTTCGACCACAACACCAAACTTGTTGAGCAATAACTAGCAGGGCAGACCTGTTAATTGTCGCCAGCTTGTCTCAAGTGGGCAGCCACGCTCGCCTGCCGACTCTCTGTCTCTAATCCTACCCATCCCGCTAACAAAGAAAAGTCCAAGTCGTGTACATGTAGACCTTACGCCAGCCCCTGTAACACTCTTAGAAGAGAAGGGGAAGGAGGAGAGGGGGGGGGAGGAGAGGGTTGTAGTCTAACCTAGTGTCTAGTTATAGTGTCTAAAGTGCACACTATAACACATGCATGCATGCATGCATGCATGCATGCATGCATGCATGCATGCATGTATGTATGTATGTATGTATGTATGTATGTATGTATGTATGTATGTATGTATGTATGTATGTATGTATGTATCTGAATAGCTGTGCTGCAGGAGTATGACTGTCTGTCCATCCTGTTTATCTCTGTATCCATCCATCCATCCATCCATCCATCCATCCATCTATCTATCCATCCTCATTAAAAACGATGCTCCAGTTTTGTTCTGTTTCAAGTTGTTGTTTTTTCTCCCCCTGGTAAACAAGGGCAGGATGAGTCACCCCAGTGACGACGATGCTCAGCCAAAGTCATGTCAGTGGGCCTAATTAATTAATTAGTTCCTGCTGAGGTATGCGTGCATGCTCCCGGATCTTAAGGCGAAGACCGCAAGAAAAGTGTGTCGTGTCGCAATGGCGACAGTGAATATTTTTTCCTATCATCCGTGTACTGATGAGTTTCTTTTCTTCGAGGGGGGGGGGGGGGGGGGGGGGGGGGGAGGATTGGAGGAGGAGAGAGAGAGAGAGAGAGAGAGATGAGAGAGAGAGAGGAGAGGAGAGAGAGAGAGAGAGAGGAGAACCTAACCCGCCCTTTTCTGTCTCTCCCTAGTGACACAGAAAGCGTTCATCACTTGCATGGTAAGGTAATGAACGATGAATGTGAATAAATCATATTATTTTGAGTCTGCGCTGAGATGAAGGAAAGTAGATCAGATCAGGGGTTTAGACTCTCGACTTGAGATAGGTTGTTGTTGTTGTTGTTGGTGGTGGTGGTGGTGGTGGTGGTGGTGGAGGTGGTGGTGGTGGTGGTACATGTCACCTATATTCTTCTTCTTCTTCTTCTTCTTTGAAAACTCAGACAGCAACTATTCTTGTTTGTTATATGGGAAAAGATGTGATGTGCTGCCGTTAAGGGCCTGTCAAGTCAGGACCAGCACATCTAACTCAGGCATGGGAGATTATTGTTATCTTTTAAGTCTTTCTAAAGAAAAAAAAAAGTAGTAGGACGGGACCAAGAAGGAAGAAAAATAGACAAGAAAGAGGTGACAGGAAGAAAAGCAACAAGGCAGAACCAAAGAGAGGGACAGTAAAGAGGGAATTGCTAACACAGACTGTCTAGATATGGCTTAAGTCCTCCTGGGTCACCCCGTGTGGGGATATATTAGACTGGTGTGTATAGGCTGAAGATAGAATTTGCAGAAGTTGGGGATGCACTTTATACTGACAGGCTCCCAGCACCCCCAGGGTAGGGGGGGTGGGGGGGGGCAGAATTTTACAATCTGACTCCTTCCTCCCACCTGAGAATTGTTGTCAGACAGATACAAAAGTACACACTGGGATGAGAAGTTTGTGCGCAAGACACTGTTGCAAGGACCTTGCCATAATTATAACACTGGAAGCCAAACTCAGAGAAGGACTTGAGATATGAAGAGTTAAGGTTTTAAGCTCATCCCCACCCCCTCTCCAATTGTTCACACAGGCACTGACTACACTCCTAGCAGCTCCTTCAGGATGAAGCTGTGAATGAATTGGGAGCGCACTCATAACAGCTTGATCGCACGTTAAAGAACCATTCATCTTTCCCGGAAGAGTTGGCTAGTTATAGCCTGAGGACTGACTAAACACCTTAATACCAAAATTGCACCCAGGGCTTTACAAGTGCACTGCACTGGGCTTATGCTATCAGCAAAGCTTTGCCAAACGATAAAAAAAAGAAAAAAAGAAAAGCAGATGTGTTGTACCATACATAAGGCTATCAAGTTCAGCAGTTGGTGGGGATTGTTCCCCTTGGAAAAACCGAAAATGTATACAGTGATTTGAAATAGGGTGGTGAAGGAGAGGGGGAGGAAAGGGGGAGGAAGAAGGGGAGGGAAAGGACAGACAGAAGCCTGCTGCACACATTGCCTTCAGGTAAAGAAAGAAGATTTACCACAAAGCCCCCTAGGTATGTCGGCTAGTAGCTATTCATCAATTCCATTTTACAGTTTGGACTTGAATTCACGACGTTGTGTCACTTTGAACTTCCCTCACAGGCAACGAAAGTAGCACTTCGGCAGGCATGTTGTCCTTGTACTGATGTAAAAGTCGGGTGACAATCATCCCCCCCTCCCACCAATCCACCCCCCCCCCTTCCTTTCATCCCTCCTATCCATACACTTAGAACTCCCAACTCTTCAGGTAGCAGTGTAGGACCTAAGGGCTTCCTCTCAGCCCAGAGAGCAAGCTCTTTGGGTAACCCCCTTCGCGACACCCTCACGGAAGCGGTTGTTGACGTACTTGAATTGTTGTTGGTCTGGCTTAACGTCCAGCCAACCATTGCCCGGGGCTATCTACACAAAGGCCTGTAACAGGGGGTACAGCTGGAAAAGAAAAGTTCTCCTGTTGATTTTGCTTGGGCTTTCCTACAGAGAAGTCCTATATTCTGGCCAGTTAAAGCCCTCGTGCATTTGGGTTCTCCACAGGCAACACTTTCTCTCGTTTTCAGATACTTTTTGCTGGTTTTGCCAAATGGTGAGACTGGAATGGTAGAACTGCCGGCATGTCCAAATTGTGCCAGATTATTGGTGGTGAACCATAGTAGGAAATCCCCATCCACTTTTACAGTGTGCATGAATATGGCGTCCACACGTGAAGGAAAAGTACCATCACGTGAGCCCATCTGCTCCTATAGTGAACATAATACACTGTCTGTGTGCTCCCGGCTACTTCTATTAGGAATGCAAGAGGGTTCCAAAGCTGAGGGGGATTAGTGGTGTAGCCTAGCAGCAACGCACTTGTTTGAAAAGTGAGAGGTTGCCGGTTTGATTCATGGCTGAAATCGGACTTTCTCCTATTGGCTAACATAAACCATAAGGGATGATCTGGATGCTTGTTATTAAGGTGGTACGAAAAAAACACCACAGGTCCCGTGTGGAATACCTATCCAATGCACGTAAAAGAACCTTTGCAAAGTTCCGAAGAAGAAAAGCCACCCTGATAAAGAAACAGTCTATGGACAAAGATTCAACAGTCATCATTAAAAGTTTTCCCCAAAAGCTGTACATTTAGAAATTTAAATTTTACATGACCTTAATTTAAAAGTATAAATCGTAACTCTACTTACCAGTTACAGATGGTGGATCTGTGGTCTAGTAGGCAACGCCCCTGCCTAGAAAGCAAAAAGTCTGAGTCGGAGTGTGCGGTGGTTCGAATCCCGTTTGGATCCAAAACTTTTCTCTCATCCATTAGACCATGAGTGGTGGTCTGGGTGCTAGTCTTTCAGATGAGATGATAAACCAGGTCCCGTGTAATACAGTTCATTATTTAACACACGTAAAAGAACCCACAGCAACAAGGGGGTTGTCCTTGGCAAAATTCTGTAGAAAAAAGCCACTCTGATAAGGAAACATATACAGTTGCAGACAGGAAAATGAAAAAGAAAAATAATGGGTAGGCATTGCACTTGTTCTCCCCGGGAGGGTAACCGGAATTTCACGCAGAGAAATCTGCTGTGACATAAAGTGGTATAAAATGAAATAAAATAAAGCTAGAACCATTACGTGTATTTAGTTGATCACATTTATAAAAACACATTTATTTTATTCAATGTTACTAGTAAAATTATTCAACTTCAGACAACCAAGCCCACGAAACCATGCCATGCGTGAGAAAGGAAGATTGCCATTTTTATATCATTACTCTTGTTCTCTTTAATCTGGTTTCACCGGTCTGTGTCAGGTTACCTTGATAAGCTGCCTCTGTAGCTGTTGATAATGAATTCTAAATGTCAGCAGGGCCTAATAGTGAACATGGCCTTTTTATTCCTCCTGCTTGTTATGTCTGTCGCTTTTGACTCTGCTCTAGACTTCAATCAAACACCAGTACACAGCAGTTGTCATCACTTGAGGACATTGATCAACAAACAAAACACAAAATAAGCAAGCAAGCAAACAAACAAACAAGCAAACAAACTAGAAGGGTCAAAATCATAAATTCGTTTCCAAGAACGTGATCTACTTTGAGACAATGTCACTTGCAACATTAAGGACTGGGGCAAATTCATTATTATTATTAAAAGTTCTTGAGTTGCCTTCAGCGCCTGGGCTTTATCACAGTTCCTGATTTAACCATTGATGCAGGGAGCAACAGCTAAATGAGAGGCTGTATGATCAGTGGCTTTCCCACTCATGGAATTCCACTTTACAGCTTAATCTTTAGTGATGACTATGACTCTGACAAGGAGGCTTGACTTGCATAGTCCTTATGTGCTGCAGCCCAGGGGGCTAGTTGGCCTCTGGAGAACATCTCCAACGCTGATTGTCCTTATGCCTTCTTGGCCGAGTGAGTGAGGATGTATTGTGGGCATGGCATCTCCAGTATAATCAAATTTCTGTCCAGTTTCCGAAACAGCAGCTGCCTCCTCTGCTGTTTTGGAGGTCATCGTTGAACACGATGGAAAAAAACAACAAGAACAAAACAAACATTGAGTTTATTCAGATCAAAACTGAGAAATCCTACCGACATCGGATTGGTAAGATACGTATAATTTTAGGACACACACACACACATGCACGCGCGCGTGCACGCGCGCGCGCACACACACACACACACACACACACACACACATACACACACAAGATTAGCAGCACACATTGTACTTTTTTTCATCCGATCCCCCGTGTGTATGCACTTTGGTAACTATTATCATCTGTTCCCACGGCACACAATGGCCTACTCTTACGAAAAGCGGAACAGGATTTAACGTGTGCCAAGATGTTCGGCGTGCGTTCGCACACAGGGCCTCGGTTTACAGTCTCATCCGAAAGACTTTTGGGGAGAGTGGAGTCAGCACTGATGTTAACCCCAGGGGAAAAATCCCCTCCAATACAACGGGAATCGAACTCGGGTCGTCACATTGCCAGCGCAATGTTCTGACCATTAGGCTATGTGTGTGTGTGTGTGTGTGTGTGTGTGTGTGTGTGTGTGTGTGTGTGTGTGTGTGTGTGTGCGCGCGCGCACACGTGTAAGTATGTGTGTGTATGCAGACATGAGCGACAAACCTGAGAGAGAGAGAGAGAGAGAGAGAGAGAGAGAGAGAGAGAGAGAGAGAGAGAGAGAGAGAGAGAGAGAGAGAGAGAGAGAATACTTTTAAACCAACCACACACACACACACACACACACACACACACACACACACACACACACACACACACACACACAGAGTCTCATGTAGGCTGTTGTGTACACACACACACACACACACACACACACACACACACACACACACACACACACACACACGCGCGCGCGCGCGCGCGCACACACACAGACACACACTTACTCACACACGCACGCACGCGCGCGCGCACACACACACACACGCACACACACACACACACACACCGACCCAGTGTTTGCCCCAGTGAAAACAGTTATTAGGCTAGCCTATTCTGCTGTTGGCCGACCATGTGCTTGGCCTAGGCTAGCCTACAAGCGTCGAGTCAGCGTGGTCGCGGGGAGGTTTTAGTCCTAGCAAGGCCCATTGACTGGGAGCTTCCCACTTCCCGCTCACAGCACTCAGTGACTAACCCGCAGTACACGCCTTGTGAAGAAGTTTGCCACCCAGAACAGGCCAGGCATAGGCTGGACTAGCCTACCCCGAAACACCAACGCATACTCGGAAGAGACCATAGTTTTGAGGGTTGTCACTTGTACAGTTGGGATAGAACTTTTTAAAGTTACTAAAGTTTTTGCGTTCCATCACTTAGAAACATTCTGTCACCAGCGATTTTCAGAGACAGTAGAAAGCGTAGTCAAGACATAGGCCTCTAGGCTATAGCCAGTATAGGCATAGACTCTAACTGTGCTGCACTCCTCAATCGCTATCCCACGCCGTGACGTCACTCAGGTACAAGCAGACGACAACTGGCCGTTCGCACACACTAGAAAAGAATTCATTCGATTGTTTAGTGTTCGATAGGACCAGTTTGGATTGGAAACGTGTACAGTGAACCACACACGTATTTTGTGCACAATGGAGTACAGGTTGCTGTGTTCGCTGATTGTGATGACGATCTGCATGTCTGTGAGCTCAGGTTAGTGTCAAAAGTTTTCATTGTGGGTTTTGTACTAGGCCTACTTGGCCTGCCTGTGTGTATGACTTGGCCTATGTCAGTGTGTGTGTGTGTGTACTGGGCCTTACACAAAGGCAGAAGATGTGAAGTATGTAGTAGGCCTAGGCCAAGTATCTTTGGCCTAGGCCTAGTGTACATTCGGGGGTTCAAGCAAAACCAACATTAATTAATACAAACAAAAGTGACAGGGGTGGGGGGTAACGCCTACAGTATGGGCCAATATTTTTAAAAACAGTCAGTAGCCTATATGGCTTAAAATTCTAAATTACTTTTCTGATATTATACGTATACATGTGCATATTGCATGTAAATTGTAAGGCCACGCTTTAGCCTAAGCCTAGGTTTCCTTTAGAAAGGAGTATATAGTATGAATATTGTATTACATGGGACAATACCTGGTTTGCCTAGCCGGCCTATGCTACCCACTAGCCCTCTTCCGAAGACAAGGGGACGAGGCCCAGGCCTAGGCCTAGCCTAGCCTAGTTGAAAAGTGTTATAGTTAGACCTACAGAAGGCTGATAATGGACACAGTAGGCTACTTACTTATGCCTACAAAATGTTTCGAATTTTCGTTGGTTTTTTGTTGTTTGTTTTAATCTAAGCAGCTTTGACTGACTTAAATATAAACAGTATGAGTATGCCTTTAAAACTGACGCCCACTTGAGCATGTCGAGAGGTTGAGTTTTTTTAAATGAGACGAATGCAGATTACAAATTGAATAGGAGAAGCGTGGGGCACTCTGATATAATTATAAATTATCAGTCTATTAATTAAATGGCTTCAGTCCCTGTAGTTGGGAATTTGGAATGAAAACTTCAAGGTCTGAGAATTTATACCGTTAGCCTTGCCGACCACTTAGTTCTTTTCGTGCTGTAGTCGACGCGATAGGAGGCGTGAACACATAAAATGTCTCTCATTCTGTCTGTCTGTCTGTCTGTCTGTCTGTCTGTCTGTCTGTCTGTCTGTCTCTCTCTCTCTCTCTCTCTCTCTCTCCTCTCTCTCTCTCTCTCTCTCTCTCTCTCTCTCTCTCTCTCTCTCTCTCTCGTGAGGGGGAGGGGAGGGGGAAGGGCATTCCGATTACAACATTTCAGTCCCAGCATGTCGCTTTTTTACTTTTTGCTATGTTACAAGGATCCTGTCGCGTCCGCCTTTAGCTCAAATCAGTTCAGACGCGCACACACGCACCCATCTCCCCCTCGCCCCCCCCCCCCCCCCCAAAAAAAAAAAAACCCAAACAAGCAAACAAAAAAAAACCCACACTACTATAGTACTCAAACCAAATAAAAAAGCAAAAGCAAAACACAAAACAACAACAGAACCAAAAACAAACCAACCAACAACAACAAAAAAAACAATCGAACGCACAAACCAGCCACATGAGAATACTTTCTGTTCACATGATGCTATAGTGTGTGTGTGTGTGTGTTTGGGGGGGGGGGGTCGTGTGTGTGTGCATGCGCGCGTGCGCGCGCGCGTGAGAGAGAGAGAGAGAGAGAGAGAGAGAGAGAGAGAGAGAGAGAGAGAGAGAGGAGAGAGAGAAGAGAGAGAGAGGAAATCTAAATTAAGTAGGACTTATTACTCAAATCATTGCAAATATAATCTTTATGTCCAAAGGTGATAG
>CM060317.1:38603188-38608862 GCA_030674155.1 Stramonita haemastoma | reverse complement strand
GAGAGAGAGAGAGAGAGAGAGAGAGAGAAACTCTCAGACAGACAGACAGACAGACAGACAGACAGACAGACAGACAGACAAGACAGACACTGATGAAAAGAGGCGCGAGAAAAAGCATAACACTATATTATATATATATTAACTCTGGGTGCAGAGGTAAGTGGGATCGTGCTCTGTGCCTGATAATCATTTTAACGGCCTTGTTCTGGCCAGTGCACATCCTCTGTTACTAATGCAGCTGAATGCTGGCCTACGCTACGCTACACTACAGAGCTCCACAAAACGACACATCACTTTAGCTAGGAGAAGAAAAAGAAGAGCACAGAGTAAATAGACAGACAAACAAAGCATATCCCGAATTTTTGTTTTGGTTTGGTTTTGTTGTTAACAATAACAGACAGAGACAAGAGGAGACGGAAAACAAAATGTATTTAATGAATCACACTGCAGTCAAAACAACACCCACTCACTTTAGTTTTGGTAAGCCGTAAGGTGACTGAGAGGTGAAATGCCGGCACAACTTTAAAAAAAAAAGAAGTAAATTTTTTTTTTTTAAAGGTTTCGTTGAGCCATTGTTCTTTATTCGTGGTGTCTGATTTTCTTTTGTCTCACACTGAGGGAACATAAAGAAACTTGGAAAGATAAAGAAAAGCCCTCCCCCCCCCCCATCCACCCCCCCCCTCTCCACGCCACCACCACTACAAACCGAAAAGGAAAGAAAAGAAAAAGCATGCAAGAAGAAAGAAATGAAAGACAAGAGAAGGAAAAAAAAACCTCGCTCCAAAAGTAGTGGCTGTGTCAGTCTTTATCCATTATTGTCGGAGAGAGAGAAGAGAGAGAGAGAGAGAGAGAGAGAGAGAGAGAGAGAAGAGAGAGAGAGAGAGAGAGAGAGAGAGACAAAGACAGACAGACAGACAGACACACACACACACACACACACACACACACACCACACACACACACACACACACACACACACACACAGAACATCTTGCGCACATGTTAAATCCTGTTCCGCTTTTCGTAAGAGTAGGCCATCGTGTGCCGGTGGAACAGATGACATTTACAGAACTGCATACACACGGGACTGGATGTAAAAAAAAGCACAAAGAGTGCTTATCCCATTATCCTCGATATAAAAGAATAAAATAAAAAAATAAAAAATAAAATAATCACAGATATAAAAAAAAAAAGGGGGGGGGGGGGGGGGGGGGGGGGGGGGGGGGATACTAGGGAAGAGATACAGACAGTGCGGAAGTAACCCCCGTGTTCCCTAAACATTATCATGCCCACAAAGGTCAAATCATTTTTCAGCCATGACACGTTGTTAATTTTTAAAGGTCAAACAGAGTGAGGCAACCATTCCTTGCAAGTCCCGGTTCTTTTTCTAATCCTTGAATTTATATCAATTGGGCAAAGCCAAGATTAGTTTGCAGCTAGTTCCTTTGAATGTCATTGCACCACGGAATTAGCATACAGTGGTTTGTTGTTGTTGTTGATTGTTTTCTTTTGGGGTGGTGGGGGTTGATAGAACCTCATACTTCACTTGGGTAACGTTGGTTTGCTCCCAAATTTCACCCAAGCGCTTGTTAACCTGGAGTTCCGAAAATGTTGAGATTACGTCCTCATGGCAATATATAACCTTTAGGGACAAGTTGGTGTGGGTGCAAGCATCCACGGAGAAGTCAGTTTTGTTGTTGTTCACAGTTGTTCTTATCACCTCAAAACTGGAGTTGTCAATAAGATTATATATGAAAGTCTCAGCGGAGTTACGGGACTGTTGCTGAAAATAAGGCAACATTCCGTCTCACCTGACTGGCGCCCACAAACTCGTTATGAAAACGGAAGTTCGTGGGGTGGGGATGGTTTTTTTGTTTGTTTGTTGTTTTTTTACACACACACACACACACACACACACACACACACACTGACGAGAGAGAGAGAGAGAGAGAGAGAGAGAGAGAGAGAGAGAGAGAGAGAGAGAGAGAGAGAGAGAGATGTTTTCTTTTTGTTTGGTTGGTTAGTATTTTCTTTAAATAGTAGCTGCTTCATTTATTGATCGTCTGTGACGTTCTTGTCCCGCTATTTCCACGCCGTGACCCAGCCAGATCCAGATCATATCATCTGTAGATTAGTCATGCCAAGTCATGCCAGATCTAGATCGTATCATGTGTAGACTAGTCATGCCAAGTCATGCCAGATCTAGATCTTATCATCTGTAGACTGGTCATGCCAAGTCATGCCAGGTCTAGATCTTATCATCTGTAGACTAGTCATGCCAAGTCATGCCAGATCTAGATCATATCATCTGTAGATTAGTCATGCCAAGTCATGCCAGATCTAGATCTTATCATCTGTAGACTGGTCATGCCAAGTCATGCCAGATCTAGATCTTATCATCTGTAGACTAGTCATGCCAAGTCATGCCAGATCTAGATCTTATCATCTGTAGACTAGTCATGCCAAGTCATGCCAGATCTAGATCTTATCATCTGTAGACTAGTCATGCCAAGTCATGTCAGATCTAGATCATATCATCTGTAGACTGGTCATGCCAAGTCATGTCAGATCTAGATCATATCATCTGTAGACTAGTCATGCCAAGTCATGTCAGATCTAGATCATATCATCTGTAGACTAGTCATGCTAAGTCATGTCAGATCTAGATCATATCATCTGTAGACTGGTCATGCCAAGTCATGTCAGATCTAGATCATATCATCTGTAGACTAGTCATGCCAAGTCATGTCAGATCTAGATCATATCATCTGTAGACTAGTCATGCTAAGTCATGCTTTGTCGCAATGGGTTTGCGTTATCTTGCCAACAAAAGGTTTTCCTCAGCAACTTTGTCAGTTTTTTGGGGTTTTTTTTTTATCGTTCCTCGGCTAGAGCTCAGGGTTAGGGGGTAGGCCTCAGGTGAGATTTTGCATTATATGCGACTGTTTTTGCCCACCATGGAGGCAGTTGTATTCTATCTGTGGGGATAGGCCAACTGGATGTGAGCTTTTTTTTTTTTCTTCTTTTTAAAAATTTTTATAAAGAACTCTTCCTTTCAAAAATCTTGCACGGGGGAGAGTGAGGATTGTGCACATTCTCTTTCCCAAACCATAATGTAATATCGGTTTACAGCAACTTTACAGCGCTTTGATTGTTTTTTGCAAGATATAGCCCTATATTAATTCCATTTGTTATTATTGTTACGAACTTGCAGACCAAAAAAACAAACGAAACAAAAAAAGTCCAGAGATTGCAATGGATCTGCACAGAGCACAACAAGCAAAACATCGAAAGGCCACACACCCAAAGTGTTACAACCAAAAGAAAGGGGGGGGGGGATACCTCAGTAAAGTAAACCCACCCACCCCCCACCCCAAAAGAAAGAAAAAGAATAAACAAACCCCAACCAAATAAACCAAAAAACACAAAAACCAACAACAAACAACCATTTCATTTCCATTTAACTCACCATGTCTAGTGCACTATTCATCTTTCAGTCTTGTGGTAAGGGTTTGCTTATGAGTAGTCACTTCGAAATTATATGAATTTCTCAACTGCAGACTCAGGACAAAGTGGTGATTTGTTGACCAGTAGCAACACCAGTCACCAAAAAAAAAAATCCTAAGCTTACTTTTAAAAAAACAAAAATCACCTACTAAGGCTGGCACAAAGCAGACAAGACTGCAGTTCTGCCCCCCCCCCCCCCCCCCCCCCCCCCCCCCCCTGTGTACACAGAGAGCTAAGTCAAATAAAGTGTGGAAACAGGGACACACGTCGTCAGTGGGAAATTTATACGTGACAGTACAATACCATCCAGTTTCTTTTGAAAAACTGCACGGGAGGATAATAATCTACGCTTCTTTTCATAATCCCTGTGACAACAGAAAGAAAAAAAGGGAAAGATCTTACAATGCTGGCAAGTATCTCAAATAACACTCTGGGAGCTGCACGTGTTGTATAAAGGATAAGACCAGATCTCATTTCAATTTTAGAGTAGAGATATACATGCACCCCTCCTCCCCCCCCCCCCCCCCCCCCCCGCCCCCCTTTAGTATCTTCTGATTCAGATCATTGTCAATGATTTTTTGTGTATAACTTAAAAGTGTGTAGACTTAGCACACACCGTCAGAAATCAGAAACATGTATGTTTATATACAACAAACACAGTCTGTCAGAGAAGTTCAGTTAAGAATGGGATGTGCATGATGGGGAGAAAGAGATGATAATAATGATATGTCTGTCAGTTGGTCCCAGTTTGTCTCCTTGTCAGTCTGCAGGTCAGTCTTTGTCTCTGTTTCTGTCTCACTGTATCTTATTAGTCTGTCTCAGTGTCTTGTCTTGTCTTCTCTGTCTGTCTGTCTGTCTGCATGTTTGTCTGTCTGTCTGCATGCCTGTCTGTCTGAATGTCTATTCTGTCTGTCAGTCTCTGTCTCTGTCTGTCTCTGTTTGTTTGGCTGTCTGTCTGTCTGTCTCAGAGTCAGACTCTCTCTCTCTCTCTCTCTCTCTCTCTCTCTCTCTCTCTCTCTCCTCTCTCTCTCTCTCTCTCTCTTCCTCTCTCTCTCTCTCTCTCTCTCTCTCTCTCTCTCTTCTCTCTCAAGGACAGGTGATCACACTTGATATGTTTTGGCAGTTGCCACATATGTCATGAGGTTTTGTTTTGTTTTTGCTTTATTTGCTCTGCTATGCTTTGTTTACCCATTGTTGGGGCTGGTGGCCTGAAGAATAAATCTTTGTTCATTGTTCATCGTTGTTAACTCTCTCTCTCTCTCTGCACCCCCCCCCCCCCCCCCCCCGTACCGTCCTCTCCCTCGCCCCCCCACCCCCACTTCCTTCCCTCTTTCTCTAGAACTATCTTTTTTTTCTTTTTTATTCCCAATCTCATCTTCCATGGTCTCGGCTTACACCTTCAACCCCCCATTTCCACCCAACCACCCCACCACCACCACCACCACCACCACCACCACCACCACCACAACCACCACCACCACCACCACCACCACCACCACCACCACCACCACCACCACAACCACCACCACCACCACCACCACCACCACCACCACCTACCACCTCCACCACCCCCACCACCACCACAACCACCACCTCCACCACCACCACCACCCTCCACCACCACCACCACTACCACTACCACACCACCACCACCACCCTCCACCACCACACTACTACTACCACCACCACCTCCACCACCACCACCACCACCACCACTACCACCATCACACACTACCACCTCCACCACCACTACCACCTCCACCACCACCACTACCACCTCCACCACCACCACCCACCACCACTACCACCTCCACCACCACCACCTCCACCACCTCCACCACCACCACCACCCCCGCTACCGCCTCCACCACCACCACTACCGCCTCCACCACCACCACCTACCGCCTCCACCACCACCATCTCCAGCACTCCAGCATGACCTGCACTACCACAAACACCACCTCCACCTCCTCCTTCATCTCCTCCTCCTCCTCCACCTCCTCCTCCTCCTCCTCCTCCACCTCTTCCTCCTCCTCCTCCTCTTCCTCCTCCTCCTCCTCCTCCTACCTCCTCCTCCTCTACCTCCTCCTCCTCCTCCTCTACCTCCTCCTCCTCCTCTACCTCTTCCTCCTCCTCCACCTCTTCCTCCTCCTCCTCCTCCTCCTCC
>CM060317.1:38570688-38600688 GCA_030674155.1 Stramonita haemastoma | reverse complement strand
TTTGTAATGGAATCTGTACTTTCAAGCTTCCAGCCAAGAGTTCAGCTCATGAAACATCGTGCCACCATGGCTAGATTGGGAAGTGCATGATCCAGCCAGATTTTGTAGCACCCAAGATAACTGTATATATCATGATATTGAGGGGAATGAGAAGGCTGTATTGACCCTGAGCTCTCATTTACCATTAACATACCAGGATAGAGTGAGTGAACGGGGCAAAGCTTTCTGTCTTTTCACATTATTATAATCCAGAGAAAGTGTCACATAAGGAACAAGCACAGATGGAAAGAAAGCAATCGCTCAAATTGCAGTCTTTAGCCAAGAGCTTTGAAAGAATTTTGAAGCAGGGAAGTGTTGAATTCAGAAGATTTTGTCTCATTTAGCCAAGAGCTTTGAAAGAATTTTGAAGCAGGGAAGTGTTGAATTCAGAAGATTTTGTCTCATTTAGCCAAGAGCTTTGAAAGAATTTTGAAGCAGGGAAGTGTTGAATTCAGAAGATTTTGTCTCATTTAGCCAAGAGCTTTGAAGGAATTTTGAAGCAGGGAAGTGTTGAATTTAGATTTTGTCTCATTGAAAGAATTTTGAAGCAGGGAAGTATTGAACTTAGAAGATTTTGTCTCATTTACCCAAGAGCTTTGAAAGAATTTTGAAGCAGGGAAGTGTTGAATTCAGAAGATTTTGTCTCATTTAGCCAAGAGCTTTGAAGGAATTTTGAAGCAGGGAAGTGTTGAATTTAGATTTTGTCTCATTGAAAGAATTTTGAAGCAGGGAAGTATTGAACTTAGAAGATTTTGTCTCATTTACCCAAGAGCTTTGAAAGAATTTTGAAGCAGGGAAGTGTTGAATTCAGAAGATTTTGTCTCATTTTGCCAAGAGCTTTGAAGGAATTTTGAAGCAGGGAAGTGTTAAATTCAGAAGATTTCGTCTCAAAGTTCATAGATCCCTTGTTGCTGGTTTGCTTCCCTGTACTTTTCGTTGGTCCTTAATTAACCAGATCCCTGTGCTGCGTGTGCAGATGACGTGGAGTCGGTGACCATGCAGTTTGATGGGGAGGAATCTCTCACCGGAGAGGTCAGGGAGCCCATCCAGCGTGAGGAGGGCCGGTATGGAGTGACGTGTTCCGCTTACGGCTTCAACCCGATGCTTCCATCCACATTTTCCTGGGAGACGAGGAACAGGAGACGGGAGGCACCAAACTCATGCTGGACCAGCGGCGGTCCAAAATGGCCAGCGCCCGTCGCTACGAAGCCTCGGCCACGGCCACCAAGATCGACCTGACCGCGGCCAACACTGGCCACCATCTGCGCTGTGTGGCCAAGGGCGGCTTTGATGGGGCCGTGGCCGTAGAGGCCAGTGTGCCACTGTCCGTCATCGCTCGTGAGTAGCAGTAGCCACCTCAAGTTCTGTGCTCAGAAAGAAGTTGGCCAGGGAGATTTTTTGCAATGCTCCACACACACACACACACACACACACACACACACACACACACACACACACACACACACACACACACACACACACACCTTTTATCTTTTTTTGTTTTGTTTTTTGTGGTGAGTTTTTTTGTTTAGAGGGCCAGATATATATAAAAAAAAAAAGCTTGTGATGCTTAATCTATTACCCCACCCTCCACCCACCCCATCTCATCCATCACAGGACGCACCATTTCAAACTGGCAGTTTGTGATTTTTCTGAACTTATAGGATTTTAAAAAATCTGTCAACTTTTTCTTCTTAGCTGAATTATTGGTGTCTATCAAGTGTGAGATACAGGTGGTAAAAATGTGTGTTGGGCATCATATTTGTTGACAGACAGACAGATAGACGGACAGAGAGTTTGAACAATTTTTATATTTTTCTGAGGGTGATAGATTAAGCATCGCAAGCTTCTTTTTTACATCGGGCTCTTAAACAAAAAACACCAAAACTCACACCCCCTCCCAACAAAAAATAAGGCAAAAAGGCTAAGCATGCATTTATATTTTGACATGTACAGGAATGCAAAGAAAACAGTACTCACTCTCTCACTCACTCACTCACTCACTCACTCACACAGACACACACACACACTCACACACTCACTCACTCACTCACCCACACACACACACACACACGCGCGCACACACACACCACACACACACACACACACACACACACACACACACACACACACACACACACACACACACACCAGGAAACAAGCAACGAGAGAGAGAGGGGGGGGTAGGGAGACACCATCTCCATGCTCTCTGTTGAAATTTTTTTTTAAAGCCAAATTGGGGAGCAACTTTACAAAATTAACCCCTACACTGAGCTGTTGACGAGCGCCGCTCGTCATAAAAGCCACCACCAGCAATGCTGTGTTGACAAGCTCAGCATTGCTGAAAATCCTTCTTATTATGATTTGTTTAGCTCCCTTGATGTATCTTCAACCCATGAGTCCCATTTGTTCAAGTTATTTGCATATTTTATGACATTCAATCGGCATGGTAAACAAGGTTCTGTGAAGTTCAAATTTTTGGGTTTTCGAAGCAAATGGCTGCCCCTCAACTGACCTACACAGTTTCCAAAGTTATTGATGAAATTTATAGAGATCAAGATAGTGGAGATGAGGGTTTTTTTTTATCCAGTTGACATTGAACTTTGCGAAGTTGATGCAAACGACTCAGGTTTTGATCTGGAAGAAACTTCTGAGTACTCGTCGTCTGAATCGGAAGATGAAGATTGTATCCTTCAAGATGCAGTTGGGTGTATTTGAGGGCTTTATTCGCTTTTATAACATGATTATATTGTGCTTTTTTCTCTGTTTATTCATAAACAGAACAAATAAATGTGTGTATCGTATGGTCAGGGCTTGGTCAGTGAGCAAGCGAGCGAGCCAGTCACTGAGTGGCTGATGTGTTTGATCTACTTTGAAGTGGTTGCGGCCTTGTGTGTCACTCGTCACCTAGGCTACTCGTTAGCTGTCAGTCATCAATGTGTGTGTCTGTTTTGTTGATGAGCTATTGTTCTTGCTGACATCTGCCCTGGCTCCCTGGCTGTATGTTTGTGTGAAGAGCAGGGGGGGGGGGGGGGGGAGGGGTGTGTGCGTGTGTGTGCGCACGCTCGTGTCTGTCTGTCTGTCTGTCTGTGTGAGAAAAAAAAACTGTTGGCGTGACTGTTTTTTATAGGCATTTGAAAGCATTCAGTGATAATACTGATGTAAACAATGTGATGAAGTTGGGTAGATGATGGGTAGGTAGAAGTAGTAATCAGTGTGTTTATTTGCAGTGTTTGTCCGAAAGTAGGCTACCACACACATTCTGTGTGTGGATAGGCAGTGCTTGTATTTATCTGAACACTACTTTCTGACGCTTTTTTCAGTCTTATTCATCAAATCAATGTGTTGTACAAACTGTTGTGAGCTCCGCATCACTTTATTGCATCATGAATGACTTTTTGTAATATTATTATTATTGCATTTTCAAAGAGTCCATGTGACACTCTGGCTAATTATATATTTTTAAAATTGTCACAAATACAATCTTCATTCAATTTCCTTTCATTCAGTATATACTTTTATGTAGCTATCTAAGGAATTTCCTGAATTAAAAGCAATTGAAAATCATACGCATGATTTTTGTCTGTTTCTGAAAATTTCTTCAGCATGTGCCTGAGCAAAATATGTCAGCAGCGAAAAGGTTAAGTTTTTTTGGTATTTTTTTCTTTGTTGTTGTGTTGTGCATTCCCCAGCTTAACACTCTGGGGGTCACCCAGAATGTGCACTCTGACTCACTCATCCCACCTGGGAATCACTGTGAGATTGAAATCACACACTGGATGAGAAGTTTGCATGTATCACTGTTTTTAACAACCTCGCCGCATAGGCAGCCACACTCCATGGGATTTTGTTCATTCATTTCAGTGGAACCAGAGGTCTCCTGCGACAAAAACGTGAGTGCACGACCCATGGACAAGTTTGTGAAAATCAAGTGCACTGTCAAACATGACAAAGTGCAGATCGACCGTTACAGCTGGGAGATAGACAGCACAGGGGAAGTCATCGTGCCTCATGAAAGCAGCCAGAACTATCACCAAATTGATATTGTGGTATGTGCTGGGACATGCTCTTCTTGTCTTCCTCCTTCTCTCTGTCTCTGTAATCTGTCTCTCTCTGTTTTCCTCTCCCTCTCCCTCTCTCTGTCTCTCTCTGTCTCTCTGTCTCTCTGTCTCTCTGTCTGTCTGTCTGTCTGTCTGTCTCTCTCTCTCTCTCTCTCTCTCTCTCTCTCTCTCTCTCTCTCTCTCTCTCTCTCTCTCTCTCTCTCTCTCTCTCTCACTTGATATGTTTTGGCTGCTGCCACATATGTCACGAGGTTTTATTTTGTTTTTGCTTTATTGCTTTGCTTTGCTATGCTTTGTTTACCCCCATTCTTGGGGCTGGTGGCCTGAAGAATAAATCTTTGTTCATTGTTCATTCTCTCTCTCTCTCTCTCTCTCTCTCTCTCTCTCTCTCTCTCTCTCTCTCTCTCTCTCTCTCTCTCTCTCTCTCTCTCTCTCTCTCTCTCTCTTCTGAGGGCCTGGTGTAAAGAAGCTTGTGGCTTATCCAACTACCCTCATTAAAATATTCGAGTTTTGAGTTTCTCAACATGATTGGAATGGAGCACTTGCCATGTGATGGCTCGTGATCAAGCCCAGAATTGAGCCACCACCAACACACCTGTTCAGGGGCATTTTTCACCTGGAGTTATCAGTTCTGACTCCACTTTGAGTCCTTAAGATGAGATTTTAAATCAAGACCCTGTGTGCGAACACATGCAGAACATCTTACACAAATGTTAAAACCTGTTCTGTCTTTCAGAAGAGTAGGTCATCCATGTTGATAAGAACAGATGACAAGAAATATATATAAAAAGTGCATGCACACTGAACATGTGTTTAGACACCATCCCCCGCATGCAGTCAGAGTAGTTTTACCAGCAGTGTTTTTATTTGTTACTTTCACCTGATCCAACCTGTATACCTATTAAGTCTGACAGATGAGCCATAGTAAATTAACCAATCAAGGCAAATAGCTTTTTAAAAATGATATGTGACGGTAGTCATATGTTTCAATAATACCAAAATAGCACTGGTGACTTTTTGGAACATGTTTATTTCAAAGCACACATACAAATACAGTACAAACAGTTGAATTGGAGGATAACATTGATGCTTTGTGTGTTGATACAGGAAATTGACAAAGACACTACAGAGGTCACTTTGGACTTGTACCAGGTGGATGAAGATCATTTTGACACCTTTTATTTCCTGGACATCTTCACAAAAAGTGGCCAGAAGTTTCGAACAAAAGCAACGCTTATTAAAGGTGAGTTTCAAACTATAGTGTTCCCTGGATTCAGAATGCGGCTTACTTAATGGTCGGCCAAAATGGTTGCATAATATGCAAAAATCTCACCATTCGTGAACCTCAGAGCTCTAGCTGAGAAACAGAAACAACAACAAACTGTAGTGTTACAACCAGCAGGTGCTCACAACCCATCATAACTTCACACGTATATTACTTTCTGTTCTTGTAATTATGCATTTGTATTATTCCTCAGGCACAATGTGCAGATCCAATATCACTCAGTCAAGAGTGCTAAATTTAGCCTACCCCTTTCTTTTACCAAGTCCAGATGTGGTCAGTTTCTGCTATAGTTAGCACCATCTGGGATGGGAGTGAATGGATAGCAGCTGAAAGGAGCTGAAAGTAGGGGGGAAACTGACAGCTTAGCAACACATCTTCTTCCTTGTAATGATAGTCGGTGTTTTCGTAACAGATATACACACAATTAGTTGTGTTTCAACTTTGTTAGGTAATGTTTTGAATAATTCTTGAAATACACTTGAAGGTTTTCATTCCTGTTTTCCTTGCTGAAGTCGGATACGCGGGGCCCGACTTGTTAGGTGCTCAATAGCAGTGCGATGTGCTTTCGCTCATATGACAGACAACAATTATTGCTGTCTGAGCATTCGACGAAGAAAAAGAATTGCTGTTTTCAAAATTTTTGTCTGTTGAAATGAAAATGAATGAAGTATTTTGCCCAAATCAACCATGGAAAGAAAGAAATGACATGTAATGGATAACATTTTTCATGTTTAAAAAAGAAGCTTGTAAGATTTGACCATTGCATGATGATAAATGGGGATGACAGTGATGTAATAATGATGTAAGACAGCATTGGCTTTGTAGTTTTGTTATGTTTAAATGTAATGATAGGTGTTATTGTGTTTAAGAAATGGCTCTGAAAAGAAGACTGCCATGACTCGTTAACCATAAAAAATGTCCTCAGATTAGCATGAGTTTGGTGATGTCTTTAGCATTTTGATTTGGCTATGTTATGATGCTAAAGAAAAAATTAATGCTTATGACCATTCTTTTCCACTATGTCCCGTTTTGCCAATTTCCAATTGGTCTTGTATTAAAAGACAGCTGCTCCTTCAGGTTTTTTTTCCCTATTTTGTTTGTTTGAGGGAGGGTTTTTTTGTTTGTTTTCTTTTCCCAAGGAAGTGACACATATGCAACATTTTTTTTAAAAATCCTCCATGCAGATGCCTAGCACTTTGCCTAACCCAATGCACTCATTGATGTATGACGGATCAGATCTGTAAGTGTTTTCTTCAACGCATCAAATGCTATGAAGAATTGTAAGATTTTTTTTTTTAAAGGTGCTTACTTGATCATCAAACATGAAAGGGTTCATGGAACTGGCAGGTTTACACATAAGTTCATCTACAAAATAAGTGTGAAAAATCCCAAATAGTTATTGTACAGGTTTACCTAGATTCAAACCTGCAACCCACAATTTCAAGACCAATAGAATAAAAAATAATTTTTAAAAAACTGGGGACATTTTCTATCAATTTTTTTTTTAAAGTTCAAATGCTGGATGGAACCTTAGGTTATAAGCTGTGTTGCATGTCCAGTGTGTTGCACGTGCAGTGTGTTGCACGTGCAGTGTGTTGCATGTGCAGTGTGTAGCATGTGCAGTGTGTTGCATGTGCAGCGTGTTGCATGTGCAGTGTGTAGCATGTGCAGTGTGTTGCATGTGCAGCATGTTGCATGTGCAGTGTGTTGCATGTCCAGTGTGTTGCAGCCACCAGAAGGTGACCTTGGTTATGATATTTGTGTTTCAGAGGAAGTGATACCCAGTTCAGCAGCAATGGCGGCTGCCTCCCTCCTGTGCTGCCTGTCTGTGGTGCTCAGTCTCCTCTCCCTCTGGTAGTGCAGCTGATCACCTCAGAGGAGTCACCATCACCATCACCGTCAGTCATCAACATCAACACCAACAACACCAAGAGAAAAACTCTGACCATCTTAATCAATGGAATGAATCAATAATATAATCAAATAATAAAAGAAAAAAAACTCACCCGCTGCTGTTTTTGTTGCCATCACTTACAATACTAGCTCTAAAGCTAAACTCGTAGGCACTTGCACTTGATATCTTAAAGTGTTTGTCTTTCAGCCAATATATCCCTACAGGTTTTTTGTGGTGTTTTAGTTGTTTTTTGTTTTTTTTTAAACTAAAGAGTGTCAGAAGCAAGTCTGCTGGAAAAGTCCGTATGTTTGAATCAAAGTGGAGGTGTGTCAACAGCATTGATTAATTAAGGCTCACCATGCTTCAAACAAGACCGGCACATCATGTTGTTATAAATCATTAATGCTTTACATGTAGTGCCATTCTGCCCACAAGCTACTGACAAAAATGCAGAAGATCAAAACAACCCCTCTCCCCTTCAGTTTGCTATGTAATGAAGCATTGAGTTAACTCAATAAACTTACGTGCCTTCCTTGTTTGAAATGGCAGTAGACAATTTGTGTGTGGTGACTCAATATCTATTCTGATTGTTTTCTCTTTTTATCCTTTTTTTTTTTTTTTTTTTTTAAAAAGAATAACTGTTAAGTGGTAACTGCATTAGCCATATGTGGACAATTTCAGGCCAAAGATGTAGTTAGGTTGTTGTAATGAAAGTCTGTGATGGTGTTGATTGTGTTTCGGCATTAGATAGTTTCAGAGCAAAAGATGATTTTTTTTTTTAATATGTTTGTTTTGCTTGTTTTGAGATGTATGCATATGATATTGTTGAATGTTTGGTTGTTGGCACTGCTTTGAGATCAAGAGAGAACAGGAGAAAGATTATTCTGATACGTGGAAGTATAACTGCAGTACCCCTGCAAATCTGAATAAAAAGAAACAGTGAGTCTGTTCCAGACATATGATAAAAACTGTTTGCTATTTAAAAGCAGAAAAAAAGGCATGGAACAACAGAGCAAGCAAACAATTTTGATAAAAAAGGTACCAAAAAAGGTGTAGAGATTCACAGGTAAACATTGTTGTGGAGAGGGAAACAGAGTTGTGGCCTTTTCATTCATGGGGTGACAGGAAAGAAGTCAAGCAAATACACAAGAAAACCAAAACCATAGTGATTTTTTGGTGAAATGGTATAATGCCATTCAAGAAGGATTTAAATGATTTGTTTGCACTGATTTTTTTTTTTTTTTTGGCTGTCTTTGTGCTTTCCTAAATGGAGGGCATGTTTATGTTTGTTTGTCTTTTCATAAGCTGCGAAAGAGATTTTAGTATTGTCGCTTTGTTACAGCTTTTAAAAACATGTAACTTTTTAACGGAAAAAATGAGGTAGTATTTTGCATAGAATGGTGGTTACAAGTAAGATTTTGTAGTGTATCACGCATTCTGTTTGCTGCTTTTAGAATATATGACCTCTTTTTATCCAAAATATTTGAATATTTTTAGTGATTGTAACATCATTTATTTTGAGAGTTTTGTATTGTTCATAGGGTTTGTTTTGCCTTTATTTTTTGTTGTTGCCGGGGTTTTCTGTTCTTGACTCTCTCTCTCTGTGTCTCTCACTGTCTCTGTCTCTCTCTTTCTCTCTCTGTCTCTGTCTCTGTCTCTCTCTCTGTCTATATCTGTCTCTTCTAATAATATAGTTATCACTTCTGCTGTTTACTTCATTTTCTTTTCTTTTTTTTTAATTTTCACAGTTTTCTGTACTTCCAGTATTCCAAAGTTTGTGGGGTTGTGTATTTTATTCAGTGAAGATATATTTTTACCTGATGAAAAAATTTGGAGGGTGGGGTCAAGTTACTATTGTCCAAAATAGTGAAAAGACATGGTGGTATTTTTAAAGGTAACATTATTTGCAGAAACCGTCTAACATACTATGTACTACTTACAGTAAAGCTTGTATTACAGTAAAAACTGTATTCTACTTATCAATATCATACTTGATTTTTTTTGTAACCTGTTTAACAATAGTTGGTTTGGTTTCTTATTGTTTTGGGGGGTGGGAGGGGGGGTTGTTGTTGTTTTTTGATGGCAATACTTTTGAAGAGAAAGAAGATGAGGAATCTGAAATCCTCTAAGGTGCCGTCGCTGTCGTGAGAATGAGTGTGATGAGAGTCCTTCCTCATCACTACATCTCCACCAACACAGGTAACATCTGATTTTGTGTGTGTGCGTGTGGACTCTTAATTGCATGCACACACCCACTGTATGTGTGTGTGTGTGTGTGTGTGTGTGTGTGTGTGGTGTGTGTGTGTGTGTGTGTGTGTGTGTGTGTGTGCGCGCGTGATATGTGTGTGTGATGTGTGTGTGTGTGCACGCGCACATACTTTGTGTGTGTGTGTGTGTGTGCGTGCGTACTTGTTTATGCATGTGCTTGTTTGTTTTGTGTATGGGGGGAGAGATATGGAGCCTTGCCTGCCATTTCAACTTTAAGTAACTAGTTTTCTGAACAATTTTCTGGTTTTAAGATATTGTATTTCCAGGAGCAAGCAAATGTAGACCCTGACACCATCAGAACGCCACCACTGTCATAAGGAGCAGAAATCTGGCAGCATCTATCTCATCCGGTGACATGATGGTATATTTGTTAGCCAGTGATCAAAGAAAAAAATGTGGCAAGCAAGTAAGTATGTAACAGAACTGGCTGTCAGTATGCCACAGATAGAATGTCCATCTTGGACAGGGGGGGGGGGTGGGGGGGAGAAGCTGAGAACCTGTATGAATTAACACTCTGAAGATGATCAGTGAAAGGATGAATGCAGGCAAGATTTAACACTCTTTTTGGACAAGGTGTCGCTGAGTATATAGACTAAACCTAGAGGCCATTCTGGTGTAGAACTGTAAATCTTGCTGCTGTCAGAACATCTCTTTAAACAGATGTAGGCCTCATATATATGAAGAAACTGTCCACATCGAGAAGCAGCCTGCGAAAAACAAGCAAAATAAACTTAACAAGATTACAAATATGGGATCTGTGCAGTCTTTGAAATTGAAAGAAACCTGTTCAGTATATCCAGGGAAAAGCAAGGACTGATAATTTAGTCAAGGCATATGTTTTGAAAGGTGGGCAATGATGAGGGTGTACACAGGTCTTGCAATTTGCTGGGATTTGTTTTTGTGGTTAAAATCTCTGAGTTGGGTTAGGTTGTTTTGTTTTTTTGTTGTGTGTGGGTGTTGTTTTTTTTTTTGGGGGGGGGGATTGTACTCACTTGTAGCAGTTTTTCTGTAGTGTCTTCTGAGATGCAAACATCATTGTGTACTGACCTTTTTTTTTTTTTTTTTTAAATCTCGATCAACTGCATGTCTTACGCAAACAACAAGGTTGGTTGGTTGGTTGTTTTCTTTATTGTATGTGAAATGATTGATTTCAGAGGTGATTTTTCCTTGTTTGTAATGTACACCGCATAGAGAATGGCACCTGCTGAAATGCTCTGTCTTGTTTGTATCTCTGTGTTGATTTTTGTTTTATCTTTGTTCATTTTGGATACTGGCAGCATGGTGGCAATCTGTTTCCCCTGTCTGGTCTTGTATGTCCAGGATAGTTCACATCCTGACAAACTCAAAGATTGCGGTGTTGCTGCATCAGTCGTCAGTCAGTAGAAACATAAATGCCATTTTTACATGCTGATGTACATGCATAATGAATAGTGTATCGCTCTGGTAGTTTTTGAAGCATCAAGTGTTCTGAATTCTTATGGATTTTGTTTCTTTAGGTTGAATGATGTGTACTTGTGACTCTTCAAGAGTGCATGGTAAAAAATGACACAAATGATTATTGTCTGGTGCGTGGTCATGTAGATTCAGACTTGAGTTTTTTTGGTTGTGTAAAGGTAATGTTTTGTTGCTGTTGTTGGGTGGGGATTTTGGGAGGGGTGGGGACAGATTTTCAAAATATCTTTGTGAAGCTAATTTTTAAAGTACTCATTTGAAAATCTGTTTAAATGGTAAAAAAAATAAGAAAGGAAGAGGAAAGGTTGTGATTGTTTACCCTTGTTTGGTTCAAATCTAGCTAAACACTAACTTCCAAGAGACATACAGTGTACTTAAGTTGACTTCCTGGAAAAGCAGAGAAGAGAATGCAAACAAGTGTGAGAGGTGTGCTCAAAATTCGTCCAGTAAGGTTAAAATTAGCCACAAATGCATTGCTCATATGTTGGGGTGGTTTTTTTTTCTAATTCTTTACTTCATCAAACTAATGCATATATTTTTGAGAAAACTAAATACTGTTTCAAAATTCACTCACATAATAATGTATGTATTCAGTTAGCATAAAGTTTTCATGAACTAAAGTGTAGGAAAACAGGGTCAGTATGATTCAGGATGAGGGAAAACAAAGATAAAGTGACCCAAAAGTACTATATAAACATAAACTCAATGACGAAAGCATAAAACTAAACCATTCAGCCATAAAGGCTTGCATCTATGTCTACTTACATTCCTGTTTGTCTCTCTCCCCCCCTTCCCTTTTTCTCTACCCTTCTGTAGCCCTTCCTTCTCTCTCTTTTCCCAGCTGAAGAAAGGGCATACCTGTGGTGTAACAGCGATGTAAAAATGTGGTACTTGGACAATTTTGTGTGCAACACCTTTTACCCAGAAACTAGAGTGAAAATTGGCAAATTGTAACCATATTTTGAATTTGCCTGTTTTTTTCATCACTCCATGTTTATCTGCTGGTCTGTATGCTTGAGGGGGAGGCTGCTTGTGTATGAAATCCATGTACGGTGTTGCTTACTTTAAAAGCTGTTTTACTCTGTGTTTGGATTTTGGTTCTGAGATTGTGATGGAAGAATATGAATTGTGTAGTTGGTTAGCATAATCATATATGTTATTATGTTGGTCGTAGCAGTTCTTTTTGTCCTTCTTCATCTGTGTTGTTGTCTATCTCAGTATCTGTCTGCATTGCTTCTCTCTCTCTCTCCTCTCTCTCTCTCTCTCTCTCTCTCTCTCTCTCTCTCTCTCTCTCTCTCTCCTCTCTCTCTCTCTCTCTGATTCTCTCTCTCTGAATTCTCAGTCTGTTTTTCTGTTTGTATTGTTAAATCAAACAAGGTCAAAGATGTGTTGGGTGCTGCTAATGATGTTATCATGTGTGAGTGTATGAATGAAAGTAGAACAGTGTACATGCGCTTTTTTCATAATAAACATTTAAAATATTCCTCACTTGTTCACAGTTTGTTTGGGATAAAGTGCTCTCTCTCTCTCTCTCATTCTCTCTCTGTCTTGTCTCTATGTCTCTGTTTTTCTGCTTTTTTTTCTGTTCGCAGCACAGAAACTGTACATACTAGCTTGCGCACTCTACTGTGCATGTGCACATATGACACAATTATTTGTTCATGCACATACACTGTCACAGTGACAGTGGTATGAGCATGCATACTTACAGATTGACTGTAAGAGATTAATCATACTGTGTGTTATCACTGTATCAGAAAAAATAAAGTTTTCCTGGCAGGTGCGTGGTAATTCCACCTTTGAGATAGCAGTTCCACCAGTGGTGGTGGAGGGGAAAGAGGATGGTGTTTGTCGGAATGGGTATGTGGCTACCTTAATCATGTGCTAAAGCAGTGACATACACAAAAATGGTATTACTATTGGTGACCTTGGAGCTGTAGCTGAGGAATGAAAACACACACACACACACACACATACACACACACACACACACACACACACACACACACACATACACACACACACACACAGTGTACATGCGCTTTTTTGTGCAGCTCAGAACACCCTGTGCACACATTAAATCCTGTTCCGCTTTTCGTAAGAGTAGGCCATCGCTTGCCGGTGGGAACAGATGACAAGATTTACAAAACTGCATACACACAGGGACTGCGTGTAAAAAAAAAAAAGCATACGAGTGCTAACTGCTTATTTCATTATCCTCAATATAAAAGAACAAAAACAAAACACACACACACAAAAACCAATATCTATCTCTAATAAACTGGTGTGTTGTTCAATTATTTTTAGTGTTTTTCAACACACTTCATAATCACCAGTTTTGTGTAGCGTTAATTAAGTTATTCATTTCCTAAAACCATTTTAAATGACATTAGATTCCTTAGCGTGAAATTCAGGTTGCTCACCCTGGGAAGAGCATGTGCCACAAGAGCAGCACTACCCATTACTTTTTTACTTTCCGATTCCTTTCTGCAACTGTATTTGCTTCCCTGTCAGAGTGGCTTTTTTTTCAACAGAATGTTGCCAGGGTCAACTCCCTTGTTGCTGTGGGTTCTTTTATGTGCGCTAAATAATCATGTGTAATGCACAGGACCTCTGTTTATCGTCTCATCTGAAAGACTAGCACCCAGACTACCACTCATGGTCTAAAGGAAAGGGGGAAAGTTTCAGGCCCAAATGGGGGATCCAAGCACCACACACTTTGAACACGGACTTTTGGACATTTCGCTTTCTAGGCAAGTGCGTTACCTCTAGACCACCAACCCACCCACCAAGCGTAGAGGAACGATTCCCAATAAAGGGAGACTACCAATTGGATTTTTGAAGTGTCAACAGGCAGTGGTTTCCCCGTCAAGACAGAGACCATGTAGGTTACGTCTGTAGTGACATGGGAGGTTGCCAAAAAAAAAATGACAACAACAACAACAACAACAACACACACACACACACACACACACACACACACACACACACACACACACACACACACACACACACACACACACACAAATCATCTGATGTAAAAAATAAAAAATAAAAAAAAAATAATAATAATAATAAAAATAAATTTTAAAAAAACCAAATAAATAAATAAAATAAAATATTAAATTTAAAAAAAACATCAGCACTTATTCCATTATCCTCGATATAATTATAACGAATAAATAAAATAAAAAATAAACACACACACACATAATCACTCCCTCCCCCCCCCCCCCCCCCCCCCTCACGTGGAGGTTTCTGCTATGCATGTTGCTAAATTGTAGGATCCAAGTTGAGTTTCTGTCCAGCGTCACTCCAAGGCAGCTTGAGGTGTCTTGCTGAGGAATTTCTTGATGTTTAAATTATTATTATTATTTTTTTTATTTTATTCTTTTATATCGAGGATAATGGGATAAGCACTCTTGTGGGATGGTTGATAACTTATGTGAACTATTCTCTTGGGTGAGAGGGAGAAGCAGGTGGCTTCTGTCTGGGTCCTGTTGATGAGGACCAGCCACTCTGGTGCCCAGTCTGACTGAGATGGGGCTCAGGGCCTCTTGCGTTCTGAGGGTGGCGGGAAAGGCTTTGTCTGCTTTGCTTCAGATGGCAAGGACGTCAGTGTGCAGTACCCATGGATAGTGGTGGCTCAGAGGTCTGGAGGTAACGTGCCTGCCTAGAAAGCGAAAAATCTGGGTCGGAAGTGTGCAGTGGTTCATCCCCATTTGGGCAAAAAAATTTCCCCCCGGCCCCATCCATTAGACCATGAGTGGTTGTCTGGGTGCTAGTCTTTAGGATGAGGTGATAAACCGAGGTCCCTTGTGTTACACAAAATTATTTAGCGCACATAAAAGATTCCACGGCAACAAGAGAGTTGTCCCTGGCAAAAGTCTGTAGAAAAAGTAACTTTGATAGGGAAACAAATAAAGTTGCAGACAGGAAAAGAAAAAAATAATGGGTGGCCCTGCTCTTGCGGCGATGCGCTCTCCCCAGGGAGAGCAGCCCGAATTTCACGCAAACTACCGTGACTTAAAAGTGGTATAAAATAGAATAGGCCTAAATAGAATGTGAAGGGACAGCTGATTGCAATGTTATGGATGAGGATGTGAAAAAGGTAGGTAGGTGAGATCCCTCCACCCCGAGATACTCCCTCTCTGGTCTTTCCTGAATAGCTGGTCTGGCCTTCCAGCTCGCCCTTGGGCTGTCCGCTTGTACAGGTAGCTCCGAACACAGAACATTTTGCAAAACACTTTCTGGTTGAAAATATCCAGGAGCTTTTGCTTGGCATTGTATCTGAGGTGACAGATCATCGCGCTGGTGATTCCATCCTTACCTAGTGGCTTCTTCTTCAGCTGCCTTAGGGAGCAGTTGATCTTGCTGATGGTGATCTCAAAGGTCACGCTGGGGGCTGATAGTGATCTCAAAGGTCACGCTGGGGGCTGATAGTGATCTCAAAGGCCACGCTGGGGGCTGATAGTGATCTCAAAGGCCACGCTGGGGGCTGATAGTGATCTCAAAGGCCACGCTGGGGGCTGATAGTGATCTCAAAGGCCACGCTGGGGGCTGATAGTGATCTCAAAGGCCACGCTGGGGGCTGATAGTGATCTCAAAGGCCACGCTGGGGGCTGATAGTGATCTCAAAGGCCACGCTGGGGGCTGATAGTGATCTCAAAGGCCACGCTGGGGGCTGATAGTGATCTCAAAGGCCACGCTGGGGGCTGATAGTGATCTCAAAGGCCACGCTGGGGGCTGATAGTGATCTCAAAGGCCACGCTGGGGGCTGATAGTGATCTCAAAGGTCACGCTGGGGGCTGATAGTGATCTCAAAGGTCACGCTGGGGGCTGATAGTGATCTCAAAGGCCACGCTGGGGGCTGATAGTGATCTCAAAGGCCACGCTGGGGGCTGATAGTGATCTCAAAGGCCACGCTGGGGGCTGATAGTGATCTCAAAGGCCACGCTGGGGGCTGATAGTGATCTCAAAGGCCACGCTGGGGGCTGATAGTGATCTCAAAGGCCACGCTGGGGGCTGATAGTGATCTCAAAGGCCACGCTGGGGGCTGATAGTGATCTCAAAGGCCACGCTGGGGGCTGATAGTGATCTCAAAGGCCACGCTGGGGGCTGATAGTGATCTCAAAGGCCACGCTGGGGGCTGATAGTGATCTCAAAGGCCACGCTGGGGGCTGATAGTGATCTCAAAGGCCACGCTGGGGGCTGATAGTGATCTCAAAGGCCACGCTGGGGGCTGATAGTGATCTCAAAGGCCACGCTGGGGGCTGATAGTGATCTCAAAGGCCACGCTGGGGGCTTAGTGATCTCAAAGGCCACGCTGGGGGCTGATAGTGATCTCAAAGGCCACGCTGGGGGCTGATAGTGATCTCAAAGGCCACGCTGGGGGCTGATAGTGATCTCAAAGGCCACGCTGGGGGCTGATAGTGATCTCAAAGGCCACGCTGGGGGCTGATAGTGATCTCAAAGGCCACGCTGGGGGCTGATAGTGATCTCAAAGGCCACGCTGGGGGCTGATACTTGTTTCCTCAGCTCCTGCTTGGTTTTTTGTGTAGATGTCAAAGTCTTCTCCTTGGGTACATTGAGGAGGCTGTGATGTCGAAAGTTGTCTGCAAGCAGGGCGGCTGCCTTTCTCCCAATAGACATTACTCATCTCCTTCTTTCAGTAGAAGTGCTCTTGAAACGTGATGTTGGATCATCATTGAGGGCTTTGGTTACATAGTTTCTGTGCGTTCGTTTCCACGTCAAGGTTGCCAGTCTTCTCCTGCCATGATCCTCAAGCCACTTTGCTCTTCTGCTCCTCAAAGACAGTCCTCGCCTTTTTTGTAGGCCTGTAGGATGTTATTTTCTGTTGTCGGTGGAAGTCCAAGCTGGTCTCTGTTAGCTGGCAGATGATGGTGCAGAGTGTGAAGATGGTGGCTCCAGTAAAGTGTGTAGTTTTTCTCTCACTCCCTTTGGGATGTTTAGCTTAGCAGCCTGGAGTAAGCAGCTGGTCAGTTGTTTGACGTTGTGGTTGATGTCATCACCATGGTTCAGTGTTGCTTTCTCTGCAGAGATCGTCAGTCAGGTGTAGGAACTTGGACCAGTCTACCTTCGTGTAGTTTCAGCTGACACCTTATTTTTATTTTATTTATTTTATTCTTTTATATCGAGGATAATGGGATAAGCACTCTTGTGCTTTTTTACATCCAGTCCCGTGTGTACACAGTTTTGTAAATGTCATCTGTTCCCACTGGCACACGATGGCCTACTCTTACGAAAAGCGGAACAGGATTTAACGTGTGCGCAAGATGTTCTGCGAGCGTTCACACACGGGGCCTCGGTTTATAGTCTCATCCGAAGGACTTTGGGGGAGAGTGGAGTCAGCACTGATGTTAACTCCAGGAGAAAAATCTCCTCGAACGGGAATCGAACCCGGGTCGTCAAATTGCGAACGCAATGTTCTGACCACTAGGCTATCCCGTCCCTTTCCTCTGTGTGAGTGTGTGTGTGTGGTGGGGGGGGGGGGGGGGGGGGGGGGGGGTACGCAGCCTGCTCTGTCAGGGTATTTTCAACAGAACTTACAGGTGGTCACTGCCACCTAGCTAGGAGCACACCTTCCTATCACAGCTTTCTGGATGTCTTCTGTGGCAATGGCAAGGTCAAGGGTACTGGTGGTCTTCCATGCATGTGAGATACATGTTGGCTGATCGTCAGGTCTGTTGACTAGGATCAGGTTGTTCTCACTCATCCGTCTTCTTCTTCCCCCTGTTCTCCTCTGCTGTTCAGATCAGGGTATCCCCAGCTTGCTGAGTGGATGTTGAAAGTCACCAGTTATCAGTAATTTCTGGCTGTCAAGAGAGAGAGGTGTGTGTATATCTGCAGCTCTTGGGGAGGGGGGGGGAAGTAGTGTCAAGTTGATGACTGTCAAGTCTCTCCTGAATGACAGCTTTGATGGCAAGAAATTCATAGTCGCCTCCTGATCTATTAACCTCAATCACTGGGATCGTATTTCCCACAGAGAGAGACAGAGACAGAGAGACAGACAGGACAGACAGACAGACAGACAGAGAGAGAAAGACAGACAGACAGACAGACAGACAGTGCTGACTCCACTCTCCCAAAATAAAAGTCCTTGGATGAGACTGTAAACCGAGGCCGCGTGTGCGAACGCACGCAGAACATCTTGCGCACACATTAAATCTATTCCGCTTTTCGTAAGAGTAGGCCATTGTGTGCCGGTGACAACAGATGATTTTCAAAACTGCATAAACACGGGGACTGGATGAAAAAAGCACATGAGTGCTTATTCCATTATCCTCGATATAAAAAATAAAATAAATAAATAAATAAATAAAGAGACAGAGACATAGAGAGCAGAGACGAGAAGAGAGAGACACACACACACAAACACAGGACACAGAGAAAGAAGAGAGAAGAGAGAGAGAGACACACACACACACACACACACACACACACACACACACACACACACACACACACAGCACAAGATGACAGACAGACAGACAGCACAGACAGACAGACAGAGGAGAGTGAGAGACAGAGAACTGACAAAAACAAAACTAGAAAGACTTTTTCTTCGTTTCCATTCATGTATCTTTGACTTTGCTTTTCTTATTCTTGGGTTTACAGAATAAACAATGAGCTCACGTTAAGAAACACTGTGAATCTCTCAACATCTTTAAAAAAAGACATAGAACTTAGTAAAAATATATATATAATATATAAATATATACATAACATATGATATATATACTATATATATATATATATATATATATATATATAATATATATATATTATAATAAATGTTTAACCAGCAAAACCTCAATAAGTGACATTACATTGACACAAATATACTGAAACACGTATCACAATTCGTTTTTTAAAAGTCTCTGTTCATTTCTTGACTTTAGAAAACCATGCAAAAAAGACAAAAGAAAAAAACAGCAACTGAAACACAAACAGCTTTCCCCTTCCTAAACTAGTGCTTAAGAACTTAAATTCAAGCAAAGATGTAAGCATATACTACTTTAGTTAGTTTGGGGTATGCATCCCTGAAGTAACAGTGAGTATAAACAGTCCAATAAGCAAACTCTCCCCATTGGTAAACCTGGGAGCTCTAACCAAGCAACGAAAAAAATTTAGGATATTTAGATTTCTTTGCAAAATGAATTTGTATCACCCCCCTCCTTCCCTTCTCTGAATTCTTGTGAGAGAAATCTTCTCTTGTCCATGTCACAAAAGTGGCATTTATCTTTCTGAATGCAGATGAAAGAAAAAGAACTTCGTTTTTTAATCACTCTCTACGCTTGATTTTGTTTGCTAACCGACTACACATAACTGTACAATTCTTATTCCACTCCACGAAACATTCCAAGGACAGTATTGCACCTTCCCCCTCCCCATCTCTTGTTCAGCGTGTGTGAGAGTGATTGTGTATGTGTGTGTGTCTGTGTACCCCAGCGCGGGAGTGAGAGCCATAGAGGTTTTAATTGTCTGCTCAAAGTATGATTGCATTAAAAACAGATTGCATTAGTGCTAAAAATAGAGATTTTTAAATTCACTCTGCAATCAACAAGCACGCTGATACATCCAGTTCTCGCACTGGCAACATCTTGGCATACGATTCTGTTACAAAAACTATCGCCAGGAAAGTTTTAAATACCCATGACAATAATAGTTTAAAATGGCATCAATAAGCGCTTAAATGGGGAATTGGATAAGATTGACCAAACTGTAGCTGTTTCTTTATTCAGTCACTAATTCTAAATTTTTCCATCTCCTATAACTCCCCGAGGACAGGTTGGGACACGGACATTCAAAGGGCCCCGTCTCTGTGGCGAGGTGACCTGTCAGGACCTGTACTGTCCCCTGTCTGGTGCAGCCTGCATGGCTGGGTTTGTTCAGGCTTCCATAAACCATCAGCAGCTGACATGAACCTTGGCATTTTTTTGTCTTCTTTTGGCTGCAGCTTAAGTTTAACCATTGGTGAGGTTTGCGTATGCCACCCGCTTACCTTCCATTAAGGTAACCGCATTCTCACTTTAGATAATGATGTCTAAACACAACCACTGTGCACGCATTTTTTTTTTTTTTTTTTAATCTTGTCATCCTTTTCTACCGGCACATCATAGAATACTCTTGTGAAAGTGTAAGTGTGAAAGTGTAAGTGTGTGTGGTGTGTGTTGTGTGTGTGTGTGTGTGTGTGTGTGTGTGTGTTGAGTGTGTGCGTGTGTATGTATGTGTGTGAAGTGTGTGTGTGTGTGTGCGCGCGCAGCGCGCGCGCGCGCGCGCGGGGCGCGTGGTGTGTGGTTGGTGGTGGTGTGTGTGTGTGTGTGTGTAGGAGGGATGGAAAGACAGAGAGGGATGGGGGAGAGGTCACAAACAAATCTACTACAAAAACAAGGTATCACCTAAGTCATTTAGCGACCTTTTTTTTCCTAACACTGATAGGAACTACTCAGAAGAACCACCACCACAAAAAGCAACAACAACAGCAAAACTAATAGCTGAATATGACCATGTCCTGACAACTTTAAACTCACAAGAACACTGAGCAACACTTATAAATAACTTGACCACTGGCTATTTATTTGCAATATGCAAGAAGAAGAATAATCAGAAGAAGAAAAAGAAGAGTGAAAGTATGCTTTTACTGCTAATACTCAAACACCAATTTGATGATTTATATGTCTTCACTGAAGGAATAACAACATTGTAATCATTCATTCACTTCTGAAATCATAATCATGCCAGTTCATGAGAGATTTTTTTCATGCTATTGCCTGTATCAATAAATTAAGAACATGTATATGGTCTTTATGGACGTATTACGCAGTTAGTTTATTTACAAAATGTACAAATCATTCACTATGTACAAAACAGTTCCAACGAAAGTCAACTACAGTGATGATAACACATCCTTTCACGAACTTGGTAGACTAAACTCTACGTAGCCTCACACGAAACTATCTCCCTCCTTGCTGCTGTTTTTGAGCAACATGGAGCTAAGAATCTCACTGAGTCCCGAAAGCTGGAAGTATTCCGCCTCTGTAAGCAGTTCTCGCAGGATGGTTTCACAACAGGGAAGTGCCTTCTTTGATGCAACCGTCACGCAAATAGTTCATATGTGCCGGAAATGGGTTCCATCCCTGTCGATGAAGTAACTTCCGTCTGCTTCCGTTTTGAGCGCGTGACGTCCACTGAACATGGCGGCGAGCATGGAGTCCGGTTCTTTGGAGAGGGTGAGGAGGGAGGTGGTGAATTGGTGACCTCCGATGTCCAGTTTCACGCGGCCCTCTTGCACCTCGTGAAGCTCGGCCATTTTCTGTTGGAGGAAGAGAGGAGAAGACGTGACTGGATTAGACATTCTTCGTTTACCCCGTTATGTCATTTGTTTTTAACAGAAAGACAAATATAAACAAACAAAATAAATCAAACAGTATGTATACACGTGCTGGGGGGGGGGGTGACATACAGAGGGAGGGAGGGAGAAGGCAAGAGGTTGATAGACAGGTAAGGAGTATACTATGAACAGATAGACCATTGTACAAATGGCCATTGCATTGTTCATTACCGGTTTCTAATTTCGCTGAGTTTGGACCAAGTCAGCAGGAAACAGTCCTAGATAAGCAAACTAAAACTAACAGGCATCTTGTCCTAGCCATCTCAATGGACATGAGATGCTTCAGCATCTTTGACAACAGTGATGCGCAAAAGGAAAGGAACTGGATCACATGTCAAGAAACGATCAAGAATCAATAAACGCAGCTGGAAGAAAACAGTGGCCTATGCCCTCCGTCCACACACAATGTCCTCATTAAAAATTTTTTTACTCCAGCCCAATGGCCTGCTACCTTAGGAACAAAGAAGACAAAAAATAAAGAAAGAAAGAACGAGAAGAACAAAGAAGACAACACAGTGACCTGCTCCACATTCCCACAGATTTGGAATCAGTCCTCGGGGCCAGGACCAAGACAAAAGATGTATATATGCTGTAGGTCATGGATTGGTGCCAAAGATCTTGGGCATCAACCAGACACAGGACAGACCCAAATACTCCCCATACTGGATCCTGTTCCCTTTAATTACGTTAATTAGGTTAAGGCAATCCGACTAAATTCCATGGATAAAACATCTTGCACATGCATGACAGATACATATATGCTTTTAGTAATTGACCTATAGGCTGGGCACACATATACTGGTGTGAAACACCACACACTAGCCAGGAGGGGTGAGAGGGACAAAAGTAAATATAAAAAAAATAAATTAATAATGTCTGCTTCTTCTCAAGTGTTAGCCATGATAAGTTCGGCTGTTCTGATTAATTAATTTCTTTGTGTTCAGTTCTCAGCACTATTTTTTCAATTGTAAGTAATTGGAGCAAGCCCCCCCCCCCCCCCCTACACAAATCACCCCCACTCATCTACTTAGACTACCAAGACCCCCCCCCCTCTCTCTCTCTCTCTCTCTCTCTCTCTCTCTCTCTCTCCTCTCTCTCTCTCTCTCTCTCATGTGTGTGTTGTGTTGTGTGTGTGCACGGCGGTGGGTGTGTGTGTGTGTGTGTGTGTGGGGGGGGTTGTGTCTGTATGTGTGCTGCGGTGTGTGTGTGTGTGTGTGTGTGTGGTGGGTGTCTGTTGTGTGTGAGAGAGATAAGACAAACAGACAGACAGACAACAAACAAACAGACAGCACGCACCCTGAGTTCCACGTGAAACTTTTCCTTCTCGTCCTCCAGCGATCGTTTCACCAGCTGCAGTTCCTCCTTCTGGCCCACCAGTTCTTTCTCCGCTGATTCCTGACGCTCGCTCATCTCCCTCTCCAGCTCCAGGCGCCTTCGTTCGTATTCCTACACAGCATGATTGGGGATGATAGATTGATTGATTGATTGATTGTTGATTATTATTTATTCATTCATTCATTCTTTCTTTTTTTTTCATTTTATATCAGGATTATAGTTATTTATTATATATTATTATTATTATTGATCATCATAATGTATATCATCTTATATCATAATGAATAGCCTGCTTTTTTTTTAACATCCAGTCCCCCTGTATGTATGCAGTTTTGTAAATTTTGTCATTTGTCCCCACCGGCACACAATGGCCCAACTCTTACGAAAAGCGGAACAGGATCTAGTGTGCGCAAGATGTTCTACGTTCGTTCGCACACGGGGCCTCGGTTTATAGTCTCATCCGAAGGACTTTTGAGGAGAGTGGAGTCAGCACTGATGTTAACTCCAGGAGAAAAATTCCCTCGACCCGGGAATTGAACCCTGGTCGTCAAATTGCGAGCGCAGTGATCTGACCACTAGGCAATATCCGTCCCCTGTCTGGATTTAGTCTTACAGCATATCATCGAGCTTCAGGAAAGGTCCACGAACATTTCCAGTCACTGTGTGACAACAAAAAATAAACACTAAAAGCATTTCAAGTGATTAAAAAAAAAAAAACCAATGCTATTGATCATATGGTGGGGATGAATTTTAGAAGGTAATAAGAAAAAAGACAGGGGAAGGGTTAAGGACAAAAAACATAGACTTTAGCCCTATAAATCATTTGGGCACACATTTACGAAATCTGCAAAGGAAAATGGCAGAACAGTTGGTTTCAACAATCCAGGTCATGTAGTTGTGACCACACCACTGTGACCATGTGCCGTTCTGACCACTTGGCATCGTGACTATGTGCCGTTCTGACCATGTGGCATCGTGACTATGTGCCGTTCTGACCATGTAGCATCGTGACTATGTGCCGTTCTGACCATGTGGCATCGTGCTATCTTTGACATGGTACGTGACTACCGTTCTGACCATGTGGCATCGTGACTATGTGCCGTTCTGACCATGTGCCATCGTGACCATGTGCCGTTCTGACAACGTGCCAATCTGACGTGACCACATGCTGTTGAGACCACGTACCTTTCTGACAGCATGCCACTTGGACTGCGTACCGTTCTGAGAGAAACGTATTGAAAAGAAAAAAAAAAAAAGAAAAAAAAAAAAAAAAAAAAAAAAAAAATATATATATATATATATATATATATTACTATGTTCTACCTTCTATTAAAAATACCAGTGTGTGTGTGTGTGTGTGTGTGTGTGTGTGTGTGTGTGTGTGTGTGTGTGTGTGATTTTTATTTCGAGGCTAATGGAATGAGCACTCTGTGCTCTTTTTTTTGTTGAACAACCAGTCCCTGTGAGCATGCAGTTTCGTAAATTTTGTCATCTGTTCCCACTGGTACACATAGCCTACTCTTCCAAAAAGCAGAACAGATTTTAACTGTGCGTAAGATGTCCTGCTTGCGTTCGTACAGGGGACCTCCGTATATAGTCCCACCTGAGGACTTTTGAGGGGAACAGAGTCTGAACTGATGTAAATCCAGAGGAAACAAATCCCCTTGAACCGGATTCGAACCTGGGTCGGCAGATCCCCAGCGAAGTGTGTGTGTGTGTGTGTGTGTGTGTGTGTGTTGTGTTGTGTGTGTGTGTGTGTGTGTGTGTGTGTGTGTTATGCTCGGTGTGGTGTGTGTGTGTGTGTGTGTGTGTGTGTGTGTGTGTGGTGCGCGTGCCTGCGTGTGTATGTGTGTGTGTTTTGTGTGTGTGTGTATGTGTGTGTGCGTGTATGTGTGCGTGTGTGTGTGTGTGTGTAGTGTGTATTTGTGCTTCTTGAATACCTATATTCATTAAAAAAAAAACTATCACAGCATCAGGTCTATCTTTCTATGATTAGATACTGAAAATCATGGTCGCAACAGCACCTGATCATAACGGCAAGTGATTAAAATGGTAGGTGGTCACAACGACACACGGTCAGAACGGAATGTGGTCACGACAAATGGTCATAACAGAATGTGGTCACAACGACATGTACCCCAATAATCTTACATTTGAAATGTCCACTGTACACACAATACGGTCTGTGACAATACTACCATGTCATTTATATAAAAGACATCTTAACTCACAGTCAGTCACCTTATTCATATTTACCCTGTCATGTTAAAAGACCAGAAACGATGAAACTAGACTTCGAAACTGGACTTTGAAACGGAACGTTAATTAAGCTAAGAGAGAAGACTCCAACAAAACCCCCTACCTTGACCTCCTCACAGGCCACAAGTTCAGAGATGATGAAAACTGAACTAGATCTATGAAACAGAACGTTAATTAAGCTAAGAGAGAAGACTCCAACAAATACCTTGATCTTGTCCTCACAGGCCACACGTTCAGAGATAATGAAAACTGAACTTCAGAACGTTTAAATTAAATTAAATTAATTAAGCTATGAGAGAAGACGCCCCTACCTTGATCTTGTCCTCACAGGCCACCAGCTCCGCGGCCAGGCGTCGCTCCTTCTCCTCCAGGCGGAAAGCCAGCCTCTCCGTCACCGCCTCCCGCGCCGTGATCTGCCGCTCCCGCTCCCTCAGGTGAGACTCCCTGTCACCCACATAGTCCCGGGCGCGCTGGACAAAGACGGCAAAGTTGCTGTGCAGACGCTCCAGGAACGTCTTGCCCAGGTTTTCGATTTGGTCATGGATGTCCACCTCCCAGGCGCTGGTGATGTCGTCGAAGATGCTGTGCTCGTAGAACGGCCCGACAGGGGAGTCCTGCGGGATGCAGGACACGTCAGCCTCGCCGTGCAGCGTGTTGAGGTCCATCAGTGAGTCCATGGCACCCTCAGGGGGTGGCTCCACGTGTTGTCATCACCCAGCAACTCCAGGGCCAGAACGGGGCGCGTGAAGTCCGAATCCATGTCCAGCACTCGCCCCACACACTTGTCCCGAACCACGATAGGGCGCCACTCGCTTTCCGGGGCGGCGCGCGCCCAGAGGCGAGATTCTTGATGATGGGGCACGGCGTAGAGCTGTCTCAAGCGCCACTCCACGTGCCCCACTTTCTCCATCTTGCTGAAGCGCACGTTGTGGAAGTCCTCGGGCGGGCAGGTGGTGAGCATCAGCTTGAAGGTGTTGAGGTTGTGTTCGATCTCTGGCCCGCGAGTGTAGCGGTACACGACCAGTTTCATGGGCTTGTGTCCGTCCGTCACCCCGTACCACTGCACCAGCATGCGCCACGCGTCCTCATGCACCACATCCACCGTGTGCGCGAAATCGCGCCGCGTGACTATCGGGCCGGGTAGCGTGGTCACGCGCTTCTGGTAATACTTGCGCGTGCTGGCGATGCCCAGGTATTTCTTGAGGTGCTCCAACCACTCCGCCACCACCACGTACCAGAAATCGCCCTCCGACAGTTCCCGCACGAACAGTTGCTCCAGCACCGCTTTCTGGGCGTGGGGGTCTGGCGCCACCAGGCTGGCGGCCGTGCCTACGCTGAAGTAGGCTGCATAGCTGCCGCCACTGCTCACGCCGCTGATGCCGCTGCCACCCGGGGACGACGCCAGGGAGGGGCCACCCGTCCCCCCGGGGCTGCCCACCCGAACAGCTGACCCTGGAGAGGTTGTGCTGGTGGTGGCGGTGGTGGTGGTGGTGGAGGAGGAGGGAGGGCTGGGAGAACCGGGGACAGCAGACGACATCCCGTAACAGCGTTTCCTCTCGCTGCCTGCCGCCGAGGGGCCGATGGGCCTGGGGAATGACGTCAGAGCTGGGGGCTGCATTCCACACCTGCAGACCAGCCAATGTCAGCCCTGCTTTTTCCCTTCTTCTTACCGCTAGCCTACTGCTATAGGCTAAGGGTTGCTTGCACCGTTTAGAGGTGCTCTGGCAATACTGCTACCCTCCCTCCCCTGTTTCTGTCTGCCAGTGTTATTTTTATTTTTTCGAGATGAGTTAATAATACTGATGGAGTTTTTTTTGTCTGTGAGTGGTGATGATGATGATGTTGATGGTGGTGGTGGTGGTGGTGATGATGATGTTGATGACTGAGATGAGATGATGATGATGATGATGTGATGATAGGATGATGGTGACAATGGTGATGAGGCAGATGTTATATGATGATGGTGATGGTGACAGTTAGTGGCTGGTCTGATGGTCATGGTGGTGGTTTGACAGAACTACGATCATAACTGCTGTTGTATGTGAGGATGCCGTCATTCTTGTCACCGTCAGCATGAAATCAATGTGTTGTGTGTGTGTGTGTGTGTGTGTGTGTGTGTGTGTGTGTGTGTGTGTGTGTGTGTGTGTGTGTTATGTGTGTGTGTGTTGTTTTCTGTGTGAGCTGTATGTGTGTGGTGTGTGTGGGTGTGAGTGTGTGTGTGTGTGTGTGTGTGTGTGTGTGTGTGTGTGTGTGTGTGTGTGTTCGTTCTTAGTCTTTCACAAGTGATTTACTCTTTTTTTTAAGGTGAGTGTGTGTGTATGTGGAGGGGCGGTGAGGAATGTGTGGTGAACAAAGAGTAGAATCTGACGAAGAAAATTACAATTTTTTTGTTTAGTATTGTTTGCTTTAGTTACTCAGAACGGACTTTATTGCAACATAAGAGATAGAATAAAACAATCAATCAATAAAACAATAAATAATTTTTTTAATATAAAAGGGAGAAGAAATTCAAGTTAAAAAAGCCACCCAAGCTACTTTGTTTCGCTACGTATTATCTAAAGTGACCGTACCTTCAGCTATTATTTTAGATATAATCATGAAGTAATTCTTTTAAGTTTAGCGTTGGGCTCTTCCGTTTCAGGTATTTTTTTCTTGCCTTTTTCTCTCTCTTCTCTTTTTTTGTTGTTATTGTTGTTTTTTTACAGTAGAGTGTGTGTGTGTGTGTGTGTGTGTGTGTGTGTGTGTGTGTGTGTGTGTGTGTGTGTGTGTGTGTGTGTGTGTGGTGTGTGTGTCAGAATTTGTTTCATTTGTCTGTTTACCTGTTGTTCTTTTCCTTTTTTTTCTCCTGTTTTGGTTTTTTTTGGTTGGGTTTGTTTTACTCCAAAACCCTGTGTTAAAAAACTTAAGAGGTAGGAGGAACAAACAAAACCCAGGTCCGGGGAAAAAAAAAAAGGAACAGCCTCAATAAAACAGGGATGTCAGTACACTATATCCAATCATGCTCTCCCCACTACAAGACTCGCTCACGGCACGTGCTCTGTGTGCGCAGAGTCTTAAGAGAACAGCGCGGAAAGTATGACATCCACTACAAAGCGCAGTTTTCTCAGTCTTAAACACCTTGAGATGCGCGTGACTTTTCCTGGGAGCAAGCCAACTGCGCAGACGAGGAAGAAGGAAGGAGGAAGAGGGCAGGGCCAGAGTGGCTGCTAATTTTAGGGAAGTTGGCTGGTGGCCACGTGGTTGTGTTGACAAAACAGTTCTTGCCTTCAGAACAAAGGCACTGGGTATTCCGTAGCAAAAATATCAGCGTGAGAAGGGGAGGGGGGGGGGGGGAGGAAGGGAAGGAAAAATCAAAACTTTTGCTTTGAAACAAAGGAGAGATGTCTTTGTTTGGTTAGTGTTTGGAATGAGAAAAAAACTAAGACGAAAGCCAGACAGGTGGGGAAGGGGAGAGAGAGCCTGAAAAAAAGGTTGAGGAATGGATTAAAAAAAAAAAAAAAAAGAAAGAAAGAAAGCAAACAAGCAAAACACAATACTTGATTTGTTCAATTCAATAAGGCGAAAGAAAAGAAAATTTTAAAGGAAAAATAAGTACTTTGTTTTTACTTAATTTTTAATGTAAAAAAGGTTTTTTGTTTTGTTCCGTTTTTTTTTTCTTCTTTTTTTTTTTTTTTGGGGGGGGGGGTGTAAATTTTGTGAGCTTATTTGAAATCAAAGACAAAAAAATGGCATTTCTCTTACAAAGGATAAAGTTGTGAATTGTTTGAATATACACAGGACACTTCTTGTTTCGTAATCAAAAACAAAAAACAAAACAAAACAACAAAAAGAAAAAAAGACGACATTTAATCTGATGGTTTGTTGTCTTCCGTCTGTCTGTCCTAGCATCTCTCTGCTCTATCACTGCAGGTGTGTCTGTTTGCCCTCCACGTGCGTACACTCCACGCGGAAAATGTTTCCTGCTGGTCTATATCATTGTTTTTTCTTTTTAAATTTTTTGTTGTTATGGCCACCTTCCTCCTCCCAAAACACGTTAGACAGAGAAACACACACACACACACAACACACACACACACACACACACACACACACACACACACATACACACACACAATACACACAACAACACACACAAACACACACACACCACACACACACACACACACACACAGAGGCAGACTAGACTGAAAAAAACATAGACACACCCTAAGACAGAGAGATGACAGACAAAGAGACAATCAACAGTTGAAACAGATAGGCAGGGTGGCAGAATGGTGTATCACTGGAACTGTTTAAAAATTTAGAATACATAATGGCAATTCATTTATGTCTGCACTATGATCATCAATACTGTGTATCTATAACACTGGGTAGGCTGGCTACATCACAAAGCAAGGTCAATTAAATACTTTTTTTAAACAATCAAAAATCAACAAAAATAAAACACAAAGACATGCTTACCTGAGTTAAAAAAGGGAGATGACGACATGTCAGTGAAATGAAGAGCGATCGAGAAACAAAGCAAGTTTGTCTAAAAGCAGCCTTTATCAAAGTATTTATACTGCCGGACGTGATTGCAGCTCGCTTTCAAAGCGAGGCTTGCTGATTGTCTGCCAGCGCCGTGACGTCACTTTGAACTCGCGAACTGGAAGGGAGAGAGGAAACTCACTCTTCAGGGGTAATGTTCAGATTCTGTGGATGCCACCTTTGACTTTTGCCTTACCTGTTGGGAACAAGGCAGGTGTTTCGCCTCTCTCCAGTCTAATTCTGGCACTCACTGTAAGTGAGGTTCATGTTCGCCATTGGCATATAATAGGAGAGACGCATCAGGCACGTTGCTTGGGCAATATAGAGTTTTACTTACTTTTTGTGATATGTAGCTAGGTCATAGAACTGGTAATTAGTATTATAAGAGGTAATATCACTGGTACTTTTGTTTTTTCTTCTTAATTGCTGTTGCTTCTTTTGCACAGACTATGTAAAGTAGATTTAG
>CM060317.1:38538188-38565688 GCA_030674155.1 Stramonita haemastoma | reverse complement strand
GGGTGTTTCCATAACAGCGAAATTTCAGCAGGAGGGACCTGACTGTTGCGAGGTGAAGGTCACACACTGGCTGGTTGTTCTTTGGCGTTTTCTGTTAAAAAAGAAATCACTTCTGGCCCTCGAGGTACAAAATTTTAGTGAAATAGACAAGAGCTTTATATGATCTAGATCTACATCTAAACGACTGCCACCACTTCCATCATCATCATCATCATCATCATCATCATCATCATATCATCATCATCGCCACCACCACACCACCACCACCACCACATCATCATCATGAATGGGTTTGTACTTAGTAATGTTCAAAATTCAATCAGGAAGCTCAACTACCTGTTGAGTTTTTGCCATAGAACCAAAGAGACAGATAGAGGCATTCTGTAAAAGGTACAGTTCAGAGTGCTCAGGGTCAACCTGTTTCTGGTTTTGGCACCATAGGCTCTTGAAATTGTGTGCATTTTGCTCTTAAAATGATGCCAAGGAGCACGAACGTTACCAATATGAAAGATTTGATGGCTCATACGAAAATATTCTATCAATCATAGAGAAGCGTAAACTTAAATGGTACGGGCATGTCACAAGATCAATAGGACTTGCAAAAACAATACTGCATGGCACTGTCCAAGGAAGATGAAAAAGAGGCAGACCAAGGAAGAGATGGGAGGACAACATCAGCCAATGGACAGGCCTAGAACTCAACAAAACTTTGAGAAAGGCAGAACAGAGAGAGGAATGGAGGGAACTGGTTATCAAGTCTTCAGGGGTGCCCCCACGGTTATCAGACCAAGGGATAGATAGAGATTACATAGGCTGAAAGGTATGAACACACCACACACACACACACACACACACACACACACACACACACACACACACACACACACACACACACACACACACACACACACACACCACAACATACACAACACTCACACACACACACCACACACACAACACACACACACACACACACACACACACACACACACACACACACACACACACACACAAAGTCAGTTGGTTACATCAGAAGAAAATGCTTGAATATGAGTGAATGTACAGGCCTAGAACATATTTTTTCAAAAGGTCTGCAGGAGAGAGAGACAGACAGAGACAGACAGAGAATCTACTTAAATTTTCGGTAGCATGTTCAAGCTAGCTGAAGTAGCTAGAAGTTGACAGTACCTTTGCCCCCCCCACCCTCCCTCCTCTCCCCCCCTCCCCCCCCCCCCCCACTCCCTCACCCTCTCTCCCTCCCCCTCTCCCCCCCCCCCCCCCCCCCCCCCACCCCCCTTCCATTCTTAACTCCCTGGGAGTCACCGCCCAGACACCGCACTCCAGACTATATTCAATCTCCCATGTGTAAACGCATCAGCTGTGTGCAAAACACCAGGTCCAGTTCAGCTCCTTGAAAAGTTGTCAAAGATGAATTATTTTTTTGCCCATCCATTCCCTGGGCTGAGACGATAAACAAGGCCCGTGTGCGAACGCACGCAGAACATCTTGCGCACACAACAAATCGTGTTCCGCTTTTCGCAAGAGTAGGCCATCGTGTGCCGATGGGAACAGATGACATTTACAAAACTGCATACACACGGGGACTGGATGTAAAAAAAAGTACATGTGTGCTTATTCCAATATCCTCGATATAAAAGAATAAATAAATAAACCATTGGGTTTAGTTCAGCTTATCATAATGCAGAGAGATAACACGCCTGCCTTGAAAGAGAGAAAAGTGCAGATTCCATCCCTGTTTGTGCCCCAACTTTCCTCCCATCCACTAGATCTTGAGTGGTGGTCGTCTGGGTGCTAGTCTTTCAGATAAGACAATAAACTGTGGTCTCGTGCGCAACACGCATTCAGTGCTCGTAAAAGAACCCACGGCCGGCATTAACAGAGATGTCTGGGTGGCGCTGCTCCTGTGGCGACGCGCTCACCTCAGCGAAAGCAGCCCGACTTTCACGCAGAGAATCTGCTGACTGAAAGTAGTTTATCGTATAATACAAGACAACACGAGACGATACAAGACAATACAGTACAGTAGAATAGATCTACAACACACCAATGTTGATATTATATATATATATATATATATTATTATATATAATATATATATATATATATATATTATATATAAAGTTATAACTGCAACATAGAGCCTATGTTCTGCAAGGCCTACGCCTATGGCCTATTTCAAGCGCCAATGGTGCAGACCCCTGTAGGCTATATCCCTTCCTTCCCCTGCCCTACGTTCTAGACAGGCTGAAAACTAACTTAGCATCCCAAAGGAGGAAGCACCCCCCAGGTCTCTTGGAATAAGCTAGGCTTATGTCTGAGCTAGGTTAGATTCAACCAGTGTTTGCAAACGGAGCAAGCAGAGCACATTGATGCCAAATTCTTGCGGTAAGTTGGTAGGCCTATTTAACCACTAACACAGTATTTACGGATGTTGCTAGGACAGAATAGCCTATAGGTCTGGTGCTGAGGTAATGCCATGGGTTAGGCTAGGCGTAGACTTGTCTGGAAACTGAAGAGAGTGAAGACACACACACAACAAAATGGTGCCAGACTCTCCACCTCAACTTCCCCAAAGGCGCGCCATGTTCCTAATAACAAACGACAAACATTAGGCCTACGGGACGTTTCATTTTTGTGTTTTAAACTCGTTCGCTAAGCCCGTTATCGACTTTAAAAAAAAAATTAATTCTGATAATCTTGAACAAGAGTATAAAGCTGTGTACGTCTTATTTAGGACCAGAAAATTATTTGTTTAGCCCGTCATAGTGTCGCAGTGTAGTGTCGATACAGTGTAGTGTAGTGTAGGCTAGTGTAGTGTCGATATGGATGGCATAGGGCTAACTTTGTTGATTCCTTTACTTGTAGGTGTTCCATTCTGATAATGTATTGATCGGAGAAGCAGGGGGCTTCGACAGATTCACAAAACGTTTTGTTTGTTGTTGTTTGGTTTTGTTTTGCTATTTTGGGGGGGGAGGAGGGGGGGAAAACTTTTTTTTCTTATGTCTTAGACATTTATTAACGATGAAGCTAACTGTAAGAGGGTGTAAGCGGGTGCACGTGTGTGTGTGTGTGTGTGTGTGTGTGTGTGTGTGTGCGCGCGCGCACATGTGTGCGTGTGTGCGCGTGCGTGCGCACAATACGTGTGTACACCATGCATGTGTTGCCTGTGTGTGTGTGTGTGTGTGTGTGTGTGTGTGTGTGTGTGTGTGTGTGTGTAGTACTTCCTCTAAATAGTGATATCAGATGTGGTGTGTGTGTGTGTGTGTGTGTGTGTGTGTGTGTGTGTGTGTGTGTGTGTGTGTGTGTGTAGTACTTCCTCCAAATAGTGATATCAGATGTGTGTGTGTGTGTGTGTGTGTGTGTGTGTGTGTGTGTGTGTGTGTGTGTGTGTGTGTGTGTGTGTTTTAACCTCTATAAACTGTTAATGTATGTCTGCTCCTGTGTTCATTTATGCCTGTTATTTGGGGGTTAACTTAGAAAAGTGTTAGCCTATTTCATTAAACAGTTTTGTGTGTATGCCTATGTTTATGTGCATGCAGTTGCATGAATGTATGTGAATGGTGTGTGTGTGTGTGTGTGTGTGTGTGTGTGTGTGTGTGTGTGTGTGTGTGTGTGTGTGTGTGTGTGTGTGTGTTTTGTGTGTGTGCATATATGTGTATACATTACATGTATGTGTGTGTGTGGTGTGTGTATATGTATATGTGTGTATATGTATATGTGTGTGTGTGACACCCGACTTTCCAGTTTGCCTTCTTGAAAACATTTTTATCACCATTATTGTTACCCTTGATCTCTCATCTTCTTCAGCATATTCTACGTGTACCATATTGATCATCACGACCGACAGCTGCAGGCAGTGAATCAAGACCTTCAAGACAACAACAACAAACACAAAAACAACAGCAAAAGCAACATGACCGCTGGTGCTAACAACGCCATGGAGGCTGCCCCAGATGTGGATGATCTGTTGTTGCACTTTGACACCAGTTTCCGCCCCCCTCAGGAATGTGGCGATGAGCGATGTCATGACCTTTTTCCTGAGTTCATCTACATCGTGGTCCTGCCCGCCTCAGTGGCTTTTCTGCTGGTCCTGGTCATGCTCTTCACCCTCGCTGTCTGCTGCTGTGTGAAGAGGTCGTCCCATGTGCTGGTCTTGGACAGAGGCCATTTGTTGAAGAGGAGTGAAATACTCTATGAATAGAAGTGTTCTCCATCAGTTTACATTTTTTTGTTTTTTGTTCCTCAGCTAAATCTCCAAGGTTCACCAATGGTTGGATTTTGTGTATGCAGCTGTTTTGACCCATTATTATGGTAAGCTGTATTCCGACTTCAGGGATTGTTGTGTAAAACACAACACCTCTGTGCATGTTTTTTTTAAAAAAATTATTTGGTCGTCCATTCCTCCTGGCACAAAAAATTCTACTCTTCTGAAAGGCGGAATGAATTTTTAACATGTGCCCAAGATGTTGTGCATGCATAAGTGCACAGTGGAGTCAGTTTATAGTCTCATCCTGAAGGGCTTTTAGGAGGGGAGTGTGTACTAATGTTAATCCCAGGGTAAAATTCCAACAACAGCCACTTTCAGTGGTTTTGCTAGATCATGAGGACAGTGCTCTAACCATTAGGCTATCCCCCACCCCCACTCCATCAGTATTTGCTATAAATATAAGTGAAATGCTGAATTAAAAAAAAAAAAAGGTTTTGTGTTCTGTAGGACAAATTTTGTGTTAGAAATATGGACTATAGTATTGGTATTGCCTTTTTTATGTGTGTGCGGGCGATGTGTCTTTGTGTGTGTGTGTGTGTGTGTGTGTGTGTGTGTGCGTGCGTGCGTGCGTGCGTGCGTGTGTGCGTGTGTGCGTGCGTGCGTGCGTGCGTGCGTGTGTGTGTGACTCTGTGTGTGTGTGTGTGTGTGTGTGTGTGTGTGTGTGTCGTTGTGTGTGTTGTTGTGGTGTGTGTGTGTGTGTGTGTGTGTGTGTGTGTGTGTGTGTGTACATTCTCTGCACATGTATAAGTGTAGATCTATGCTCTTGAATGGATTTGATTTTTATTTAATACATTTTGGTTTCAGGAAAACAAACCTGCAACAGAAAGGTGTGTATTTATGCCCTGTGGATGTGTGTGTTGGCTGTGTGTTGGTGTGTTTGTGTGGTGTGTTGTGTGTGTGTGTGTGTGTGTGAGAGAGAGATAGAGAGATTCTTTTTATTCTTTTATATCGAGGTATGGAATAAGCACTCTTGTGCTTTTTTACATCCAGTCCCCATGTGAATGCAGTTTTGTAAATGTCATCTGTTCCCACCGGCACATGATGGCCTACTCTTACGAAAAGCGAAACAGGATTTAACGTGTGCGCAAGATGTTCTGCGGTGTTTTGCACACGGGCCTCGGTTTAAAGTCTCATCCGAAGGACTTTTGGGGATTGTGAGTCAGCACTGATGTTAACTCCAGAAGAAAAATCTCTTCGACGGACTCGAACCCGGTTTGTCAAATTGCCAGCGCAATGTTCTGACCACTAGGCTATCCCATATCCGTCCCACAAGAGAGAGAGAGGAGAGAGAGAGAGAGAGAGAGAGAGAGAGTGTGTGTGGTGTGGTGTGTGTGTGTGTGTGTGTGTGCGCGCGCTGCGTGCGTGCATGCATGTGTGTGTGTATGCTCTTGTATATTTGTGTTTGAGCACACGATGTGTTGTGAATCTCAGAATATAAGCATGTATGTACACATATAAATACCTGTGTGGGCATTGTGCACACATGCTGCGTGTGTAGGGGACTGTACTGATAGGTGCATCCCTGCATGTATAAGAGTACGTTTACATGCACTTGTTTGATTTTTTTAATTTATTCTTTTATATCGAGGATAATGGAAAAAGCACTCTTGTGCTTTTTTTACATCCATTCCCCATGTGTATGCAGTTTTATAAATGTCATCTGTTCCCACCGGCACACGAAGGCCTACTCTCACGAAAAGCGGAACAGGATTTAACATGTGCGCAAGATGTTCTGCGTGTGTTTGCACATGGGGCCTCAGTTTATAGTCTCATCTGAAGGACTTTTGGGGAGAGTGGAGTCAACACTGATGTTAACTCTAGGAGAAAAATCTCCTCGACCGGAATTGAACCCGGGTCGTCAAATTGCCAGCGCAATGTTCTGACCACTAGGCTATCCGTCCTCCATGTATAAGAGCACATTTACATGCACTTGTAATCAAGGAAGAAGTATCACTGCACGCTCACCTGTACTTTCACACTGGCTGCTGCCACAGCGAGGACCAGCTGGCCTGCTATGATGCCGTGCGGCGGGCCTCCATCAGCGTGCGCCGCATGTCGACCTCCAACAGCACTCCCCTGCTGGACGGGAGTCGCTCCGGCTCTATGAGTCTGGTGAGGAACGACCAGAGGAGAAGGGGATTCAGGCCCCGAGACTCCTGCCATTCCGCTCCTGGCACCCTGCAGAGGTAGGGGTGTGTGTTGTGTGTGGGTGGGGTGTGTGTGTGTGTGTTTTTTATATATTATTAATTAAAAAAAAAAATTATTTATTTTTTAAAATTTTATTCTTTTATGTCAAGGATAATGGGATAAGCGCTCTTGTGCTTTTTTACATCCAGTCCCTGTGTGTATGCAGTTTTGTAAATGTCATCTGTTCCCACCGGCACACGATGGCCTACTCTTACGAAAAGCGGAACAGGATTTAACGTGTGTGTGTGTGTGTGCGTGCGTGCGTGTGCTGCACAATGCATGCGCGCGTACGCGTGTGTGTGTGTGTGTGTGTGTGTGTGGGTATGTGTATTTATACTCTGTGTTACTGCTATGATTATGATGATGATAATGACAATGATTCAAACATTTCAGACACCACAGAAACCGAGATTCTGCCAGTATACAAGACACACCCCCACTTCCTCCTGCTCCCCCTCCATACGGCGCCCCACAAAACTACCCCATGGCCGATGAACAAGAAGTCTTTCTGGGGTGAGTATCTCATGACCCTTGGCATGTCAGGCCACACTCCAAAGATATAGTGAAAGGTTAAATGGTATGTTTAGAGTTGCGCTTGTGAGAAAAATTCTTTGCTTATAATTAGAAATTCTTTTTTAAAAAAGAATGAAAATGTTCTGTGTTGTTGTTTTTGAGATGCAGATAATAGAGTTGGGGGATGAAATAGCGTAATGATTAGAGTGTTGCTCTCATGATCCTCTTCTTCTTGTTTTAAAACTCAGACAGCAACCTTTGGTTGTCTGGTATATGAGCAAAAATGCATTGTGCTTTTTTTAAGCTCCTGACAAGTCAGGCCCAGCACATCTGACTTCAGCAGTTATTATCTGACGGCCCAGGATTGAGCCAGTACCATAGTGCTTGTTGGAAGGGATTTATCCTCAGGATTTAATGTCAGTTCCAACTCCACTCCCCAGAAAGACCTTTGGATGAGACTACAGACCAAGGTCCTGAGAGTGAACGTGTGCTGAACATCTTGCACACATGTTGAAACCCAAGGGGGACGGGATAGCCTTGTGGTCAGAACATTGTGCTCGCAATTTGACAACCCGGGTTTGATTCCTGGTCGAGGAGATTTTTCTCCTGGAGTTAACATCAGTGCTGACTCCACTCTCCTTCAAAGTCCTTCAGATGAGACTATAAACTGAGGCCCTTGTGTGGAACGCACGCAGAGCATCTTGCGCACACGTTAAATCCTGTTCAGCTTTTTGTAAGAGTAGGCCATCGTGTGCTGGTGGGGACAGATGACATTTACAAAACTGCATACACACAGGGACTGGATGTAAAAAAGCACAGGAGTACTTATCCCATTATCCTCGATGTAAAAGAATAAAAGAAATGAATAAAAAAAAACCCATGATGAGCCATTGGTCAACCTTGGAGCTTTAGCTGAGAAACAAAGAAAACAATAAGATGATGGTAAACATACACCCACAGACTGCCTGTGTTCTTACACTGATGATGATGTGCTTGCATGTTTTATGTAAAGAAACTTAAAAGTGACTTGGCAGTTAAGGTGAGACAGGGGTCCAAAAGTGGCCCAAATCATGCTTTTTTTCAGAATTAAAAATTGCTGGATACAATAAATGTAGATCTTCCTGTGTGAATTTAAAGAACTTAGGTTGTAAAACATATCTGTAGAAACAGGTTACTTCAACTTGTTATCGATAAAAAGGTTTAGGAGTTTGAAACATTTAGTTTTGGTGGCCATGTTTGACTGTTTCCATGGCAACAGTGCAGAAAACTTAGTAATTCTTTGATTTTTATGCTTTACCATTGATGCCCTTTCAATGTGTGGCATGACTTTGAACACGGGATTGTAAACAAATTTTATCAGTTTTGACCCCCATGTCCTACCTTACAATGGAACAAATTTTCAACCTGAGAATTCTGATAGAGAAGCATCTCCAACACCAAAAAGACTTGTACCACAATTTTATAGACTTCAAAAAGGCCTTTGACAGGGTATGGCATGACGGCCTCTGGCAAGTACTCAGGCACTTCAACATTGACAACTGCCTAATTGAAGTCATCAAGGCTCTGTACGAGAATGCAAGAAGTGCAGTTTTCATGAACAATCACGTGGGCGAGTTCTTCAAGACCACGGTTGGAGTCCGCCAGGGCTGCCTTCTCTCACCTGTACTCTTCAACCTCTTCCTCGAAAACATCATGACAGAGACACTGCAAAACCACCACACTTCCATCTCCATTGGTGGAAGACCCCTTTGCAACCTCAGATTTGCAGATGACATTGACCTCATGGGCAGCAGCAAACAAGAACTGCAAATCCTCACAGACAGTCTAACAGATCGAGCGAGCGCATACGGCATGGAGGTCAGTACAGAGAAATCGAAGATCATGGTCAACAGCGCGAGTAATGACAGCACGGAAATAAAGATGAATGGAGAAATATTGGAAGAGGTGAGCCAATTCAAATATTTAGGCTCCATCCTAACAAAAGATGGCACATCAAACAATGAGGTGAAAGCTCGCATTGCAACAGCAACATCTGCTCTAGTCAGACTCCAGAGGATCATCAGAAGCAACAACATCAGCTTCTGCACCAAATACCACCTCTACAAATCCCTCGTGATATCTATCCTCCTATATGGCTGTGAATCGTGGACTCTGACAGCAGAGTTAGAGAGAAGAATCCAAGCATTCGAGAACAAGTGCCACAGAAGACTCCTCAAAATATCATACAAAGAACACAAGACCAATAACTATGTGAAAGAAGAAATCAAAAAGCGTGTGGGCCCCCAAGAGCCTTTGCTCTCCACCATAAAGAGGAGAAAGCTGATGTGGTTTGGTCACACCACAAGACACAACACCCTAGCAAAAACAATCTTGCAAGGAACAGTCGAGGGCAAGAGAAGAAGAGGCCGCCAAAAGAAATCATGGGTTGACAACATCAAAGACTGGACTGCCCAACCCCTGCAACGCCTCTTACTAGCCACACAGGATCGTGAAGCATGGAAAAAGATCTCCGTTGCGTCTTCTCTCATGTCCCCCCTACGTCCTTTGGGACATGGGACTGAGTGAGTGAGTGAGTGAGTCCTACCTTAAGGTCTGCAGTCATCCATGACATGCACTCTATCACACTCATCACACCTGGGAATCACTGTTAGCACACTCTAGATAAGAAGTCTGTGTGTATGACTGTTTATGAAGTCACCTGCTACCTGTCTCCATCGCTGCTTTCCTTGGTAGGAGCTCCACACAATGCCACCAGGGTTCACCATCTTTCTCTGTCTCTGCTGAGTTCTACCATCTCCTGTTGCCTTCCCAGACTTTATTAAGTACCATTCCAAATAGGGAGTCATACTTTGGCTTTTCGAGGATTTTTTCATCCTCCTCGGCTTTTCGAGGATTTTTTCATCCTCCTTTGTCTTCATCTTCTTTATCATCTTTCTCTTCCTCTTTTTTCTTGTCTTCTTTTTTTTTCTTCTTCTTCTTCTTCTTCTTCTTCTTCTTCTTCTTCTTCTTCTTCTTCTTCTTCTTCTTCTTCTTCTCTTCTTCTCTCTCTCTTCTTCCTCCCCTTCTTCTTCTTCCCTCTTTTGTGCGTTGTTCTTTGTTTTTCTGTTCTTTTTTCCCCCTTTCCTCATGAGATAGCTAGTACACATTGGGCGAGAAGTTTGCACATGTGACCATTTTCAAGTACCTGACTTCACAGGCAGCCTAGACTTAAGAGGAGTATTTTTGTGTTCTCTTTGGCTACCCTGTATACTAATCTTTACTTATCTCTTTCCTTGACAGACCAGATATCCCAATGCAAGATCTCCAAGTGGAAGAATCTCCTGAGATCCAGCAGAACGGCAATCACCCGGAGCCTGCCAGACCTCATCGTCATCATCGTCGTCATCAGCGCCCCTATAGTGCTGCCAATGGCTACACAACACGATAGGCTCTGTCTTCTCCAGAGCCACTGTTTATCAGTGTTGTAACACGATAGGCTCTTCCTTTCTTCTACACAGCCACTGCTTGTCAGTGTTGTTGTAACACGATAGACTCTTCCTTTCTTCTACACAGCCACTGCTTGTCAGTGTTGTTGTAACACGATAGACTCTTCCTTTCTTCTACACAGCCACTGCTTGTCAGTGTTGTAGTAACACGATAGACTCTTCCTTTCTTCTACACAGCCACTGCTTGTCAGTGTTGTTGTAACACGATAGGCTCTTTCTCCTACAGAGCCACTGTTTGTCAGTGTTGTATAAAGCACTCACACATTGAACTCGTGCCACTGATGTTGACAATGCTCTGGCAGTAAAGAAGGGGGGGGGGGGGAATGCACTTGTAGCCAGACTTGAAAACTTTGAGCACACAGTAGAACAAAATAATGCAGTGATTGATTTAGAATTGTTGGTGTTGTTTGATTTTTTTTTTTACTCTTTGGTGATACATGAAATTGGCAAGTATAACAATCATCACAGCTGCATTCATTCCATGTGCAAGCATGACAACTCATCAATGATGATACAATAACCAGCAATCAAACTGTTACAAAATGATGCCTTAGATTAAAACTCAAATGCTTGTACATTACCATTCTGAAATGAGCCTTTTAGACTATGTGGGAACATGTTCGTGATTGTTTTCTGAAAACATTTTGATATTATCAAGGTAATGTTTTGAATTTTAAAGTATGCTCTTTCAATCATAGGAAACTACTTACTGATCAAGTATTAATATGATATAAACCTATCTTATTTACCCTTATATATATGTATATGATATATATATATATATATATATATATATATATATATATATATATATATATATATATATAATATATATATATATATAGTATATATTATATATATATATTTGTGTGTGTGTGTGTGTGTGTGTGTGAGTATACTTTCTCTACACTATGTTGAGAGGGAGAAAGAAAGAAGGCCATGATGTTAGATATGTGATTTTTCTTAACGAACTGAATGTTGAAATTTTTATGTTTTTACACCTTCATATTTCTTTGAAATAATAAAAAGTTGCCCTATCACAAAAACCCTGTGTGTGTGTGTGTGTGTGTGTTGTGTGTGTGTGTGTGTGTGTGTGTGTGTGTGTGTGTGTGTGTGTGTTGTGCTGAGTTTTTTTGTTGTGCTTGATCAAACTTTCCAGAAGCTGCCACTTTTTCCCCCTTGGACGTCTTTCTTCTTCATCCACAAACACTCAGACAACTCATTGTTGTCTGTCATATGAGTGAAAATGTGTCACACTTCTGTTAAGCACCTGACAAGTCGGGTCCAGTGCATCCAACTTTGGCATGAGGAAGAATTGTCCTACAGAAAAAAAAGGAACAAGGAAAAAACACAGAGAGGGATAGAAAAGAGGAAATACTGAGCACAGAAATTCCAGAAGGTGGGGATGCTATGTATACTGACAGATCCCTGGTACTCCACAGGGGATCGATCCCCTTGGATTGAGGAGTATCAGCTACTTAGCTACTATCAGTATGGCATTTGGGAATTGGTGTTTTTTGTTGTTGTTGTTGTTTTTTTGTTTTTTGGTAAACTGTTCTCCTTTGTGTTCAAAGAAGAATTCACTCCATGTCTCTGTCTGTCTGTCTGTCTGTCTGTCTGTCTGTCTGTCTGTCTGTCTGTCTGTCTATCTGTCTGTCTCCCTCTCTCTTCCTCTGACTCTGTACTCTCTCTCTCTCTCTTTCAGGTCAGTTAGGGTTTATGTGTTTGTTGGATATATATATCTATCTCTTTTGTTTAAATGATTATCAATGCATTTAGTAGGGATTATGTGTTTGTTGAGTGTACATCTATATCTATCCCTTTTTTATGTCATAGGTTGAACTTTTATATTTAGTGATGGTGATTTTGTTTTTCTTTTGTTTTATCTAATTGTTGGTTTGATTTTGTTGTTTTGTTTTTTTGTTTTTCTTTGGGGTGCTATTCCATTATCAGGGCAAGGGCTGGATGAAAAAAAAGTATCTGAATGCTTATTCTGTTACCCTTGGAAATTCATTCATTCATTCATTCTCTCTCATGAACCCCCCCCCCCCCCACCTCCATACACACACATATGCTTAAAGACTTGTCCTTTGTGGAAACAGATTTCCTCATCATCAGTTGACATCTCAAAAAAAAATAAAAAAGCCCATTAAGACATATGGCTAACAAAGTAAAAGAGTTGCCCCCATTACCTCTTTGCACAATATCAAAACAAATACTTTGTTATAATCAAAAACAGTACAAGAGGAAACAGTACGAAGGAGGTAGTAGAATGGTTTTGAGGATAACCTGCCTAACAAGTAAATTGTCCTTCGGATGAGACTATAAACCGAGGCCCAGTGTGCAAACGCATGCAGAACATCTTGCGCACATGTTAAATCCTGTTCCGCTTCTCATAAGAGTAGGCCATTGTGTGACGGTGGGAACAGATATCAAAATTTACAAAACTGTATACACACAGGGACTGGATGTAAAAAAGCACATAAATGCTTATTCTATTATCCTCGATATAAAAGAATAAAGAAAAAAAATGTGAGGTTCAGGGTTGGATTCTAACGCCTCACTCTTCCCAGTTTGATGATAAATTTGAACTGAATGTCTACTGTTTTGAAAGCAGATAAGACTCGTAATGGATACAGACTTGTGCATATCAAAAGAACCCATGACAGTTTAGAATCAGAAAGAGCCAGGAGGTACTCTCTGACTGTCCTTGTAAAATTGGCAGATTCAATTCCCAACTGTATCCCTGAAATTGGAAAGCAGCTACCTTAATGATGGAGGGAAAAACTGGTGACATACAGAAAAATCTCACCATTGGTGAACCTCAGAGCTCTACCTGAAAAACACAAACAAAAGCAAAAAAAACCAACAACAAAAAAAAACATAAAAAAACTCAAGCCGTTGCAAGCCTATATAAATAGTATAGCACACAGAAAAAGAGTTTTCACACACACACACACACACACACCACACACACACACACACCAACACACAAACCACAGAGCAAACAAACAAACATACACAACACACACATGCTCACGTACAAATGATTATGACTTTTCTTGCGACATATAAGACAGTTCAAATACAATTTTGCCATCAAATACTGTACGTAGCAGATTTTCCCTGCATCAGATTCAAGGGGGGGGGGGGGGGGCAGCCTTGGGTTAAGAGTGTTGCGATCAGAATCTGATGGCCCAGGTTCAAGCCACATTTGAGGCACACAATCAAGGGGATTTCCCCCTCTGGAGTCAACTTCAGTACTGAATCCACCCCCCCTCCCCCCAAAAAATAATCCTTTGCATAAAATTATAAACCAAGGTCCCCTGTGTAAATACAGAGAGAATAACTGGCACACATATTTAAAACCTGTTCCACATTTCGTAAGGGTAGGCCGTTTTCGTAGAAGGGATGAATTTTTTTGGTTTTAAATGCGTACACACAAGTGTCACATTTAGACACTATCCCCTACGTGAGAATGCAGCTACCTGAATGGTGTGTTAAGTTGTTTGTGTGTTATGGTTGTGTGTGTGTGTGTGTGTGTGTGTGTGTGTGTGTGTGTGTTGTATGCAAAATCTCACCATTGGTGAACCTATAAGTTCTACATGAAGAATAGGAAAAAAATCAGGCTGCTTTTCTCATGGAGAATGCATAGCTACTTGAGAAAAGCCCCCCATTTTTGAAAAATCCATTGTTGATGTCAATCTTTTTTTTTGACGGGGGGCGGTTGTCAACCAATGTATTTGTTTACCTATGAGAGTGATCTCTACATCTACATCTATGTGAAATGAGGCAAATTTGTCTGTCTAGATCCAGTTATAATCACACCATATCTGTCACAATAATACAGAAACACTTCTTTATTGTTCAATATATTATGGAGTAAAGCAGTATAAAGATTTCCCTTTGGGAAACTTATTTTCCTCTGGAACACATGTTCACATGATCCATCTTTCAAAGGAATACATTTTCATTAAGTTGTTGTACATAAAATGCTTCAGAAAAATCATTTTTCAACTACAAACAATCAGAAATACAGACAACAACCCCCCCCCCCCCCCAACTCATTTTCAAACAAGAAACTGACGATTTTTATTTCGTGTGTGTGTGTGTGTGTGGTTGTGAATAGCCATTATTTATTTCCCTTAGGCCTAGAAAGGCCTACAGAACATAGGCTAGCCTAGGCCTAGTTCTTATCTGTTTGAGGAGTGAATAGTCCACAAGGGACATAACCCTACCATAACTGCAATACTTTCGAATCTACTTTTGAAACGATCAAGTGGTGCAAGTGCTTCCATTCTGAAAGACTGGTCTGACTTCGATCGAAAAGGTAAATAGACGGGTTACCCAGATAGACAGGGTATGGAATGAAAGAAGTCTGGTTAGCCTAGCTTTTCGAAGTCATAACAAACTTTATGCTAGAGTGCTAGAATTTTTTTTTTAACAGCAGACATGCAGCTTCTGGAAGAATTCAAGCTATAGGAATCAGGCGATGCGAAAATTCTTGACATATAATGAGGAAGTGTGGAACATCATCAGACAGACCAAGACTGGTATGAAAGCCTTCATACAAAAGTAAAAACGAAAACTGAAAAAAAAAACCGCCATGATCATATAACTTGATTGGGCAGCTTTATAAAAGATTATTGCAAGGCCGAACCAGTCCAGGGAGGCAGAAAAAAGAGGCAGACAATGAGACATAAATAAATAAAAAGACATGAGTGGATGTCGTCACTGAATGGACCCAAAAGAGCTTTACTGAGACCAAGGCATTGGCGCATGATTGCCACAAATCAATTAGGTGATGTTATCACCAGTGCATTGCCCTCATAACATCTCTCAGGTAATATTTAGTAATTTACTATAGTATAAAAGAAGGGACTAGGCCTAGTGTAGTGTAGCTGTGTACACACACACACAGAGTGACACACCGGCACACACACATCAAAACAACACACAAAACAAAACACACACACACACACACACACACACACACACACACACACACACACACACACACACACACACACACACCCGCACACAACACACACACACACACACACACACAGAGTGACATGCGCCAGCGGCATACACACACACACACACACACATATACACACATGGAGTCACACAGAGTCACATGCATGCATGCATGCACACACAAACAACACACAATGACACATGCACTCATGTATGTACACATGCACATGCACATACACACACCCACACACCCACACACATGCACGTATGTACGTTTGTACATGTATACGCACAAACGCACAAGTGTGCGCACGCACCCACCTGAATTGCACGCTGGTATGGCCGCACACCTGTATGCACAAATGCATGCATGCACACACGCTTAAAGTTAAACGCATGCATGCACACATGCAAGTGCATGCGCATGCCGCACTGCATACAATGATACACCACCCCCCCACACACACACACACACACAACAACACACACACACACATCTGAAAAATGGAAAGAGAATTATATAAAAATAAAAACAACAAAAACCAAACTCATACAGTCATAGACTTTTACAATAATACTTTAGTAAATGATGTTTGCTTCCTACATTGGTTACAGTTTAGAGACTAAGTAGTAAGTCACTAATGAAAGGTAACATTTTGGCAGGATCCAAGATGTCCAGTCTGTTGGATATACAACCACTGCCTCCAGCAGACTGTATAACCGTGATGGAGAAAGATGGAGAAATGAAATTTGTGGAATCATCATCATCATTTATACCCGTGAGTATGATACATTCTTACTCTAATGGAAGTTATTTTCATTTTTGTGAAGTTGGGTGGATGAAAAATCTACAACTAATTCACTTATTAACTAATTGGTATTATTATAATCTTTATGTTCAGGGCTGGAGAAGTGATTTTACATTTTGTAGTAGCCCACCAGATGGATACCCCCCCCCCCCCCCCCCGAAATATTCCTCACCATCCTCTTGATGTTTTCTCTCAATTGAAACTAATCAGTGTCTTCAGCTCTATCCAGTTCATAAGACAAGAGACACAGTATACAGCTAACTAACTCGCACCCATCAATCTCGTGCATGATTCATCATACAGGTGGCTTACCTGGGGTTGTGAAACATCTGGACAAAATTGCCACATCATCTCCTGGCAGCAGGAAATCCAAAACCAACAAAGTTCGAAGAGGAGCAGGAAATCCAGATACAGTGCTGTTATTTTTTGGTTTGAGGAAAAAAGAATTGTTAAAACCCCTTGAGAACAGCTTTCTAGAGATTTGAACATATATCCCGTTGGATGGGATTTTTCCTTTGGAGTTAACATCAGTGCTGACTCCACTGTCTTTTGGATGAGACTGTAAACCAAGGCCCGTGTGCGAATGCACACAGAACTCTTGCGCACTCGTTAAATCCTGTTGCGCTTTTTGTAAGAGTAGGCCATTGTGTGCCGGTGGGAACAGATGATAATATTTACAAAACTGCATACACACGGGGACTGGATGAAAAAAAGCACATGAGTGCTTATTCCATTATCCTGGATGTAAAAGAATAATAATAAAAAAATGCTCCCAGAGCACACACGCATAAAAGTTACACACTTTGGCAGGGTGATGAAGATTTCAGCTTTTGAGGGCAGAGACAGATATGAGATAAAACAGGAGGGGAGTATCTTAGGTTTGAAATAAATGTGTCTTGAGGTTGGACAAGTGTCATAGCAAGGCTTATGGTGAAGGGAGAAAGGGAGGTCATTCCAGATCGATGGACTGGAAATAAAGAGCAATCATCAATGGTAGATTGGTTGAATCTAGGTATTTGTATTCACAAGGTATCTGCTGCATAGCTGTAATAAACTGTAATAGCTTGTGATGTGTATCCATGTTGATAATTAAACTGTATTACTTTACGTTACAAGTCTTTGTTGATACACAGGTTGACAAATATCCAGAGGTCACAGTGAGTGGTGACCAACACGGGCCTTGTCCCATCGTGAAAACGTCAAGTCAGCCTTCATTCCTGCACAGAGAACGGCGTGGCAAAAGCTCGCCTTGCATGGTAGATTGAGAATATGATACATGGTCATAGACAAGTCACTGCTGTGTGTGTGTGTGTGTGTGTGTGTGTGTGTGTGTGTGTGTGTGTGTGTGTGTGTGTGTGTGTGTGTGTGTGTACAAGGCGTGTTTGTGTGTGTGTGTGTGTGTGTGTGTGTGTGTGTTGCATGCAAGCACGCACAGATTCTAAATGTGTTTGTGTTTGGCGTTTAAATGAGAAAAGCAGGTTTGAAAAATTTGGAGTTTTTTGTCTTCTGTCAGTGTGTGTAAAATAGGAGAGACTATTCATTCAGACTTTAGTTTAATGCTTGTTTTTTTCCATGCAACAGAAAAAGCTGTGCAATTTCAAGTCACCATGCATTATATATTATGCTTCCAATTAAATGGACATTCTTAAAATAGTTCCACATTTATTCAAATGGTAAAAAATGTCATAACATGTGTGTAACTCATGCAGAACTCATGTATTCATGGTTTAATTCAGTTCCAAACAGCTCTGCTCTTTCAGTTTTTTTGTCTTGTTTTTGTTTTTATTGATAAGGTTTTTTTTCTTTGGTTATTGTTTGGATGTTTTTCTTTTTTAAATTTTTTTTTAACATAGCTGCTGTATGTCAGTTTTGTGATGGGAATTAAACTTTTTCTATTCTAAGTTCTCTCAGTGTTTTGCACTGTTTCTCTCTCTTTATTTGAACAGGCTGGAGCAGGGACTTTCAGAGGCTTTGGAAGAAATTGTCAACAGCAAGGATGAAGGTGAGAAAATTTTGTCACTGTTGTGATATAAACCAAAAAAAAAAAAGTTTTATATGTAGGTAGGGAAATGTTTGTATTACCATCAAAGTCAACATATTCATGGAGATTTCTTAATGATCTTTATGTTGCATGTCTGTTTATATTCATGAACACTCAAGGAAAAAAAATTAGGAATGTTATGTAGTGTGTAGATTACATCTCTAATTATTAAATACTAGTGTATAAGCTTAGTTCTGGGACAATCAGGTGATTTATTTTACTTAGAGACACCCTATAAATGACTTATAAGACAAAAAAATGTGAACATACACCAGGTGGCATTTATTTGTCTAATTTGCAAATCTACGTGTTTTTTGTTTTGAAAAAAATACCTTCAGGTCACATATAATCAAGTATGAAATTGTGTGAAGACTTTCATTATCATCATTCCTTTTCTGATAAAAAGATGGTTGAAAATGTTATCAAACTGGGAAGAAGAAAATAAAACGCAAGAGAAGGGCTGCTAGGTAGATTTTTCTTCATTACAAGAACTGTAACAGACTCAGTTTCTGTTTACAACATTAATGTTTGGATCAAATTCTGAAAATATCTTGTAATTTGTGATTCTGCTTGCAACTCTGTGTGTGTGTGTGTGTGTGTGTGGTGTGTGTGTGTGTGGTGTGTGTGTGTGTGTGTGTGGTGTGTGTGCGGCTTATAAATATAAACACATCTGTAACCATACATTCGTTTAATTAAGCCCATGTTGAAGTATTGTTGATGTATTGATTTGCAGTCAACCAAGTGGTGGCAACAGGAGCCTCGGTCTTTTGAGTGTGGTCAGGGCTGTCAATTCCTTCAGTAGCGCTCTCTTTTCCCCATATGTCGGTGAGTTTTTCTTTGAACTCTTCTTTGTCTTTGTTTTTCATAGTGTTTTTGTTTGTTTGTTTTGTTTTGCCTGTTCTTTCTTTGAGGCTTTGTCATCTCAGTTTTTTTGGCTTTTGGTCTGTCTCTTAAATTTCTTCTTGTTCCTTACCTTACTCTTGTTGTTGTCTTCATCTTTAAAATTTTCTTTTTTTATTGTTTTATTTCTTGTTTGTGTTACAGAGGTTTCTTGTGTATGGTTGGTAACAATTTCCCATATACATATCAGGAATGTCTTCAGTTTCCTTTTTAGACTTTTTTTAAACATGGTATAAAATTTGCATATTTGTAGAAAAAAGGCTGAGTGGGTAGCTGGGAAATTGCTAACAGTTTTTTTGTTTATTTTTTATTTCAAATCTTTGCAGTCTATATCCATGATTTGATTTTCAGATATAGTTTTTCACTCTGTCTAATTGTGTGCAGTTGTCCAGTGAAGAACTGGTTGTGAAGTTTGCAGAAGTGGCTGAATGGTATGTTCTTATCTTTTCTGATGCATTTTTGAGACAAATTTTAATCTTTTTATAATACATTTTTTGTGTGTGTTCTATGTCTGCTTCATTCTGTTATTGTGAAGGTCCTAGTGCATGTTGTTGTGTATTCGTAAAGTTTTTGCCTAGTCATGTGGCCTATTTTCTCTATTATTTCTTTCTTAGTTTTGATGATGGTTATTTTTTTATGCTCGGGTGGATGGTGTTAGCACCACTCTTTAAGTCAGTGTGTGTGGTGTGTGTGTGTGTGTGTGTGTGTGTGTGTGTGTGTGTGTGTGTGTGTGATTTCATTTTTTTTTGAGTGTGTGTGTGTGTGTGTGTGTGTGTGTGTGTGTGTGTGTGTGTGTGTGTGTGTGTGTGTGTGTGTGTGTGTGTGTGTGACTGACCGGTGTGTGTGTGAGACTGTGTGTGTATGCATATTTGCATCGGCGTGTGTGCATGCATGTGTGTGAGTATGAGTTTGTGCATGTGTGATTACCTGCCTCCATACCTGCCTGTACTTATGCATGTATAATATGTGCATGATGCTTGTTTACATGGTTATGGAATATTGTTTAAACTGTTGAGTAGTATTGCATTTTTTAAACAAAAAAAAAAATCCTCTCTGAATTTAGGAGGAAAAAGTAGTGGAGGAAAAACAAGTGCGGGTAACCACTTACAACCTCTCAATCATTTTGAAAATGACTTATCACAGATTCATTAAAAAAAGAATAAAAAAAGAAACAAAAATGAATTCTATGGAATATGTCTCTGAATTTAGGAGTGAGAGTCCTGTGCGTGCCTTTGCCTGGCATCCACACACCACAAAGTTTGCTTTGGCTCTGCAAGACAACTCCGTGCATGTGCACTATTCTGGCAGTCCCCTGGTACCAGTGTTGAAGCATAAACTGCAGAAATGTGTGGCGCATCTAGCTTGGCAGTAAGTGCTCATTGAAATGTGTGTGTGTGTGTGTGTGTGTGTGTGTGTGTGTGTGTGTGTGTGTGTGTGTGTGTGTGTTTGTGTTGTGTTGTGTTGTGTTGTGTTGTGTTGTGTGTGTGTTTGTGTGTGTTGTGTGTGTGTGTGTGTGTGTGTGTGTGTGTGTGTTGTGTGTGTGTGTGTGTGTGTGTGTGTGTGTGTGTGTTTTGTGTGTGTGTGTGTGTGTGTGTGTGTGTGTGTGTGTGTGTGTTTGTTTTTTGATTAAAAAAACATCTTTTATTTGGAGGATAATGGAATAAGCACTTATGTGCTTTTTCACATCCAGTTCCCTGGTGTATACAGTTTTGTCAGTTTTGTCATCTGTTCTCACCAGCACACAATGACCTACTCTTCCAAAAAGTGGTACAGGTTTTAACGTGTGTGCAAGATGTTCTGTTCGGTGTGTGTGTGTGTCAAAGTCAAAGTCAAAATTTTATTTCCAAGTGGTACATTGAGTAAGCAATAAATTTGCTTTTTTTCATCAAGCCATCAAAAAAACCAAAACAAACAAAAACCACTTATGAAATTAAAAAATACCCCCCCAGACAAACTAACAAAAATGAAGCAGCAAGCAAACAAGCAGAGTACAACCAAGAAAACCCCACCCAAAAAATATTTAAGTGTGTGTGTGTGTGTATGTCTGTGTCTGTGTGTGTCTGTGTCTGTGTGCACGTGTGTATATGTGTGCATGCACACTACTTAGAATAAATTTTTGTAGCAGCAAAAACTCCAAGGACTGTTGGTGCTAAGAAAAGACTTGTGAATGACTGTAAGTGTAGCAAGCAGTCATGATGTATCATGGAATGTTTCAGACCTTTATCAGCCTCTGTTCTGGCTGTGCTAGCCAGTCAGCTGTCCTGATTTGGCACATTGAACCAACCTCACTGGCTGCAAGGTATAATCCTATTTTTTATCATCGCTATGTTAACTGTTTTCTGGTTTCTTGATGAGTGGGGGGTGTGTTTGAATAAGTTGCCAGCAGGTGGGAGGAGGGGGGGTGAGTGGGGTTGGGGGGGGGGAATGTATTGTTGAGTAGTGGGAAATTGTGTGAGTTGCGTTTTGTGGATAGGGCTGGGTCAGTTGGTATTGAGAGTGTGGATTTTGGAATGTTGCATGTATAGGTCTGTGATGTGTGCCAGCTTTTGCTTGTTAGAACGTGTATATTGTGAAATGTTAGCAAAACTACACTGTAACCCTTTTTAGACAAAAACTCTTGTTGTTGAATAGCTTAACCTACAGTCAGATTTCTGTTCACCATTTGGGATCAGCCAGTTAGCACTGGAGGCAGAACTATCCCTAAATTATATTTTGCTGATAATACGGATGGCTTTGCAGAATTTTCTGATTATGTAGAATGTCTAGACATGGCATCAGCATCTTTGGTACAGATCTATATGAACACTGAAAAGAGCAAGTTAATGGTAAAAGGTCAGTTGTATCAGAATTAAGAAAGAAAATCAAGTGTTCAAAAACTGTACATGTATTTGATGAGAGTATTTAGGTGCATATGCATGCTTAAATGTGTGAGTGAATATGTGTTTATGTGGTTGTGTGTGTGTGTGTGTGTGTGTGTGTGTATGCTTGTGTGTGTGTGTGTGTGTGTTGTGTGTGTGCGCACGCAGGCGCGTGCGTGCGTGCGTGCATGCGTGCGTGTGTGTGTGTGTGTGTGTGTGTAGATGTATACAGATTATGTGTAGGCATGTATGTTTGTGTGTGTGCATTAGTCCCTCAGGTTAAAATCCTTTCATTAAATAGTAATATCAGATAGATGTGTGTGTGTGTGTGTGTGTGCGCGCATGCTTGCATGCATGTGTGCTGTGCACATGTGTGTATGTGCATGTGTATGTGTTTGTACATGAGTGCATGCTTGCATGTGTGCAAGCGCACATGATGCGTAAGTAGCTAAACCTTGTCTGTCTGTCTGTGTGTTTGGTGGCCAGACCGTCCACCAGCTCTGTTCAAGTACTGCAGCATAGTGGTCACTGCCCGGTCACCCACCTGGCCTGGGATCCTGCCGGAAAACTCCTGCTCTCTGCCTCCCCTGTAGACACCGCTATCATTGTACGTTGTACAGGCCCGCTTGGCTGCTGTAGTGTCTGTGGGGGGGGGAGGGGGGGGGGGGGTTGTGTGTTTGTGTGTGTGTGGGGGGGTTGTGTGTGTGTGTGTGGGGGGGGGGGGGGGGGGAGGGTTGTGTGTGTTTGTGTGTGTGTGTGTGTGTGCGTGTGTGTGTGTGTGTTGTGTGTGTGTGTGTGTGTGTGTGCATGTTTATGGAAAAGTACATGCTGATAATAAAAATAATTATTTGCATGTGTATGGGCCCAAACATGAGTGCACAACCACACACACCCAGCTGCACTGTGTGCATATGTCTCTGCATGTATAACCGAGACAGAAAGGAGATGTTTCTATCCTTTCTTCTGTTTTGTTCTTGGTGCGACAAGAGCATCAAGTCTTTGTTTTCCTTTTCAAGAGTGTAGGGTACTCTGTACCTTATTTTTCATAGAACATGACCAGGCCCCCATACTTTTTTGTCTGCATAGTGTTGTATTGTGCTATGCTTGAGTGAAAATAATGATTGAGGTGTAACCCAGTGGTGCAATACCAGAGCTGTTAAGACAACAGAATTGTACCCTGGTGTGGTTCTTAGGTTGCAGGCTTGAGCCTTGTTTATCAAATTGAGGTATTTTGGCAATATCCACATTTTATACCAGAAAAAAAGTTTAAACACACTATAGAATTTTTACTCAAATAGTTTCCAGTTTTTCTGTTGCTAAAAAAAAAAAGTGGATACTGCATAATTAGCCATGTTTTACTTCATCAAGATGTAGTCTGATGACATTATTTATCATTGCGGTTTTTATGGTTTTTATCTGTTCCCAGGCGTGGAACGTGGCCAGTGAAAGCTGCACACCTCTGCGTTACGTAGGAGGGGGAGGCATCACCCTCCTGGCCTGGTCCCCTGATGGCAGCAAGGTTATGGCTGCCACGCCGTCATCCATTTTCAGGTGAGCAGCTGAAACACAGGTGTTTAGTGTGTTGTACAGCCATTTTTCGGTCAGTTGTGGGTTGAACAGTAACACTGCTCTTTGGGAGGTTTGCCTTTACTTTTTGGGTGGAGTAACCTTGGGGTTAGAGTGTCCACCTCATGGTCTGAGGGTGACTGAGGGCAGGGTTCAAATTTTAGGGGATATTTTCTGTGTTTTTGTTTTGTTTTGTTTGTTTGTTTGTTCCTCAGCTGGAGCTGTTGAGGTTCAGTAATGGTCATGGCTGTAATGTTACAGAGTTTGGAACACGACCACTTGGAACTGTGAGGTGTGGTCCCATCTTTCTGGTCATTGCACAGTGAGTCATAATCTAAGTTGTCTGTTTCTGTCAGTTACACTCTTTTGAAATGTACACTTACAGTGATAGTTCAGGCATGCATGTGTGTGCATACATGTGCACACTCGCAGATGTATTTACTCACATGCATTCATGCACGCACGTACACACGCATGCACACACGCACACACGCACGCACGCACGCACGCACGCACGCACGCACACACACACACACACACACACACACACACATTTTCTCACTCACAACACACACACACACACACACACACACACACACACACACACACACACACACACACACACCACACACACACACACACACCACTCACTCACTCACTCACTCTCACACAAATAAATATAATAGTATTGCTTGTAGGCTGTAAAATTCTAAGATTCTTGCAAGATTTATAAGTTGTTTGTACACTTTTATGTTACAATAATATCAAGCACATCAAAAAGCATAAAGTTTTGAAAACAGCTGCTGTGTCTACTCAAAGTACACCGCTGCGTAGCATAGTTACAACTTAGATATGAACTTTGTCTTTGTTTTTTGGTTGTTTTTTAATTGCCTCGGCACTTGTCCTTCATGGTAGTGAATCCTTGATTATCTACCACAGGGTGCAAATCCAGTATAACTCGGTCAAGGGTCCAGGGCCCAGTGCTAAAATTAACCCCTTCCTTTTACCTAGTCCAAGTGGGGTCAGTTTCTGCTATAATTAGCAACAGACAGGATGGAGTGGATAGCAGCCGAGAGGAGCTGAAAGTGGGGGAAATTGACAGCTGTGCTACATTTAGTGCTTTAGTCCTGTTGACATGTTGCTATATAATATTTCATAATCATATGTGATACTGAAGTAATCTTCCATTTCCCAGAAAGAGATCATTTGGTCTGTTTAGGTAGTGGTGAATTTACGTCACAGGATACAAAAAAAAGAAAAAGAAAGAAAGGACAAGTTGTGGAGCCTCTTACAGTGAGTCAGTGTTTAAAATTTTTTTTTTTTTTAATTCTTTTATATCGAGGATAATGGGATAAGCACTCTTGTGCTTTTTTACATCCAGTCCCCATGTGTATGCAGTTTTGTAAATGTCATCTGTTCCCACCGGCACTCAATGGCCTACTCTTATAAAAAGCGGAACAGGATTTAATGTATGCGCTAGATGCTCTGCGTGCGTTTACACACGGGGCCTCGGCTTATAGTCTCATCCAAAGGACTTTGGGGGAGAGTGGAGTCAGCACCGATGTTAACTCCAGGAGAAAGATCTCCTTGAACGGGAATCGAACCCGGATTGTCAAATTGTGAGCGCAATGTTCTGACCACTAGGCTATCCCGTCCCCCGTTTGCTGTGTGCAGTCGGCGTGTTGGAGCTATGACGGCCAGGTGTTGCTGTTTGCCATGGAGGGAGACATGGCGCTGCATGCTGTCAAGTTTGCCACATCCTACATGGGGGTGTCTCCGGGGGACCTCAGCGCGCAGTGGTCTGTCTCAGAGCACAGAGGAACGGGCACTGCCAGCCTGGTGGCCGACCTGTCTGAGGTCTCTTTGATAGCTCAGGATGGGGACAGAGTCAAGTGAGTGAGAGTAGATAGCTCAGGATGGGGACAGAGTCAAGTGAGTGAGAGTTGATAGCTCAGGATGGGGACAGAGTCAAGTGAGTGAGAGTTGATAGCTCAGGATGGGGACAGAGTCAAGTGAGTGAGAGTTGATAGCTCAGGATGGGGACAGAGTCAAGTGAGTGAGAGTTGATAGCTCAGGATGGGGACAGAGTCAAGTGAGTGAGAGTGGATAGCTCAGGATGGGGACAGAGTCAAGTGATGAGAGTGGATAGCTCAGGATGGGGACAGAGTCAAGTGAGTGAGAGTTGATAGCTCAGGATGGGGACAGAGTCAATTGAGTGAGAGTTGATAGCTCAGGATGGGGACAGAGTCAAGTGAGTTGAGAGTGGATAGCTCAGGATGGGGACAGAGTCAAGTGAGTGAGAGTGGATAGCTCAGGATGGGGACAGAGTCAAGTGAGTGAGAGCTTTCACCATGAGTCACTCTCTCTCTTAGCTTTAATTGTCTGTAAGTAAAGTGTGCTGCCCTTGATATGCTGCTGGCCCCTGGAGAAGCTGAGGTCTCTGACATTTCTCTCCATAACGACCACAAAGGTTATGGGAACACCTGTACCATTTTATCTTTTAAGTGGGGTGTAAAGGATCAAACACATTGGACCTTTTAAATTTTTTTTTTTTAACTGGTTTTCGTTGTGACTGAAGAGGATTAAGATGGTAGAATGTTTTTGTAGAAATCCTTTAGTTTGATGCCATGGAACAGTAAGATGGTGTATATCATATCCTTTCAGAAAAAGCTTTCTGCCAGCTGGAATACAACTGTCTAGAAGGTTGGCCATGAAATTTGAGCGCCAGTGTCACGTGCAAAATGAAAAATGCCTGCTTGTTGTGTGTACCAGTCTTCAAGATTACTTGTAAACATGAAGTACTTTGATTTGAATCGAACTCCAAGTGGTCATAGGTGTGTGCGTGCGTTGTGCCATGGTAGCCAGTTATTTCTTTGTTACTGTTTTTGTATTGTTTATGTCTGAGACATATGTTAAAAATTTTTTGTTTTAACCCTCTTGCATTCGGATTTTCTGAACACAAATTACCCCTAGATTTCGCATTCCATCACAAAATCAGGTCAGGCACACATGCTTGCTGCTGTTTTCCTCCTGCAAAGTACATACCAGCAGCTATAATTACTTCCAGATTCTCTGCAGGATTTGTACCTCTGGCCTGATAGAGCTTTGACATGTGGTAGCAAGTAGTGATGGTCACTGCGCGATGGAAATCTACTGTATGTAAATCCTGGTTCGGGATTCAGGGGGGCAATTATTCAATCCGGTTTGGGAATAAGAGGGACATATTGTTTATTTATAATAAGAGGAACATATTCTTTGTTTTCATGTTCCTTCTTTTTCTTTTCAGGAGCATCATATTTTCTGTTCTCTTTCCACACCATTCCAAATATTTTCCCTCTATTTATCTTATTGATTAGTACCACAATCCTGTGATTGGTTCAATGATTTACCTTAGTCTGATTCAGCTGTGATATGGTTGCTGTCATTGGCTGGGTAGTAATAGCAAAGAATTGAATTAAAGTGAGTTGTACAATACTGTTTATCTCTGAATCACAGGGCTGGGGGATATGTGCACCAGATGGCATGGAACTCGACCAGTGAACGTCTGGCAGTTATGTTTAAAGGTAATTTTCTTCTCCTTTTTTTTTTAAGAGTAGTTGTTTTGGGGTTTTTCAAAAAAAAAGTTTTTATCTATTTCTCTTTTAAATTTCTAAAAAAATTGAGTGGGATGGGGGTAAATTAAAGTATGATAGTTCTTTATGTACATTTTGCTAGACTAAGGAAATTTAGCTAAATTGTACATCCAGACTGATACAAAGTTTTATGAGGTAAGTTTAAAATTTATTTTTTTAAAAAATTAAACTTTAAAAACTCAGCGATACTTCTCTAAAAGTTTAAAGCCATTTAGTAAAAATGTCACAATGTACTGTCAGT
>CM060317.1:38495688-38535688 GCA_030674155.1 Stramonita haemastoma | reverse complement strand
CTGTCTTTCTGTCTGTCTCTCTGTCTGTCTCTCTGTCTGTCTCTTCCCCTCTCTCTGTCTCTTGTAATTTTTGTTTGTTTTTGTTTTGTGGTCTACTGTTTTTCTTGGTGGTGGCTTGAACCCAGGCTTGATCCAGGGTCATCAAATTGCGAGCGTAACACTCTGACCTCTAGGCTTCCCGCCCCCCAGGTCATTTTGAATAAACGGTTAAAATCTTTATAGAGATGTATGTAAAGCTGCAAGCTCTACATCTATATCAACAGAGGGGATGAAATGACAGTGTTAACTTATAGCTTTCTGTGCATGACTAAAAAAAAAAAAAAAAAAAAAAAAGTGACAATAAGAAACGTATAACAATGAAAGCATGTGACTGTATGGCTATAAAATGTTTGACATTGTACAAGAACAGTGACAGCAACAACCAAAATAAAAAAAACTGTGATAGCTTTCCACTGATTGGGTAGACCAGTTCTGTTGTAAAGGAAACATGTACTTTTGTGATTGCCTACAGGTGTGGTGCAGCGGTCGAGTGGGCTATGTCCCCATGTACTTTGTGGTGAAGGAGAAGATCGGTTCCTTCCAGTTCCAGCACACAGCCCTCAATGGTCACAGCAGCCGTCAGCTGTACACAGACCTCATGTGATCTGTCTGCCACAGGAGCTTGACTGTACTATACTGCAAGGAATGTGTATGTGTTGTGTGTTGTGTGTGTGTGTTGTGTGTGCTGATATTGTTGTTTGTGTTGTGTGTGTGTGGGGGGATAGTGTGTTGTGTGTGTGTGAGTGGTGTATCTGTGTGAGTGTGTGTGTGTGTGTGTGTGTGTGTGTGTGTGGTGTTGTGTGTGTGTGGCAGTGCATGCATAGTAGAAAAAGGAGGAGAGAGAGAGAGAGAGAGAGAGAGAGAGAGGTGTGTGTGTAGTGTGAGTGTGTTTAACAAGAAAAATGTAAAGGAACTGATGATATGTGTTCTGTTTGAATTTTTCATATATCTTCTTCATTGAGAGATGCTGTTGAGAGCTGATTTTTCTGCAGAAATTTTAATAGGAACAAATTGTATTGAGTCACTGGTTCATTTTCATGTGTTAAAGAGTGGAGCAAGGGACCTAGGTATGTTATCTCATCGTGCAGATGAATGCTTAGGCAATGGGAGAGAAAAAGGCAAGGCTCCTCTGTCAGATGCAGTAATGGGGGGCATGGGAAGGGGAAATATGGAAAGGCAAACACACATGTCTCCAATCATGCCAAATCTACTTTCCACTTTTCAAGGGAGTAGTTACAAGAAAACCCACAATGTTAAAAATACTATGGACTACACAGTTGCACACATGCCCCAAAACACACGCATAGGAATACTAGTATGCATGTTAAAAATGTGGACAAGAGTAAGGAGGAGAGGTATGTGGATTAGGAGAGGGGTGGGCTAAGGGTAGGAGAAAAGAAAGTCCACAACTGTTTGATCGACCCTTCATAAGAAAAGTCGGGGGCACATTAATGGGAGCATAACATGGCAGATTTTGAAGGGACGGGAATGATGAAGGTTAATAACAGAGAAATGTGGAAAATGACAAATAATGTGGAATCAAAGCTGCTAACAGCATTCAGGGCACATTGCTTTTTGGATCAGTGTTTTACAAGACAGGTCATGAAGGAGATAACAAAGCTATGTGTTCCAATTACAACTGCACACAAGAGCTAAGGTCTTAGATAGGGAATAAATAACATGAAGGAAATGAGAAAGCTGTTCCTTGTGAGGTCCTTTTGAGGTCATTGATAATAATTTGGGGAAACATTGGGGCAAATGCTTTTTTGAATCAGTACAGTGCACACAATTATTACAGTTCTACAACAAGAAAACAGCAAAAATTATCAAAGACGGCTGCACAAAAGTAGAAAAGTATCTTCTCTTGGACTTTAAGCAGACTTTCAGAAAATATAGAATCCTACAATGCTATGATGAATTGTTGAAGATGTCATAACTTTGTACTTTGAAAGTGAAATGACCAGTTGTATTACCAGATATCAATGCAGTAAATATGTATTATAAAAACTCATGCACATGGAATATTAATTAGTGTTAGAATTTGTTCAGTTCCATCAGATTAGACGATCACTATTTGTGGCCTTTTTACTTTTTTTCACAAAACTTGTAAGGTCAGGAAGTGAGTGTGTTTTTTACATATTTTTTCCCTCACCATTTACTAATGCTTAAAACAGTGATGTAAAAGATAACTTGGTATTAAAACTTGTTTTGATGTCCAAGTCAAGAGTCCTGACAAGTGAAAGTCTACTATCATCACATGTACTGCTAAACATGGACTGAGATGATACATTTTTTTCTTGCACTGCAATCATGTGTATGGGTGTCAAGATATTTTTGCTCTACTAAGCATATATTCATACCGGACCTGTGATTGTTCACAAGGTTGCAAATCTTGAACCAAACAAAAGAACGGAGATCTTCGATGCTTTCTTTGAATGTGTTTGGGCTGGATACCTTTCTAAGACAAGTCGAAAAAATCCAAAATGTAGCATACTTTTTCATTGTCTAATTATTGATGTCATAGTGGAATTTTTGATGTTGGGTGTGCGCGGCGCGCGGTTGTTTTTTGTATTTGCTAGATTATTTATTGTTATGTTGTTTGTTGTGAGTAGAGTGCAAGCCTTTGATTTGTTTCAGATAAGCCTATAAATTCATGTATTATTATATATTATACTTGGCCAAAGGGACTTCATGCCTCTGTCACCTCTTTTCTTTAATGTTTTATGCTTGTGATTTTGTCATTGTAAATGTACAAATTTTTCTCAGTGACAGGGAGAAAGTGAAAGGTAATGTCTATTTTTCTTCCCTGTTTTTTTTTTTCCTTTCCCATTTAGAAAGGATAACTTGGTCTGTTTACATTGTTGAAACAATTAATGTTTTTACAATGTTTACTTATCATTAAATGAGATACATGTTAAATGTTTTGTTTAATGATCATTAAATAAAAGACATGGTAGATATTTATTTTAGGATATTGATGCTTATGTAAAAAGTGTACAATTTGTATAAATCTCATTTTGTTGTTGTGGAAGATGGTATGTATTGCTGTAATTAAATATTTGTGAAGTTGGATGATTTTTTACTTCTGTTATGCTTATGAACAAATTGATGTGTGTGTGTGTGTGTGTGTGTGTGTGTGTGTGTGTGTGTGTGTGTGTGTGTGTGTGTGTGGTGTACATCTGTATGAATATGTCAGTATGTGATCTACTTTTCCACCAGTGCTAAAATGTTAACCTGGCAAAGGTTTTGGGACAATCAACCACCAAGGTATAGAGTTTAGCACAGAGGATACCAGGCAGGAAAAAGGGATTCCACCTTCATCAAAGGCTTGCTGTCTTCATGGGATTATACAAGTGCCAGATGGCTTCCACCTGAAACTGAACGTGCTCATAAGCTCAGTGGTAAGATTATGACAGCATAATCCAGGACTGTCAACTGCACAGATACAAATTGGAGAGTTGCTAAAAGCAGGGGCCTATGGATTAACATTAACTTATATCAAATATACTGGCTGATTGCTTCCTTCTACATGTGCCATATACCTGCCATTTGTATAGGTTACAAGAAAAAAAATTCAAGCACTTACAAGCGTGGAATTTAGAGGTTAGATTTCATTTGAAATAAGTTAGCCAACAGCAAAGTTTAACTTTTTCTTTGTCATTGAATGATTCATCAATTAAAAACAGAAGTCAATATTTTAAAACTGTGCAAAATTCGGGTGTGATATTCTCATAAATTGAAAATTCATAAATGTTGATTTTTTTCTCTCGCATATAGTTTCTGAATCGTAGAAATGGAATTGACAGAGGTGTCTGCACAGTGGATATTCTCTGTGGAATCATTACTATGTCAGTAGACAACAAATTAGTGATATTGTTCAAGTTGTTTCTAGGTCTGCTATCAATGTTGTATTATACGTTTAATTTTGCATTTAGGTGTTTTAACTATTTTGTTTCTTTTTATTTAATGTCACTCCTTAAATCACCTATAGTGAACAGATTATAACCCCCCCCAAAAAAAACACTAAGTTAGGCCACAAACAAACTGTTACATGGCTGCAACAGACACCATCTTGTTGAGCATACAAGTGAAGAGGCAACCTCTACCCCATTCATTTTCTGATTAATCTGAGTATATTGCAACAAAGGCTGTCATAGATAGTCTCTTTTTTTTCCTTCCTTGGCTAGAGTTCTGAGGTTAACAATGCCAATTTTCTTTTTCATATTTGCAACCTTCGCTTCCCCCCCCCCCCTCCCCCAATTTAGTAGCCACATTCCAACTTTGGGGATACAGCTAGTCTAATGCTTTATTTGTACTTTTAGGCAATTCAAAAAATACAATGTGCCTGTGGGAACAGTTGACATTTACAAAACTGCACACACACGGGGACTGGATGTAAAAAAGCATTAGTGCTTAATCCATTATCCTCAATATGAAAGAAAAAAAATAAAAAAAATAAAACATAGACCAACAGTCCTGCTCTTATAAATCTACCCAGTTTTGAAATTCAAGATTGACCTATCATGGTCAGAACATTGCTCTCGCAATTTGACGACCTGGGTTCGATTCCCGTTGGAGGGAATTTTTCCAATGGAGTTAACATCAAAGCTGACTCCTCTTTCCCCAAAAGTCTTTTGGATGAGACTGTAAACTGAGGCCCTGTGTGTGAACGCAAGCTAAACATCTTGTGCACACGTTAAATCCTGTTCCGCTTTTCATAAGAATACGCCATTGTGTGCCGGTGGGAACAGATGACAATATTTACAAAACTGCATACACATGGGAACTGGATGAGAAAAAGCACATGAGTTATCCTCGATATAAAAGAATAAATAAATAAATAAAAATACAAAGTTGGTTGCTATACATGAAAAATGGACAAAAAGCACAACAGGATTTTAAACTCTTAGTTGTTCTTTTTCAGAATGATTGGAAAAACTAGTAGTAATACTAGGCTTATAAGTTGGGGACCAACTCTGGATTGGAACTAGCTGACAAAGTGGGATGAACACACACACACACACACACACACACACACACACACACACACACACACAGTCTTCTTTCACAGATGTCCCTCATTTCAAGGTAGCATACTCATAGAAAGTCCTTCGGATGAGACTTTAAACTGAGGCCCCTCGTGCGAACGCACGCAGAACATCTTGCGCACACGTTTTTTTTGTTTTGTTTATCGAGGATAATGGAATAAGCATTTCTTTGCTTTTTTTTCATCCAGTCCCCATGTGTATGCAGTTTTGTAAATCTTGTCATCTGTTCCCACCGGCACACAATGGCCTACTCTTACGAAAAGCGGAACAGGATTTAACGTGTGCGCAAGATGTTCTGCATCGGTTTACGGTCTCATCCAAAGACTTTTGGGGAGAGTGGAGTCAGCACTGATGTTAACCCCAGGGGAAAAATCCCCTCCAACGGGAATCGAACTCAGGTCGTCAAATTGCGAGCGCAATGTTCTGACCACTAGGCTATTCCGTCTCCCACGTTAAATCCTGTTCCGCTTTTCGTAAGAGTGGGCCATCGTGTGCCGGTGGGAACAGATGACATTTACAAAAACTGCATACACACGGGGATTGGATGTAAAAAAGCACATGAGTGCTTATTCCATTCTCCTCGGTATAAAAGAATAAATAAATAAAATAAGTGAGAGGTCTCAGGTTTTGAACTCTCATACAACATGCATCTAGCGCCCATGGCAACAAGAGTCACCCCTGGCAAAATTATGTGGAGGAAAGTCACTCTCACAGCTAGCCAACATACACATGTGCCTAGCCTAGACATGGAAATAAAAGCAGAATTATGGGTGGGACTGGGTAAGGTGGGGGTGGGGGGCATCCCGTATTTCATGCAAATAAATCTGCCTAACAGAAAGTGGTAGCCCTATACACATGCAATAGGCCTAGTAGTAAAAGGAGAAGAGCCTTCACCAGACCAATGATTCAGAATACAGTTTGTTCACGTCGTTTGTGTGTGTGTAAGAGAGGTGACGGGGTACACACACACGCGTGCGCACGAAACACATTCTTACACACGTGATTCTCAAAAGTTTATTCCTAAAATGTACATTTCGTCTCACTTGTAGGATTTGGTCACAAGTCTTGGTCAAGTGTTTGGATGAGGAAACTTTTTCTCCTCGTTTTCTTTTTTCAATAGATCCAGTTCTTTTTCCGAAGATACGTGTTAAAGAAGAATAAAATCAGATGATCATGTCTAAATTACCAGCACGATGCGTTCTAAATATAGCTCCTCTTTGTTGACGGAGCTTTTTCTGTGACGTCACCAGCTGCGGTATATTGTTGTGGAGGAAAAAGGGAATCCCACCACAAAACTGCTGTTCATTGCTCCCACCCATCTACAATACAGCATGGGTGGGTGTATTGGGAGCCATAGGGATCAAGAACCACCCTCCGGAGAATCTTCTGATATTACAGGTAATACACAAGCGTATTGTGAATGATTCACGTAAAGTTGTGAACAGGCACCTGCTTCATCCGTGACAGTTTGGTTGCTTTGTTGACAGTATTCTTTTCAGCGACCTCTTTTCGCGTTCTATGCTTCCGTGTCTCACTGTCTCCCATAAACACTCTTACGAAATTTTAAAAGACTCTAAGGGAGGGAGAAAGGGATTATATAAGAGCTAATGTGACTGTTAAAACGAAAAGTAAACAACGCCATGATGAAAGCATTTTCTTTTGGTCATGAGATTCTTCGAACTGTTGCTTCATTTGACATTTCATTTGTCAACGCCCAAGTTCTATTTTCAAGCAACCAACCAACGCCCAAGGCATTGGCAACATTGTAATCAAATGTTAACTTTACATAAAGAAGGTTTTTTCAAAATGTTTTGCTAGCCCGAAAATGGTCAAAGTAAGACTAAGACTACTAGTAAGAGCCTACAATAACAGATCAGTTCTTGAGATTTTGCCTAGGGCATAGAGCCTACAGCCAGTCCTACAGTAAACACAGTAGCATGCACTATGTCTCCCTTTAAATCAGCTGGGAAGCATTGTTTGAGAGAACTTTTTCCTTATAAACAAAAACATTGGAGTTTCTATTGTGTCAATATTGACCACATTTTCATTGAAGCTTTTTTAGTTTTTTTTTTTTACCATGAGCACAAAACTCTTATTTAGTATTATGTACACTTACAGTCTTATTGTTTAACATAGCCTATGACAAACTATTCAGAGCTGATTCTGAGTGATACTGATACAGTGATACTGATAGTGTTACTGTTATAGGCCTAGTGGTAGCTTACCAAAGAACACAACAGTCACAGTTCAGTAATGCTGTACAAGTGTATGATTACGAAACTATTTATTTTTCATTTAATTCATTTATTTAAAATTCATTCAAACTGCATTTAAAAATTCCATGTCAACTCTACTGTATTTCAGCATGCAAATTTTGGAAGCTTTGATCTGATTTGTTAAATTCACTTATTGTAGAACCTTTAGCCTGTTTTAGTGTTTATTAAATTTAATTATCATTAATATCAATGTAGAAAAACAGCACAATGACCATGATGAATTAATTTATTAGTAATATTACTGGGCACTAGTGATGGAAATCCTAAAGTGTAAACAAGTGAACATTTATGAAAATGAATGAATTGTTAGAAATACTTTCTATCAAATGTCTAAAATGCAAATTGCCACTTTACCAGTAATAATATAATATGGAGACATTCATTTAAATGACATACATTGTATGTACACGTGTAAAATTGCTGGCTTAACTTTATAATCAGAACTGAGAATTTATAGACCCTTTACGGTTTGAAATCACACATGCTCAGTCACTCAGTCAAAGTGTATTAATCTTAGTCTGTATCTGTGTGACTGATACATGTGAAAATGATACCATTTCAGTTGTCAAAATTCAATTTTTGTCCACTCCCAAAATCCAATTTGAATAGTTTAACATTGTAAGCTATTGTTCAGAAACTGGTCTCTCTGTATGCTGTTGATTCACTATTACAACAGTATGGCGGAACAGGAATGGTGATTTTTAGCTGAAAAATTAAGCACTTTGTCAATATTTTGATGCCTTTTTGTTTTGTCTGAACTGGTTATCTCATGGGAGAAAAAAAGCTTATTATCTTTAGAACTCTCTTTTTTGTATACACACACTGAGGCATGCATGCACGCATGTACACACACACACACACACACAGACACTGACACACACATACAAAACACCACAGACACACACACCACATACACACACACACACACACACACACACACACACACACACACAACACACACACACACACACACACCACAACACACACACACACACACACAAACACACAACACACACACACACACACACACACACACACACAACACACACCACACACACATCACACACACACACACACACACACACACACTGAGTGTCACACACACACACATATTGGACAACACTCTTCTCCCTACTCCCCCCTTCATTAGTCTTCCCCCTCCAGCCCTCTCTCTCTCTCTCTCTCTCTCTCTCTCTCTCTCTCTCTCTCTCTCTCTCTCTCTCTCTCTCTGTCTCTGTCTCTCCCTCTCTCTCTGTAGTTTCACTAGTCTGTGTCTCTCTCTCTCTGACTCGCTCTCTCATTTGCAATACACACACTCCCCACGACACTGTGAGCCTCCATCCCCCTCTCTTCTCAGTTTCTCATTCTTCTCTTTCTTTCTTTCGTCTATCTTGTCTGTCTGTCTGTCTTCTTCTCCTCCTCCCTCCCTCTCCTCTCTCTCTTCTCTTTCTTTTCTTTTTCTTTCTTTCTTTCTTTCTCTCTTTCTTCTCTTTCTTTCTTTCTTTTTTCTTTTAAACACACTCAGACTCTCACCTTCTGACTTTTCAGTTTTCTCTTCATTTATACTGATACAGTTCCCCCCCCCCCCCACCCCAACACACACACATATGACACATGATACACACAGTGACATACATATTACACACACACACACAACACACACACACACACACACACACACACACACACACACACACACACACACACACACACACACAGAGTCACACTCACTCAGAATACACATACACACACACACAGATCACACACTCACACACACACACAACACACACACACACACACACACACACACACACACACACACACACACACACACACACACCTGGCAATTTGACGACCCGGGTTTGAGTCCGGTCGAGGAAATTTTTCTCCTGGAGTTAACATCAGTGCTGACTCACTCTCCCCAAAAGTCCTTCGGATGAGACTTTAAACTGAGGCCCCGTGTGCGAACGCACGCAGAACATCTTGCGCACACGTTAAATCCTGTTCCGCTTTTCGTAAGAGTAGGCCATCATGTGCCGGTGGGAACAGATGACAATATTTACCAAAAAACTGCATACACACGGGGACCGGATGACCAAAAGCACATGATTGCTTATTCTGTTATCCTCGATATAAAAGAATAAAATATAAAAGAATAAAATATAAATAAATAAATAAATAAATAAATAAACACACACACACACACATTATAAAAACACAAGCCATCACTCTGACCACCAATTATTATGCAAAACTAGTCAATTTGTCATTTTGTTACGTCCTGGAGTAGGCCTATATCATTTCAATTTGTAACAACTTTTCATAGGACTGTTCAATTTTCAATCTTTTTTTTTTTTGGTATTATATAGCTTTTTTCTTAAAATTTTTTTTTTGATTGCAGATTAATAACATGAATTAATATTTGATAACTAAAAAATGACTTCCGGTACGATGCGACTCACCGATTCATTGGGTAAAATGTGGTGGAGCATCAAATTTCATGATAGCCCCACCAACCACAAGGGCTAAACCAGGTCTGTCATCGAATTCAATTGGAGCAACTCCAATTATTTTCACCTCAAGTTCAAAATTATTTCCTAAGGCCAATATTGCAATAAAATCAGGCCATCCCAAGGACGTCATCCCTAGGTTACGCTTACCAAAAAAAAGAAAGGCTTTAAAAAAGATAATGAGCACTTCAGTGCAAAAAAAAAAAGGAAAGTCACATGGGCAAATGACACTGTAGAATGGAAACCCTGTGCCCATTGGTTACAATATTACTTCCTGGTCACCAGAACAAAACAATACAGGTAAAATAATATATTATGTAATGCATGAAACGAAAATATGATTTGTAAGATTTGCTAGAAAAAAAAAGACAGCAGAATGCTGAAAGTCAGCAAGAAAGATATAATTTAGAAAAGACAAAGAAAGACAGAAACACAGAGTGAGTGAAAAAAACGGAAAATTTGTAGCACAAAAATTCCTGAAGGTTGAGATGCTATTTACACTGTTATTGTTAAGTATAAGGATCCCCTAGGGAGTTAGAGAATCTGAGCCAAATGAAATAGCAAGATAAAAAAAGAAGAGAAGAGAAAATTAATAGTCGTTTATTTTTCACTTTGAAAAAGTGTGTTGCATACTCATACAGGGCATAAAAATACTGAAACTGTGGAAAATGCTGAAAATTGTCATAAAACTGCTGAACTCATTGTGTGAGGGTGCAACACACACAGACAGTGACACACACACAGACAGTGACACACAGACACAGACACAGACACAGACACACACACACACACACACACACACACACACACACACACACACACACACACACACACACACACATGCACATGCACAATCACACACACACACACACACACACACACACACCCCATCATCATCATCATTATCATCATCATCATCATCATCATCATCATCATCATCATCATCATCATCATCATCATCAATGAGCTATGTTTAGTGAACGTTTACTGAGGTATGTATACATTTTTCAAATCATTATTGCACAGTTCAATTGGTTTATTTTAATTATCATTATAATTATTAAGGACTTTAAAGACATACTTTAAAGACATACTGTTCTGCAGATTAGATTTTTCTCTTGTTTGTTACAGTTATAGTTTTAATTGTTCATTCGTTAGATTCTTTTCAGAAATTGGGATTTTTACTGTTCTACTCAAGAATTATAATATAATTTTTTGGTGTTTACATTTTTCCTAACTCAAAACTGTAATGTAGATTAAGTGAATTGACCCCTCTACCCCACTCCCCCTACCACACTCCCAGAACTCCTATCCCTCCCTCCTTTATGGCAATGACAGTGTCATCAAGAATCTGTTGAAATGGAATCATTGGAATGACATAGTGCAAATCTCCCAAGATAACGATCTGAGACATTTTGTGTTCGTATTTCAGCATTGTTTTCCATGTAAAATAATTAAACATTTGGCATGATTTGCAATATTATTACAGTTTCCATTGGGAGAAATCAGCCCTTGAAAGCGGAGAAACCAAAGTGGAAGAGTGAGCACCCCCTGACGGAAGGACAGCTGCGTAGCAAAAGAGATGAATTCTGGGACACAGCGCCAGCCTTTGAGGGGCGTAAAGAGATTTGGGATGCACTGAAAGCAGCAGCGTATGCCTTGGAAACCGGGGACCATGCTTTAGCTCAAGCCATTGTGGATGGGGCCAGCATATCATTACCTCATGGTAAGTCACTCTGAGTGTAGTTTGGCTGATGACAACTGCTAGGCTTTTGTCTAGGCTATAGGCACACTGTGTTTCATGATCTTTTTTCACCTTTCTTTCTGCATGGACATGCTCTGTGGTAGCATCTATAGATATGATGAGTACACATATTATAAAATTAATGAAGGATTTAGTCTCCGGATGCAAACTGGGATTCTTCCTAAGGATGAGACTGTCAACCAAGATCCCATGTGGGAATGCACGCAGAACATCTTAAGCACCCATTTAGTTAAATAAATGTGTTCTGCCTTTCAGAAGAGTAGGTCATTGTGTGCAGGTAGGAACATATCGTCATATGACAAAATGTGTAATATAAAACTGCATGTGGGACAATATGTACAAAACTGCATGTGGAACAATATGTATATTATATAATATATATAGCATGGGGCTGAACATAAAAAACACAACTTCTTTTTCATTGACCTTGAAATAAAAAAAAGAAAGAAAAAGAATTTCACCTCCAAAGGTTTGCAAAGTTTGTAGCATAGTAAAGTTTTATGTGCTAGCTTTGGTCTGTCAGAGTTATTCATGGCTTGCATATCACACATAGTTACACAAAGTTTTCTTTGAAAGTAATGGTAGTGTACAAGTGGGCTGTCATTGTTTCTTTGGCATGTTACAGAAATCTTTTTGTGTGTTTAAAAAAAAAAAAAAAAAAAAAAATTATTTATTTTCTATTCTGTTATATCAAGGATATTGGAATAAGAACTCATGTGCTTTTTTACATCCAGTCCCCGTGTGTTTGCTGTTTTATAAATCTTGTCATCTGTTTCCACCGGCACACAGTGGCTTACTCTTACGAAAAGTGGAATAGGATTTAATCAATTTAATGTATGCGAAGATGTTCTGTGCGCGTTCGCACTTGCGGCCTTGGTTTAAATGTTGTCTTATCTGGACTTTATGGGTAGAGTGTGAGTGAGCGTGTGTGTGTGTGTGTGTGTGTGTGTGTGTGTGTGTGTGTGTGTGTGTGTGATGTATGTGTAATGTGTGTGTGTGTGTGTGTGTGTGTGTACACACACATGCATTTGCATGTGTGTGAGTGAGCATGTGTGTGCACACATTCACTTAAGTGTGAAAGAGCGATCCAAGTTTGTTTTCCTTGCAAATCGTGTGTGAGAGATGTAGCCTGGTGTTTCTATTTTAGAGTACATCCGCAGTGTGTGGAATGTAATGTTTGCTCAGATGGTGGCAGTGTGCCTATCCCATTTACTTCTTCATTTGCCTTGGTCGTGGTTTACAGAAGTTCTACAGTGTACCTTCCAGTTTGGGGGCTTGAGTGAGGCTCCACTTTCCTCTGCTCTTTGGTTAATTTCAGCTTCTAGAATTAATTCATTTTAAGTGTAGTGATAAGTAAGCCTGATACCGTCACTCTGTTACATAGATTAATTTGTTTGTTGGTTGATTTGTTGGTTTGTTGATTGCTAACAATATTGGAATTATATGATTGCCATCTGTAACACAGAAGAAGAAGAAAAACAGTTTTAAGAAGAAGAGGAAAACAATAGGATCAATAAGAAAAATGAAAGAAACTTGCTGAGGTGTTCATTTTCAAGTATTACTTTTATCATTTTTATATATATCCAGCTCTAAAAGTATCCAGGTTCAAGGGTGTGACTTTAATCTCCTTTTGTTAGTGTCTTGGGAAGCCTAGTGTTGATGTTTCCTTGTGACTGCTGGACTGCTGGATTTAATCAAAGAACAGATCGCAAAAGAAGATGCAGTGTGGTAACTGTTCAATTTTTTTTTGTAAAGTCAAATAAGCACACAGAAGCCCGAAAGATTCATATAACACTCCCCTCATCCTCCCCCCCCCCCCCCCCCCCCCCCAACAAAACAAGCAAACAAAAAAACAACAACAAAACCAAAACAAAATTTAAAAAAAATCCTTTGTTTCCCATCATTCTGGTTTTTTTAGTTTAAAAAAATCATTGTTGTTATTATTTTTTTTACTTTTAAACCTTAGATGTTGCCACTCTTTCCCCACAACCCACAAAAAACCAATGACAATTTTATTACTGGTCGGGAGGGATCGGTGTGTGTGTGTGTGTGTGTGTGTGTGTGTGTGTGTGTGTGTGTGTGTGTGTGTGTGTGTGAAAATTCAGTCTCTGAAAAACATATATCTTCTAGCTGATCTGTTGTAGCATCTGAGTATGTTTATTATTTACCCAAGTTAACTTAAATATAATCATAATGTAATCAGCTTGCACAATAGTATTTTCTGCTGTCTTAAGATTATTATAAAGAAATGTATGCTAATTAACTCTACCAAATGGACAGTTATGCAAAGGACATACTCGCTTATTCCATTATTCTTGATATAAAAGAATAAATTAAAAAAAAAAAAAATCCTCATGTTTACTGTGACTGTAGTACAACCTGCCATTTTCTTTTCCCACAGGTACCCTGATGGACTGTTACGATGAGCTGGGCAACAGGTACCAGCTCCCTGTGTATGTACTCAGCGCCCCCATCAACCTCATCGAGGCCAACAGCGAGAATGATGCCGGAGGCGACGCAGATGCCAGCGTCTCGCCAGGTGTGGAGGTGCCCCTCAAACTCCGCCTCTCCCACCTGCCCAAGGACCTGAAAGTGATGGTTCGAACCACAGACACCGTGCACAAACTGAAGAGACTCCTGCATGATAAGGAAGGGGTGGAGCCGGAGCGCCAGCGTTGGTTCTTCAGTGGGAAGTTGCTCAACGACAAACTGCGCGTTGAGGACGCGCACATCCCCAAGGGTTTGTGGTGCAAGTGATTGTGTCGTCGCCCCCCAGCAGTTGAACTTGTGTGTGGGGTTAAGTAAGGACTTCTACTACTACTACTACTGTGTGCCTGGGAAAAGTGGCAGGCTGTAATATAGAGATCACTCCTTGGCTCACTTGAAAATTGAGTGAGGTTCGTTCTTATTGCTGTCTGTCTATCCTGATGGCTGAATCACTGTATGGGTTTGTACGTGGTATGATCTGAAATAATGTTGTGCCAGGCTTTTTTTTTTTTTTTTTTTATAGAAAAGATTTGGATGCTACATTGTGTGGCATGGATGCGTTTGATGATGAGATGGATTATGTTTTGTTTTTTTTTCTTTTATCGTTCAGTTTGTTTTGATGGATTATACTTGATTTGTATGTTAATCAGATGTACATGGCCGTTCTATTGATAATCACGAGTTAATTTTCATTGATGATGTGAGTGAGAGTTGCAGCAAATCTGTGGAACAGTCTTTTCTGTTTATCGTCTTATCAGTTATAAGAAAACTCGTTTGAAATCATGTTCATCTGTTTATCTATTCATATTTTTTTCTATTCATTTATTGATTGAATGTACACATATCTGAATTTGAATGTTTCTTGTCAATATGTTTGGTATGTGAAATATCTTAGCAAAACTCGAAGTAAATTAAAAAAAACAAAAAAAAACAAAACAAAAAAACCCCACACCCTACCCCCCACCCCCCTCCAAAAAAACAACCACCAAAGAAAAGAAAAGATCCCAACATTAATTGCATCAGCATCTGAATATTCGCAATTACAGTTTTGTAATTGTAAATACATATATGCCTAAGAATCTAGTTCAGAAGGTTTGTGTACTTTTTCTTTTAAATAGGGTTGTTGAAGTAACTTAAGCAATTATAATGGTGATGGTGGTGGTGGGGGGGATGGTAGTTTGGGGGAGGGGCGGAGGTGCCCTGACAGAGTGGCATGTTCATGATTTTAATAAATATTTTTTATTTTCTTTTGCTTTTAGTATTACATTTTAATAATTTTATTCACCGTACTTTTTTGAAAACAATATATATCCCACCGACATGATAAATTTCATTAGTTGTGGTTTGCATTCTGGTGTTTATAACTGAAACACAAGTTCAGTTTTAGGTGCTTTGGTAGTGCACATTCATCATTACTTCAGGTTGTTCTAGTTTTAGAAATTTATACCACTCCTGCACACACAACTCACACACATTTTTTTCACAAGCTACATTGAAAGAATCTTCAAGTCAGAAAGAAAATTGTTCACTGTGAGGAAAAGCTTACCTTGTTTAAGCTGAAGGTAATCTCTTGTATTGATGCCTGTGTTATAGGGTGATGCAGATGTATCTGGATAGAATTGTTAGTTTTTAAAAGACTGATTTTCTGATGCTGCAGCATGAAAGTTGCTTTAGCTTCAACTTTTGCCACAAACCGGTTTTATTATGATATGATCATAAAATGCGAGGCGCATTTTCTATTTGACCAACTGTAAAGGAGATGTTTAAGGTAGAACCTCAAGATAGTTTGTATTGTCATCCTGTCAAGAAATATTTTATTCATTGCCTGTAACTTATATCTATTCAACTGATTTTAATCATGAACAATAAAAAAGACAAGTGACTTCTATCTTAAATGAAAAAACCCCCGAAATCATTTAACAGATTTTGTGTTGTATTTTGTTTGCCATCTCGACTTTTCACTGTTTTTGCTATGATATCATATAACTGAGCTAAGAATCTTGAAGACTGAGACTTAGGATTTGATCATGAAGCGGTAGCATTTCAGTTTTTGTGGACTGTCTATTTAATGATTCAGAAAAGATATTCAGTTCACTCTAAACAGGTAATACTACAATATCAATGAAATCAGTTCTCACACTTTCAGAACTGGATGTGAACGTATGCAGTTCACATACTCTGTTTTCTCATATCATTGATGTTTGCTAGAAAACTATGGCATTAATTTCAGTTTTGTTTTAATTGCTAGGTGCATGTGTGATTTCTTTTTTTAGGTGCAGTGGGGGTAGGTGGAGGTAAAGTGGATTTTGATATGTATAAGGGGTTAAGTTGTTATGGATTTTGTCTGCATTGCTCAATTGGCTACCTTAACTTCTGTGAATCAGCAGCACACAGAATAAGTACTGTTAAAAATAATCATAGAAAAACATTTGTATTCAGACTAAATTTAGTCTAAATTAAAAAAAATTAATACCAGCAAGAACAAAAAGAAAGAAAGAAAGAGAGAGGGGAGAGAGAGAGAGAGAGAGAGAGAGAGAGAGAGAGAGAGAGAGAGAGGAGAGAAGGAGAGGGGGGGCAATGTCAGTGCAGGGAAACTTAAAGAAAAAAAAATAGATGGATGATTTTATGCATGTGGTACATGTGTGTGTGTGTGTGTGTGTGTGTGTGTGTGTGTGTGTGTGTGGTGGTGATGTGTGTGTGGTGTGTGCATGTGTGTGTGTTCAGAAAATACAGACTGATGACCACAGGAGAAAATCCTGTCACAAAGGGTATACTGTAGATCTGTGTTGTAAGTGGGTGAAGGTTCATATCAAAAGCAGTCATCATTGTGACAGAATTATCACCACATTTAGCGTTTGTAGTCCTGAAAGATCACCTTCCCCATTGTGTTTGAAGTTGAACTTTACTTTTTTTTTCTTTCTTTAAACCTCTTTGTGCCTACATTGTAACTGCTTGTATTTGGACTTGTCTGAATTTGCTGTGATTAAACTTTTTTCCCACCCCCCACCTATAATGTTTGCATTTTTCTTTTTAGCAAAGTACGGATGTTTAAAGTTACTGTCATGTATTGAAATCATTTTTGTTACTTTAGAAGTTTAGTTAATGCCAGAAGTACTTTTAGATTCTGAACTGTGCAGTGTTTAATACTGTTATTGCCAGGTCATATCACTAAATAAAATCTATGGTGATAAATAAAATCAAATGCAGCATTTAACAATGATTGATGGACTTGTGGCATTTAGCAGTATAAGAACCCCAAAAAAATCTTTATCAGAAGTGTAATAAAATGCAGTGTTGATACTGAATAATAAACGGGGTTTGCATGGTAACACAGGTTTAGTGATGTTGCTTCATGAGCTCATTGAAGTATCACAGGGCATGTCTCTTGTAATAATAATAAAGATAATAAATGGAATTTATATAGCGCTGTATCTTGTAAAAACAAATCAAAGCGCTTCATTCAACCAATTTTTAGCTCAATGCACTGTGTTTAAATGCTCAGATTTGTCTTACAGTATACCTAGCTTTGGCTGTAGGGTAAAAATCAGCTGCTTTGATCGAGAAGCAAACTAAAAAGTTGATTCAAATAACAATTCTACCAAGGGAGACTCTAGCCTGCTGGTTTAAGTTTTTTTCCAAAGCCTTTCCCACATGTCTTGTTGGTTTGTGTAAGGTTGTGTGAACCATGAGCACTGTTGCTGCATGGTCAAGGTTAGGTGTATACTGTGTCGTGAAAGTTCATAATTAAGAGGTTAGAATGAAAATTCCCATTTGTAACTTAAGTTTTTGTTTGTTTGTTTGTTTATGTCTTATCCAGCATTTGTTGTGTAGTTTAACCAAAGCAGTGGCAAGATATATTAAATAAACATCACTCTTTCTTCACCTTGCATGTGCTCTTGCATAGTAGTAAATAAGAACAATAGTTCAGCATTTCATTCTAAATTGTGAAAGGTGGAAAATCATTTTAAGTGTTATCTTTTTTTTTATCAGCTTATTAATCAAGTAAAGGGATTGGCACATTTTGTGCTTTTTAAAAGTTTTTGATTGATTGTTTTGTTTTCTTTTCAGTTTTAGTTTTTTGCTTGGGTTCAGAATTAGGTTTGGAAACAATTCAGTCACAAGAAATAGGTGATATTCATTCAGACTTTGATGAAGAACATTTTGCTTTTTCCTCAAATACAGTTTTTAAAAGTTATTTTTGAAGAAGATTACTAGGAATGTTTTGCAGTAATGTTTTGAGTGCAAGGAGAATATTGCAATTTTTAGATGGGTAAGTTGTAAAACAGCAACATTTTTATTTTAAGATTATGAAAGAAAGGTATAAAGAATGAACAACTGATTGCTTGTGCTGATTTAATATATACAAGTAACGTGGTTGCAATGTTATGCATAAGACACAGTATTTTGTGCTAGGCAGGAAGTTGGTGTATACTTCCATTGTATTAGTAGCATTATCTAGTCAAGAAAGAGAACAAAAAGAGAAAAATTCTATCTGATAAAAATGATACAAAAGTATGTAACTTTTAAATCAGAGGAATATCAAAGATAAGATTATTTCATTGAATTCGGTATGTGGATGTGTTTTGACCTCAAACAGAACAAAACTAAAAAAAAAAAAAAATATTAGAATGATAAACGTGTTGAGAGGTTTTCTGCATATTCTAAATCCGACACAGACAAGCGGTTTTCAGTAGTATTTTGTAAGACTGTTGCCTTTTCTTTTTCTTTCTTTGTCTGATTTTTTTTCTCTTCTTTTCAGTTGACAATGTTTGCCTCTTCACCCACATCCCTGTTCTGAATTTCTTCATCTTGCCCCAGTCTGTAGCATTGCATCCTCATGTTTAGATTGTAATCTGCAGGATGTGTACGTAACTTACTCAGTGTTCAATTGGGGCCAGATGTTATGCATACATCATCTTTCTCTCACAGTACAAGATTTTGTGAGAATAGATACCAGGTATTGATACGTTTTGTGTGGTGTTAGGAAAAGGATTTATGAGCAAATGAATAAGAGATGGTTCATTAAAGATATAACTGGTCGAGTAATCATCTATTTGTGTGTGTGTGTGTGTGTGTGTGTGTGTGTGTGTGTGTGTGTGTGTGTGTGTGTGTGTGGTGTGTGTGTGTGTGTGTGTGTGTGACATCAGTGTATTGTTTATGTATTAATTTTGACTTGTTTGAGGGTTGCAGTATAGTGCCCCAGATATATTTTAAGCTCAAAGGCTTACTTTTGTTTTGGATCCAGTTTTCTGTGTTGTCTCGGCATAGAAACAGCGCTCGCTTCTCAACGCCTTTTTTAAAAAAAATCTTAATTAATTAAAGATGTTTCTGAGTGCAAGCCTTAAGTTCATGACATTGCTTTATTTTCTCTCACACTGCTCATTCACACACACACACACACACACACACACACACACACACACACACCACACACACACACACACACACACACACACACACACACACACACACACATATGCTTACACACATGCACACGCTTAAACACATGCAAGCACAGCCGATTCCGTCATTCTTTGTGTTCTTTTTAGATTGATTTGAATTTTAATCGAGAAGAAACATTGCACTTGACCACTGTAGATAGTCTCAGGTGTACGCAAGCTTTGTTAAGATGTAGTTTCATGCTTCTGTTTTATTGTATACTGTCTGTGTACTTATGCACTACACCTGGATGCCTGTGAGGCGGTGTGGCAGGATTTGTTTTAATACCTGTTGGAGTCTTCAGGTGATTGAAGTGGTGAGGTGTGGTAAGAAGGACGAATGGGTACCAACTGTCCAATGATTGTTAAGCATTATCATTTCTATTTCAAGCTAATTTACAGAGGAGGGGGGGGGGGGGTTAGTCCGACAGAGTGAAAATCGCTTCTGGGATGTCAATAATTATAATCACATGAAGCGGAGGAGGTGAGTGGGGGTGGGTGGGTGTTTGGAGGGGTGGTGGTGGAGAGGGGTGACGTTCTGTTTTACACAGGTGTGGGGTTAGGGGAGGAGGAGTGGTGTAGCATTTACACTTTTTTGACTTTAAAAAAATTGCATTCAGTTCCTAAACCAAAATTATTGGTCCTTAAATTATGATTTATCAGTAATTTGGTTGAGACTACTATTTAGTCATAATCCCTTTTTTTTTAAAGAAAGTTATGCTGACTTGAAGAAGAGATGAGGTCAGGAGATAATGTTTTAAGAAAATCAACTAGAGAGGTAATTTTATGTGAGAAAATTTATTGCCGTTCTTTCTTTTCAAAGGAAGCTAAAGCGATATCAGACTCTTTATCATTTAAACCCTTGTTTGGTTTTAAGTCAGCTTGAACCCCCCCCCCCCCCCCCCCCTCAATGATAACAGCATGCAGTTATTGAATATTGGCACCCCATGATTATGACCCTCCCATATAAAACGAGTTGCATGGCACCTGACCTATGAGCCATTATAGGCAGGTGGGGGTCAGGTTGTCAATTTGATTTTGGATTGATTATAAAACCATAATATTACTTCTACCTTGTGACTCATTATGTGGTGGGTAATCACAATCTAGAAGTGTTTATGGTGATAGTTTAAATAGTTGTAAGTATTTATAAATGTGTGTATGTGCAGCGTGCTTATCATAAGCAGAGTTTGCATGGAGTTATCCTGCTATTTACAAAAAAACAATTCTGTGACAGTCAAGAGATATATAACTTTGTAAAAAATTCATGCACAGATCTACTTAAATTTCATTAAAAAAAATTTGTGACATACTGTTTTGGTGTTTTGGTTTGTCAAGATGTATTTGTTTGGGTTTTTTTTGGGGGGAGAACTACAAAGATGCTTTGTTTTGTTTACGATGTAAGAGATAATTTAGCTAAGAGCATGTGTTCAAAAGTTTTGTTGCGGAGAGAGGACAGAAATGGGATTCGCTGAATACAAAAATTGTTGGAAAAGAGGTGGGGTTGGTTAAAGCATTTTGTTGTGCAAAACATTTGGTGGCTTTAATTGCTTTTTTTTGAGGGGGGGGGAAGAAAGAAAGTTGTGAGGCAAATCTTTCAATCAAAACATTTGCTGCAGTAGGAAGACAGTGAGGTGGAGTTTCCTTATATCAGGTTTGAAAATGTTCAAGATAGTCTTTCACTGATTCGGGATGGATGGAATATGAGTTTTCCGAAAAGATGTTCCCAGGTTCAACCTTTGGATTCTTTAAATATGTGTGTGTGGTGTGTGTGTGTGTGTGTGTGTGTGTGTGTGTGTGTGTGTGTGTGTGTGTGTGTGTGAAGGAAATTCGCATGTATTTTTTTGTAAATGTAATGACAGTTCCAGATACTCAGTAAACTTTTGTTATAGGTGTTTGGCTTTGTTGTTTGTTATATTTTTTCTTCTTATTTAGTTTTCATTTTGTTTTTTATTTTGATTTTTTCTTTATGATACACAGCCGCCACTGTAGCCTAGTGGTTAGGGCGTTGACTCGTAATCTAAAGGTTGCGGGTTCGATCCCAGCTTTCGCCTATGGCGTTGTGCCCTTGGAAAAGGTACTTTACGGCTATTTTCTCACCCCACCCAGGTGTAAAAGGGGTACCAACCTTGTGTTGGGGGTTAACCCTGCGATAGACTGGCGTCCTATCCAGGGGGAGTCTATGACTCTCAGTCGCTTAACGCCACAGAAACCGGGATAAGCACCGGCCTGATGAGCCTTAGGCTCGGGACAGACTTTAACTTAACTTTTATGATACACATTTCATTAAAGATTTTAAACAAAAGCTGACACAACTGTAGGAATTTGAAAATTTACATTTAGTTGTTTTCATGCATGAAGAAAGCAACATTTTTGTAAAAACCCAAAAGACTTTCTTTGTTTTCCTTTTGTTGTTGATAAATTTATGTTTTGCTTTTTAGCATTTGTAACTTGTACATATGCTTGTTGCAGACTTTGTTTCATTTATCACTTAGTTTCACAGACATAGCTTTTTTTGTTCATTGGGTTAAGAATTTTTTGTGTGATGGTAGTAGTTGGATTAACATGACTCATCCCTTTCTCACAATAACTTTGTTGTTGAATATTTACAGTTGTGTCTTATGCCTTATGATTTAATGTTTTTGTCATAATGAATTTAGTTTGAGGCTTTATGCTCCCATTTTATTTTTACTGGTATCATACACATATCATTTCCATGAAAAATGTAGACTCTGTTCTCTCTTGCTTTGATTTCTGTTTACAACATTTTATTTCATGCCATAAAAAAACAAACGGATTGGTTTTATCATTGCTGTTGGTACACTAGATCTTTGCAGAAATTTTGATGTACAGTTAACAACAACAACAACAAAATTTATCTTATGTTTTACAGTTCAGCTCAATGCACATCAATAGCAATCTTGGAGTTTGGTTCAAACATGACAGTTTTATGAAGGTAGCCACTCAACTTACAAACACAATTTTAATTCGCATCAGTGTCAAAGGCTTGCAGTTTACTTCATTCACTGGAGTGTAGTGCTGATATTTAAATTCATGATAGGTATAGCATGGTGATACTTTGCTCAATGACATCGAGTGATTTTTGTTTTGTTTTTAGGGAATGTTATGGAGCTGTTTGAGAATAAGAAGTTCTGCCAAAGAGGGGAAAGACTTATCAAGAAAGAAAGAAAGAAAAACCCCAGGAAATAAGCCTTGGACTTTTAAAAAATTATTTTTTAAAATACACAACAACAATGTTGTGATAGTTCTGTTTTCTCCTCGCTGAAGCTTGCAGTGTTTGGTTCTGATAACAAAACACCAGATTTGCAGTCTAAAAGGTACAAATTATTAGACTTTCACTCAGTAACCCCCTCTATAATAGTTGGACTGTTTTCTTTCTCTTTGCATTAAAAAAATAATTTGGATCTATTGTCATTTTTAAAGAGCAGAATGGTGTTAGGATAGGCCTGTTTTCATGGGATGATAATCCCGATCAGTCAAATGGAACAAGTGGGTGTCCTTGCTTTTAGGAGTGGAAGGTCTGATGTTGCATCTCTCATGACTGCAATCGCACAGATGACGAAACACACTTATTCTGGATAATTATATAGTTAATAATGGAAACAAAGACGTGCATGCAAATATATGTGCTTAAAAACCAAAACATGTAACTAGTTGGGAAAGAGAGAGAGAGAGAGAGAGAGAGAGAGAGAGAGAGAGAGAGAGAGAGAGAGAGAGAGAGAGAGAGAGAGAGAGAGAGAGAGAGAGAGAGAGAGAGAGAGAGAGAATGAATAATGTTTTTCAATTTCAAGGGTTGCAAAGTATTACATACTTTTTTTTATCTGGCCCCTGCCCTGATTAGGGAAAAAAGATTTAAAAAAAAATTAAATTAAGAAAATAGCAACCCCCTACCCCACAAACCACCATAACCAAGAAGGGGGGAGAGAGAGAGAGAGAAAAGAGAGAGAGAGAAGAGAGAGAGAGAGAGAGAGAGAGAGAGAGAGAGAGAGAGAGAGAGAGAGAGAGAATGCACATTAGTGTATGGGGAGCTGAAAGTAACTGCCACATTTGTCTCCTCAGTTGTGTGCAAGTGCTGGGGACTTGTCCAGTCCAGTATAATACTATCTTTTCCTTCAGGAAAGTCCATGCTGCTTCTTTTGGATTCCTTCCTTCATTGTGTCTGCCTTTCTAGATTTTCCTGCTTTCCCAGTCCATTCACCTCCTTTCTCTTCCAGCAAGCCTTTTCACTTTTTGTTCTCCCTCTAGTCTATCCTACTCATTTTTTGTTTGGTTTTGGTTTTATTGAACAGTTGTATGCTGTGTGCTGTTTAAATGGTTTTTTATTTTCATTTCTGGAAACGAGTGTAGTTCTGGTGTAAACACTTAAGATGGGTACAGGATGTCTTGTTTTGCTGTTGTTTTTCTACGCTATCTTTCTGATGCACGTATACTTACTTTGACATTAACAAGCTTTTGTTTTTAAGATTTTTTGGTTGGTAATCCAGTCATAATGAACAGTGCGGAACAAGAAGTCTGGGCTCCTCAGCATGGCCTTCTAATTTTCTTTCCTGACAGAATTTTATAGTTTACCAAATACAATATGAATAGTGTTTTATCTGAGTAAAGAGTTGGAGAAGTGTGATAAATTTGACTTTTTTGTGGGTTTGTGTTTTGTTTGGGAGGAGGCTGGTATCCTAGACCTTATTTTGACTTGCCATTATGGCAGCCATGGTTCGACCATTTGGTATGGTCTGTTGCCTGAGCTCTATACAATATCGACTCTTTTTTTCACCTCGCTTTCCCCAAGCCAAGTTAAGCAGCGTTGAGCATGGTTACCAGTTGGATGGGTGACCGTTTGTGCGCCTTGGCTTCATACAGTTCCTCCCCCCCCCCCAGTTCACCCAGCTGTAAATGGGTACCTGCCCTCTAGGGTCAGGGAAGGTAAAGCAGCGAGGGAGAGGAGATGGGTGCCGCCCTCAACATGCTGGCCCCTAGAGAAGCTGAGGTCTGTGATGCCTCACTTCTCTACAACCGCCTAGGTTGTGGGACACCTTTACCTTTTACCTAGAGCAAGTAATGAATTAAAGAAAACAACAAAAAAAACCCCAGAAAAGTTATGCTATTGGTATGCAAATTATGTGTGCTGCACAAAATCAGGATTGACCGTTAATTGTGTAGAAAATGCGGACAACCTGGTAATTTATATTACAAATGAGATTTTTTTGTTGAAATCGTGTGGTTGAAATAGAAATAAAGTCTTAATGTGGGTTAGGCGGAAAAAAGGAAAGTGCAAAGTTCTGTGGTTTGTAATCAAGAGTGAAATAATGTCAAGGTGATCTTCTGGCTCTCTGATAAGGCCTTTAGATTATGAAATCAAATGTGTCATTTAATCAGTTTGTGTTTTACTTTTATTGTATTGATTATGAATACCAAATGTGATTTTAAACATATCAGTTATAGTTCAGTTTGAAATATAAGTGAGTGCAGACGTATTAAATACAAATGGAGAATTTCCCTGTATCTATTTTCCAGACTGACAATGCCCCTCCACCCTCACCCCCTTTTCTTCAAAGTCTTTAAAAAAATTGCTTCAGTTGCAATTACTTACTTTAGTAATTCTGTGTACAACAGTGCGCTGTGTATCATACCTTGATAGCTCATGTAAGGCCCTATTGGCCTCTTCCTTTAGTGAATCAGACACCACTCCTGTGGGGAAAAGTCCTATAGGTTTATTTGGACACCCAACCCAACCCTCCCCTCCCAAAAGAAAAGAAAAACAAACCCACAACCCCCCCCCCCCCCCAATAAAAACAAAAAACAAAAACAAAAACAAAACCCAACCCATCCAAACATTTCCATAAAGAACAGTTCTAAGTTGCTTTTGGCAATTTGTATACAATAAAAAAAATAAAAAAAATCTTGAGCATAACCTGGACCACTTTGATAGCATGAATTTTGGCAACAATGGTAAACAGGGTAGCTGTATTCCAGTTGTAAGAAATCTGCCAATGGTCAGAAATTTTACTACATTGGAGTGGTTTAAAAAGTTTCTGAGAAAAAACAAAAATGAATGAAACAAAAGCCAAGATGGGAATGGTACTGTTTTGGATTTTTTGTTTTTGGTTGTTGAAAACTTCAGAATTTAATCATAAATTTTACATGAATTGTAGAAGCATTCCAACTTGATTGTAGCATATTCACTGTGTGTTCTTGTTAGTAAGTTTATAATTAATCTAGAGTTCTCGAAAAAACATTGGTGTCAGCAATTCCTATACATACTTCTAGTCAGCCTTTAAAAAAAAGAAGTTCAATACCCTTTTTTTTCAGGATTCAAGCTTTTCTTGCAAGTTTCCAAGGACATCAACACTGTGGCTCTTTTCAGTTGCTTACTTTGCATCAAATATAAAGATTTTTTCTTTACAAGTTAAAAAAAAAAGTTTGTAATTGAAAAAGTGGCTTATGAAGTAATCTGACTGCTTAATGTTCTACTTTTTCTTTTAATAAAATTTTATGATTAGAAATGAAATGAGTCCTCACCATTTACATAAAAACTAGCCACTTTTAGTATGTGAATAGCTCTAATCAGAAACATCAGTATATATGTAGAGAGATTTTACCTTAAACATGCTAAGTTGTCAGTTCTGAAGTGTAGGGTCAAAAACATTTCACTGTAAATTCATCAAGACTGTGTTTGGATATGTTCCGCCAAACACCTTTGGGAAAAAAGTTTTTCATTTGAAGCGATCACCAAGCCAGATCAAAAAAACTTCTGATACATTTCTCTTCTTATTTTGAACAATTTATTTGATATCTTTCGTGATACTTCTGAATAATTTTTGTTAGTATTGTTCCTTGATGCAACACCATGTAACCAGCCATGTTATGGTCCTCGTGATTGGCTGAACAATGAACATGAATGTGTATACAGTCATGGAATGAAAAGCTGTTCCAGTACAAACAGAATTTTAAAAAAAATGTCTGTCAATCAGAAACTATTAGGTATCCTTTGTTTGAACAAAGAATGTAGGCATAAATACTCAAAAGGGAATGGTTCAGAGGTCAGAAAAATCTAAGGTAAACTGAGATAGTTGTGGCTTTGGTAATGATAGATATGTATTTTTAAAATGTTTACAGGTAAGTAAACACATCTTTTGTGCCAGTGAGAATTTGTTAATTTCTTATAAGAAAATGTAACTGTGAAGTGGAGTTGCATCTGCCAAGTCTTACCAGCATTTAGTTTAATTAAGTATGTGATCTACTTTTCCTAATCAGCCGTTACAAAGTACACTAGAGCCACCCCTCAAGAAAACAGTTCTTGATATAACAACTTAAGCTCTTGTGTCAAATATTTTAAAGATGGCGTTTTTTTCTGTGTTATCTTAATTAATATATATATTTTTTAAAGTACACACTGTATCCGTCTTTTCACTGATATAGATATGTTAACATGAATATTTGAACCACAGTGGCAGTCTAAATCTTTGCTTACATGGTGTCCGTGTAATTATGTGAGCCAAGTTTGTTTCAGATCAGTGGTCAGCTATCAGAATGAACCTTATATTCGTGCGTGTAAGCATATGTGTGAATCATGGTTGTCTGTACATAGTGGTGCGTGTTTGTACATGTTTGTGACTGTGATTATCACTCTCTGTTTTATGTTATTGAATGTATGGCAGAAACAGAACAAACTTATTCTGTATATTGTAAGATGATTTGTCACACTGTTTTCAATCAGAAATAAAACTGTACCTGTCTGTGAATTGTGATTTGGTTTTGTATGAATTGGCATTGTGCTGCTGATGCAGGTTTTCTGTGGAATGTTGGTTGATGAATAAGATGTAGTATATGAATAAGAGGTAGTTTCTTCTTCTTCGTCAAATGCATATGCAGTACGAGTATGAGCGTTGCTATTCAGTTACTTCTTAATTTAGATTTCCCCCCTTTAAAAAAAGGTGGTGTGCTTTTCCAATTTATGTTGTAATAAGAATCACTACATTAATATCTTAACCCTCTTAGTCCTGATCTGGGATTGAATAAGTACCCCCCCCCCCCCTCCCCAAATCACTAATTGCTACCCACATGTTAAACCTCTATCAGGCAAGAAGGAGAAACCCTGTAGAGTGTCTGGAAGTAATTATAGCTGCTGGTATGTACTTAAAAGGAGGAAAAGGCCAGCGAGCATGTGTGCCTGATCTAATTTCTAGATAGAATTCAAAATCTAGGGGCAGTTTGTGTTCAGAGTCCAAATGCAAGAGGGTTAAAGCAGTGACTATAAACCAAGTTTACATGGAAGCTCGTACACGGCATCAGAATTGTAATATTAATGTTTCTTAAGCTTGAAGAAAGTTTCCAGCAGAATCAGTTTTGACCAGCAGCAGCAACAAGTACCGGATCTTCATTTTTTTTTTTAATCCTCCAGTCCACTCAATACCTCTTACATCAAAAATGTATCCAGTGGGCTTAGTCAGTGGATCTGTCTTTCAAGTCAGATCAGTACAGGCAAGATAGAACAGGTAACAGGGGAGAGGGGTAGCCAAGTGGTTACAGAGCTGAGCTTGTTATCTGACAGCCTGGGATTGAGCCACCATGGAGGCATCTGTTTTTAGGAATTTTTTCCTGGAGTTACCAGACCTGTGCACCCCCTTACTACTGATTTCAGTATTTTCATGGCAATTTTCAGTATTTTTAACTGAGTTTCAGTATTTTTGCGCGTTGTTCGTGATACACTTTTTCAACATGAAGCATAAACGTCTTTTTTTAATTGGGTTTTTGTATCTGTATTTGTTTGCTCATCCCCCTTCCAATTTCTTTCTATTGTACAAAAGGTCATAAGCTTTTTCTTTTATCAACTAGCAAATCTGGACAGGTCGGATGACTTCATAAGTGATGTAATCTACAGAGTGTAGAATTGGGAGAGAAAAAAAAGAGGAAATTGAGCCGGGGTCCAGGGGCCGCCTAGGCCCCGGTGGGGTGCAGGGGCAAAGCCCCGCTGGGGGCCCAGGGGGGCAAAGCCCCCCCGGCCGAAAACGATTTTTCGCATTTTAAAGGCAGTTTGGAGGCCTCTCCAGGCACCATTTTGTGCAGTTTGGAGGCCTCTCCAGGCACCATTTTGTGCAATGTGGAGGCCTTTATTTATTTATTTATTTATTTATTCTTTTATATCGAGGATAACAGAATAAGCAATCATGTGCTTTTTTTCATCCGGTCCCCGCATATGTGTGTGTGTGTGTGTGTGTGTGTGTGTGTGAGAGAGAAAAGAGAGAGAGAGAGAGAGAGAGAGAGAGAGAGAGAGAGAGAGAGAGAGAGAGAGAGAGAGAGAGACTCAGACCTTCCATAAAGAACCACCAGAGTATGTCAAACTTGTTATAAACAGATCTATTCTGGGTAGCGGTAATATAAGTTTGTGTGTACCACTGTGATGGTTAATGGAAAACGTGGAGAGAGAGAGAGAGAGAGAGAGAGAGAGAGAGAGAGAGAGAGAGAGAGAGAGAGAGAGAGAGAGAGAGATCAATACACTCTCTGGTGAAGATTTAAGAAGATCCTATGCCTTTCTCATTTTATTTTTAATCTGATTTCGGAGTGGACTCACAATGACAGTTTGCATGGCCAGAAAACAAGTGCTGTGTATGTGTGTGCTCTGCTGCTGTCCAGTACAGCACCAGAGCGGAAGCCGTGTTCGGTACGATATAACTTCAGAGCGAGTTTTCATGTAACTTCAGAACAAGTCACTTTGCCGTTTTAACAATCAACTGATTTTTCGAAGATGCGAGAAATTTTACTGTTCCATGATTTTCCAAGAAATCAGCGCTTCTATAAATGAAGAGCCGTGGTTTGCTATGTTCCGACCGCATTCCAATTTTCGACACCACTTGCGAATGAAAGTTCAACTTTCACTAGCGAGTAGCCTGATGCGAGAGACGTAGCGCAGGTTTCAAACCTTACTCGGCTAAACGAACAGCCAATTTTGCTGCTTATGCATCTATATCGCAACTGTACCTCTTTTAGCCCCATCCTGGCCTGTTAGCGTCATTTTGCATTCACTCCGAGTCTTTCTTTGCTTATAAGTGTATCAGTTTGGTCTGTTTCTCCGCGAAAGTTGACACTTTCCGCCATTTTGTTTTGAAGATACTGTTGTGCGCATGCGTCATCAGGGGAGATAAGTAACTGAACGATAGGGCATAGGCTAGCAGACGACGTAACGCGAGATAAACGGCATCGCTGAACGATAGAAGACGACGTTTTCGATTTCCGGATTTTTCGTTGACAAAAATCGGATTTTGATTAATAAAATCGTATTTCCGTATTTTCCAACTTTTTCCGGAACAAATACGGAAAAATACGGAAGGTGCACAGGTCTGAGTTACCATTAGTATGAACTCCACTCTCCCAAAAGTCCTTCGGATGAGATTATAAACTATAAACTGAAGCCCATATATATATGCATATGCATGTAGAACATCACATGCACACGTTAAAAACCCATTTTGCATTATGGAAGTAGGCCATTTTGTGTTCATAAGAACAAATGACAAATAAGAAAACAACACATACACACTGCTATTGTGTTTAGACTTATCCCCAAAGTTGAAATGCTTGGACATTAATATGGGTAAAAACAGATGCATATGCAAGATCTTGCCATTGGTAAACCTCAGAAACCTAGCTGATGAACAAACTCTCCTCCCCCCACCAAACCAAGTATCCTGCAGTTGTGCAGGGCCTCTTTTGTTGGTGGTTTCAAAACAACCAAGCACAATGGCTTCTTTTTGATTGCAAGTCGTAAGGATGTGATAAAATGAATAAGGTGCAGTCATGTGTTGAAAGATCTAGACAAACAGCAACATATGAGCACAGGACTGGCAGCACTGTAAGTGTAATGCTACAAAACAGAGACAGCAGTAAAAAAAAAAAAAAAAAAAGATGCACAAATTCATTTTGCATGGGGCAAAAAAGTACAAACATTTTGCTACTGATAAAAAGGTCCTTAAACTTGATCATGTAAGATTCGCCCAAAACATGCATACATAGCATACACACACACACAAAATGAAAAGAAAAGCCAAATCATCTGATATTAAAAAAAAATTTACTCAAAACTCTTTGTCTTACATGTCTAAGACTCAACTTCACATTATCTTCACACACGTACAATCTCTCGAAAACTTTCACATGATTGCGGTGTCTTAAAAACAACACGCAGATGTACAAAGACTATTTCTGGCATTCAATCATGAATATAAACCCTCTAAAGGGAGGCCATCTTGGACAATCCTAGGTGTTTGGATTGATCATCTCATGATGGCTGGTATCAACGGGACGAGGACTACTTTTTGGGGGCTGCGTCCTTCTTGCCACCTCGTCCAAACAGTAAGTAGGCCATGAACAGTGTGCCGTATGTGGTCACCACCCACTGAAACATCAAAGGAGAAAAAAAGAAAATATCATTAAAAGTGATATCTGACTCTGACCTTCAAGTAGTTCAAGACATAATCCCCCCTCCCCTCCTAAACAAAAAACCTAACAAAACCTTACCTAAAAATACCTTTTCAACCCCCCCCCCCCCCCCCCCCCCCCCCTCCATGTAAGTAGTTGTTGTTGTTCCCCAGCTTTACACTCTGGGGGTCACCCAGAATGTGTTCTCTGAATCACTAATCCTACCTGGGAATCACTGTGAGATTGAAATTGCACACTCACTAATCCCACCTGGTAATCACTGTGAGCTTGAAATTGCACACTGAATGAGAAGTTTGCGTGTATGACTATTTTCAAGTACCTCGCCATAAAGTGACCAATGTATTAAAGTTTAAACCCAAACAAGCAAAATGGCCACACCCGTACAAGTGTATAAAAACCTAAATACACAAAAAGGTGACACATTACCAAAAACTAAGTTAACAACAACTTCAGTTTCCCTTTCCCCTTTGTCTTGATCTGAAGTCTTTTTCCCTCTCACATGCACAGCCACATACCACAAATTGTACACTGTTATCAGTCATAAGCCTCAACCCCCCCCCCCCTCCCCCACCACACACACTCACATACACAGTTACAGGGGAAAAAATCCAGCAAGTACTGTAGTAGAAAGTTACTTTGCTGAGCAGTATCATAGACTGTTTCATGTATAAAGCTGTTCAAACAATTCAAAAAGTATGTAAATGGTGTAATTATTGTATATTTTAGCATTTGGAGAGTATATTTAGATACTGAAAAAAAAACCCATACTAATTCAAAAACAATTTTTCTTGCATTTTTTGACAAAAGAAAAGAAAGAGTCTGAACTGTAACAAAAAATTTCACACAAAATCAGACAGAGAAATCTACCTTTCTGCAGAAATGCTTCAAATATGCGTCATTTTCATGGTCCATCCAATATACAGAAAGTACACGAAAACAGCACAAGGACAATGATTCTGACATTGACACTAATGACATATCAGTTACCAAAATAATAACACACCCCTACCTTTTTTTTCTTTTTCAATAAAACAAAATGTTGAAAATACAACAATCCCACAACCAAATTGGAGTAATGTGCTTTAATATTTATTGACCCAGATGAAACTTACATTGAACCTGCCACGTTTGGTAAAGGAGTTGTAATACTTCTGGATGCCAGTCAGTTTCAGCTCTGATTCTGGGATGAAGTCTCCAGCCATCTTGACAGTTCTGAAACATTGAAAAAAACCCAAACCAACCTAGTGATGAGACATATTCATGATATTGGAAGTGCAATCCAGACTCAACCCTGGTTTTGAGATAAAGTCACAAACATACAGATCTTCTAAAGTGCAAATAATCTTGTCAACTTAAGCGTCCACGGTCCAAAAGATGATCCTTTTCTTAGATGCTGGAATGGTCTTAGCAGCTGTTCACTAATTCAGCAGTACTATGTTTACTTTAAACAAAATAAAGATCTTGTTAGTAATCGACCTCTTTCAATTCATGTATGAACTTCAAGAGTTTACTAATTTTATTTTTACAAATAAAAACAAAAGCTGTCTCAGTGTCTGTAAAAAAAAAAAAAGTGTAAGGACTATCTAAACTGTCTACTCTGCTTGTGCTACTGAGATCACAAATGTGTTGGATTACCTGCCACTGTTTTCACTAATTTCAGCCCATGCTGGAATCACCTAGATCTATACACGATCATAATGTTATAAAAAAAAACACACGAGTAAATAAGACCTGTTTGGCTGTTGCTATCAACCCTCCTCTCTAAACCCACTGCTTTTCTTCTCTCTTATCAATGACTCACAAACAATTAATTAAATGTTGACAAAACAAATGATTTTTATCAGCCTCAAACATTTGTGAAGCACAGTTTCTCATCCGCAAACCATACAAAGTCGGTTTTGTGTGTGTGTGTGTGTGTATGTGTGTGTGTGAGTATACATGTCTGTTCGCATGTGTGTGTGTGTGTGTGTGTGGTGTGTGTGTGTGTGTGTGTGTGTGTGTGACTGTGTGTGTGCATGCATGCATGCGTGTGTGTGTGTTAGTAATAATTATATGCTGTTGAGTACCTCAGTAGGTCTGACTTTCCTACCTCTATAAGTATAACAGTTTTCCCACATATGTATTAAAATTATCATTATTTTTTGGACAGATTTCTAGTATTCTACCATCACTGGTTAAACCTTTGCACTCATAATCTGATGGCCTGGATTTGAACCACCACCAACATGCCCGTCCAAGAGGATTTTCCTTCGCAAGTCTTTTGGATGACACTGTATAATTATAAAATAAGATTCTGTGTGAGAACCCACAGGGAACATCTCACACACATATTAAAACTTGATCCCTATTCTTTTTAAAGAGTAGGCCATTGGCATTGCGTGGTGGTGGGATGACAGAATCTATTACTGCATGCACTTGGAGACTGGAGTTAAAGCAAACGAGTGCTCAATTTTAAATTTATCCTTGAAATAAAATTACCCCAAAACAAACTTCTGCTACTTCAATTATAAACTCTATGCATTGTGTCATGTGTGTGTGTGTGTGTGTGGTGCACGTGTGTGGTTAATTACAATTTTTTTTTTTTTTTATCGAGGATAATGGAATGAGCATTCATGTGCTTTTTTTCATCCAGTCCCCGTGTGTATGCAGTTTTGTAAATCTTGTCATCTATTCCCACCGGCACACAATGGCCTACTCTTACGAAAAGCGGAACAGGGTTTAACGTATGCGCAAGATGTTCAGCGTGCGTTCGCACACGGGGCCTCGGTTTACAGTCTCATCCAAAAGACATTAAGGGAAAGTGGAGTCAGCACTGATGTTAACTCCAGGGGAAGAACCCCCTCCAACTGGAATTGAACTCAGGTCGTCGCTTGGTGTGGTGTGGTGTGGTGTGGTGTGGTGTGGTGTGTGTGTGTGTGTGTTTGTGTGTGCGCAAACACATTTTCCCTATCAATCAGTATTGATTAATTAAGCAATCCTACTTACTTATTTATAAATAAATAAAAATAACTCTGTGTGTGTGTGTGTGTGTGTGTGTGTGTGTGTGTGTGTGTGTGTGTGTGTGAGAGAGAGAGAGAGAGAGAGAGAGAGAGAGAGAGAGAGAGAGAGAGAGGGAGAGATTGTATACTTTTCAGTTGTTATATTAAAATAGTATGATCCCTTCAACTTGTTCAAGTTCAAGATCTTGGTGACCCTTGCCCTTTTCAGTGTTTGTGTGCTGTATCTGAACCCCTAATTTCGAGAAAATTGATTAACCCTTGGTCAGTTTTTTTTATGTGTGTTTTTTGTTGTTGTTACACATGATGGGGGCACATTTCAATACGCCTAGAAAAAAGTATAACATAATATGCCAGGTGAGAAACAACTGACCCTGCAAGTGTAAGTACAAATTCAACCTTGAGATGATATGGGATTTTATATATTAATCAAGTACTGGAATTGCACAGTTAAGTCAACAGTGCGACATTTGTACTACTGTAGTCTCTTGATCCGAGTTTTGCCATGAAAATTATACATATTATTATTAAGGTGACCCTGCCTGCAGGACTGGCTTTCTTGCTTACTGCAGCAGCACACTTTTCTAGAGGAATGCTCTCCAAGTCTTTCCTCCTTTCTCCCACCCTCTTTCAAAAGAGAATCTTTAGATTACTTAATAGATTTGGCTTTTTATTTCAAAGTTGCTTTTGAACTACTAGTTCTCTTTTCAACTAGCCTATAGCCCATTGAAGCCTAGATAAATTGTTGCTAGGTATGAGTGTATACGAGAGCATCACGCAATGAGAAAAATAGATGCGGTGAATCGACAAAGTCGAAATATAAGACTAAGTGATAATCAAGCAATCAATGCAAAGAATAAAGAGCAAGCATTAAAACAGACACCAGAAGCGTATGTTGGCATTGGTATGTATTGAATGAAAGCTCATGGACTCACATGAAGTCGCACGGTACAAGCAGATCAGAAAGAGTGTGGCAGACTACGGACACGGCGACCTTGACATCCACAGACCGCAGTAACTGTTTTTACCGCACCGAATGCATGTTAAATTAATGAAATTCATCAAAAAGTGAAAATAGCCTTGAGTACACACACTGTTGAATTTCTTTGAATGATGTTACAACATTTCTAATGTTTCTAAATTTTGGCTCTCAACCCATCGATTGCTGGCCATCGGGTGGGGCGCGATTTGCATCAAACTCCTCTCACGCAAAAATTTGCGGTACATAGTTTGGGTGGAAATTCGTTGGTGGTTCCAGCTCCGGCTTTCTAATGGGATTGGCAATCAGGCCTAAACGATGAAAAAATTCTTGCTCTCCTTGCAGAAATCCCAGACAACCAGGCATGTGCAGGGTCAGTGTAGGCCTAACTTGTTCTAGGCACAGTTAAACAATTTATCATTAGATTGATCTCTTGCTGATAATAGAGTAGACCATCAATGGCCGGTGATCCAGATGGCAAGAGCACACAGCGCATAGAATCTACACACACACACACACACACACACACACACACACACACACACACACACACACACACACACACACACACACACACACACACACACACACACACACCACGACAAAACATGCTATGATATCCAGTTTTATGCAGTTTTTTGTGTTAAAAGCAAAGTAAGGGTAAAAACAATAGAATTAAAAAAAAAAAAAACCAACAGAAAAACAAAGTAAAAACTTTAGTTATGGGACACTAGAAACAGGGTACATGTTTTTGTTTTCAATTTCAGCTCAATTCAATTCCATTCTTTTGTTGTCCTCCATTAAAGGAAATTTGTTTTTCAAAGTTTTGTAAGGAACTTGGTATTTTGCTGTTGTGCTGGACGAGCATTCCATATAGGGACACGAGAAAACTAAGCTGGATTTATAATACAAGTCAATACGAGGACATAGAAGATGTAATTTCTGACAGGTTAATATGTTTATAACTTTAGTGAATAAGGAACTGACGTAGTCACGTAAATCATGAGTTGATATTTTATACATGAAAACTGCTTTATTTGATTAAAGTCCCCACCGAAAAAAAAAATCAAGCAAAAAACCATCAGCATGCACACAAGTGTTGTGTTTAGACACCATCCCTGTGGAAAAATTGGGGAGTTGGAGTCCTCAGGGCGGCTCGGGGCTGTGTGTGTGTGTGTGTGTGTGTGTGTGTGTGTGTGTGTGTGTGTGTGTGTGTGTGTGTGTGTGTGTGTGTGTGTGTGTGTGTGTGTGTGTGTGTGTATATATATATATATAATGGGCTGGTGCTGCACTTGTGGCGACGCGCTCTCCCCGGGGAGAGCAGCCCGAATTTCACGCAGAGAAATCTGCTGTGACAAAGTGGTATAAAATAAAAAAAGTAAGTAAAACAAAATAAACACCCCCTCCCCCTCCCCCGAGATAGTATATCTAGCTCCTTCAGTTTTTCATCAGTTATAATATTTATTTATCTATTTATTTATTTATTTATTTATTTATTTATTTATTCTTTTATATCGAGGATAACAGAATAAGCAATCATGTGCTTTTTTTCATCCGGTCCCCGTGTGTATGCAGTTTTGTAAATATTGTCATCTGTTCCCACCGGCACACGATGGCCTACTCTTACGAAAAGCGGAACAGGATTTAACGTGTGCGCAAGATGTTCTGCGTGCGTTCGCACACGGGGCCTCGGTTTAAAGTCTCATCCGAAGGACTAGGCATGTGGAGGAAGCTGGTTGCAAAATCTTCAATGGTTCCCCCATGGTCCGCGGGACACCGGGACAGAAAAAAAAGCAGGTCGGGTGGAATGAGCTCTACAGTTCTTTCATGGAGAGAATTTCATTTTTTGTGGATGCTATAGGACCCGTCCCATAATCATTGTTAATGAATAATTGATACGAGTCATTATATGCGAGAGAAAGAAAAGTTTTGAAATTATCAGTGTTGATGTATGTTTCACTTGATACATTAGAAACATAATTATTTCTTTGAGAGTGTTACATAGTTTATGTAGATGGGGTTACCATTCTCGTTCATAATCGATGATAATACCTAAAGCGCGACGTTCAGGTAACTGTTCTATCAAAGTATTAACGAAACGACGGGATAGCCAAGGGGAGATAGTTGATGTTTTTGGCGGTTTGCTATAACCATCGATTGGTTTTGTCAGGATGTATTATCATAGAGTTTGACTTATATACACCTCTCTGATATTTCGTTAACACTCTCCTGGAGAGAGAGAGAGAGAGAGAGAGAGAGAGAGAGAGAGAGAGAGAGAGAGAGAGAGAGAGAGAGAGAGAGAGAGAGACAGAGAGAGACAGAGACAGAGACAGAGACAGAGACAGAGAGACAGAGAGAGACAGAGAGACAGAGAGACAGAGAGAGAGAGAGACAGACAGACAGACAGACAGACAGACACAGAGACAGAGACAGACAGACAGACAGAGATATAGAGGAAGAGATGGGTGAATTTTGACAGAGTACCCTCCCCCCCTCCAGAACAGAAAAACACCCCCCCCCCCTAAAATACAACAACAACAAACAAATAACAAACAAACAAACCTAAACAAAACCAAAGAAAATCCCACCACGCTGAAATCGAGATAACTTTTGAGCTGAAGGGAGATAGTTTTTCTTAAAGAAGTCTTCAACAACGCACTTACTTCCCTTACTCCGATTTTCTTCGACAGCCCATTGCGGGCTAATTCAAATTCCTCAGACGCTACGGTTCAGACACAGACTTGTTAATTAGCTAGCCCGTGCTTTTCAGGTTTGTTTTCCGCAAGACTGATCATTTTGAACTCAGACTGTCAGCTTAAATCAGTCTGCGGAATTACCCCCACTTTCGCCGCCAGTGAAAAATGGACAGACAAAACCTCTGGCCAGGACAGAGCTATCAGCGCTGCCCCACGTGCTGGCTTGTTTCGGGGCTACACTCATGATTCATGGTGTGATTTGATGTGCCTTGTTTAATTAAATTAAAGCCTATTCCCTCCATGTGATGTTAGAACTTAAGAAGGAGCAGAAGAAGCAGAAGCAGAAGAAGAAGAAAGTGGAGGAGGAGGAGAAGAGGAGGAAGAAGAAGAAAAATAATTATATATATATATATATAAATATAAACTGTGTTTAACTTTATCTCTATTAACTTAATAATAGTGATAACAATAATAATATACAAAACAACAACAACTAATAATAATAATAAAAAAACTAGTAATACAAAAAATAATAATACATGGAATTTATATAGCGCTATATCTTGCACAAAAAAAGAAGAAAAAACACTCGAGCAAATTTTCTCTTCTATCTGAAGCTTCGTGAGGCTGAATCAAGACAATATATACATACATACATTATATATATATATATATATATATATATATATATATAGATAGATAGATAGATAGATAGATAGATAGATAGATAGATAGATAAATAGATAGATAGATAGATAGACAGATATAGATAGATAGATAGATATAGATATAGATATACAGAGAGAGAGAGAGAGAGAGAGAGAGAGAGAGAGAGAGAGAGAGAGAGAGAGAGAGAGAGAGAGAGAGAGAGAGAGAGAGAGAGACAGACAGACAGACAGACAGACAGACAGACAGACAGACAGACAGACAGACAGAGTAGATAGATAGGTAGATGGAAAGACAGACAGACAGACAGACAGACAGACAGACAGATAGATAGATAGATAGATAGATAGATAAATACATAGATAGATAGATACAAAGATAGATAGACAGACAGATAGACAGACAGACAGACAGACAGACAGACAGACAGACAGACAGACAGACAGACAGACAGATAGATAGATAGGTAGATAGATAGATAGATAGATAGATAGATAGATAGATAGATAGATAGATAGATAGATAGATAGATAGATAGATAGATAGATAGACTCTTCAGTCGTGCGATTGGCTGACCAGCTTTCTACAACTTCATCTTTTAAAGCAATCAGTTTCCGTATGGCCTCATCTGGTTTCTGCCAATGATCTCCATCATTGTCAGCAGTCAGTCAGTCAGTCAGTCAGCCAGTCAGTCCGTCAAGTCAGTCAGTCCGTCAGTCAGTCAGTCCGTCAGTCAGTCCGTCCGTCAGTCGGTCAGTCAGTCAGTCGGTCGGTCAGTCAGTCAGTCCGTCCGTCCGTCCGTCAGTCCGTCAGTCCGTCAGTCAGTCAGTCAGTCAGTCAGTCAGTCAAGTCAGTCAGTCAGTCAGTCAAGTCAGTCAAGTCAGTCAGTCAGTCAGTCAGTCAGTCAGTCAGTCAGTCAAGTCAGTCAAGTCAGTCGTTACAGTTGTGTGCCCATCAGTTTAAGAGGGTAAATTTGTTTAGTTCTATCAGTCAGAATTAAATTATAACAAAAAATCCCTGAAGTCAGATTGCGGCTATCTTAAGGGTGGAAAAACAGTCGCATACGTAAAATCTGACCATTGGTGAACTTCCGACCTTTGGCCGAGGTACGAAAAGAAATCAAGCAGAGTCAACCACAAGGCATAAAACTTGTAAAATAGAATGTAAACCTACTTTACATACACCGCCCTCTCCCCCCCAAAAAAACAACAACACCCCCCCCCCTCCCAAAGAAAAACAGACAAAACAAAACAACAAAATAAAAACAACCCAAACCCAAAAACCAAACCTAAAACAAAACAAACAAAAATAACCCAAGCAAGCAACATACACAAGTAAAAACAACCAAACACACAAAAAAGCAAACACCTTCAAATCTGTGTTACCAAACTTATTCAAAATGCCAGTAACTAAGTGCAATTACAGTGTAAAAAGCAACAACAACAAAACCCCTTAACCCAACACATATTACAACACACTTTTAACATTGAATCCATGCTGAATCATGCATCTGTACAAACAGAGCCCAAATAGATGTCGTTAAAAAAAGAAAAAAAAAAGATTGAGAAGAGTAAAAAAAAAAAGCATAAAAAAGCTGTAGTGATGTCATTGAATATATAAAGGGGTAGAGAAAAAGTGCTGTATTT
>CM060317.1:38468188-38490688 GCA_030674155.1 Stramonita haemastoma | reverse complement strand
GGTATTTAGAAAAGGGGGATACTTAGGAAAACATGAAAAATGTTTTTTTCATAATAAAGAATTAGATGTAGTGAACAATTATTGTTATCTGGGATTTAACTTTACACCTATGATTAGCGCAAAGAGAGGTACATCGCATTTAGTTACTAAAGGCAAAAAAGCAGTAATACAGCTTAACAAAGTTTTCCAGAGGTGCAAGGAAATGACAGTTAAGTCATTCTTTAAAATTTTTGATACTAAAATCCAACCAATATTGTTATATTCAGCTGAAATTTGGGGGCTGCATAGATTAGAACATCTAGAAAAAGTACATTTAATTGCTTGTAAAAGGTTTTTGGGTGTGCCTGCCAGGACACCAAATAAGATGGTTTACGGAGATCTTGGCAGGTACCCACTGTATGTAAATACATATGTTGCATGCATAAGATTTTGGTTTAAACTGCTACACATGAATTCTGAAAGATTACCATATAAAGCTTATTATATGTTGTTAGAATTAGATAAAAAAGGTAAACAATGTTGGGTCTCTAAAATCAGGGAAATATTATGTATTACTGGGTATAATATGGTTTGGTTAAACCAAGGTGTAGGAGACATAAAATGTTCTTGCGTGCCTTTAAACAAAGACTTGTAGATTGGTTTGCTCAGGAATGGGCAGGCACCATTAGAGACCGTGAGCGATATGATGGTTATAGAAACTTTAAAACTATTTTTGAAAAAGAAAAGTATATAACCGAAATGGATACATATTGTTTTCGAGTTGCAGTTACGCAAGTTCGATTTAATGTTCTACCATTGAAACGAAGTTAAGCAATGCCCTGTTTGTAAAGATAAAATAGAAAATGAAGAACACTTTATACTGAATTGCCCTATCTATGAAGACTTAAGAACTAAGTTTCTTAAAGATTCCAAAAGACTTCCTTTCTATGTACTACTCAAAGCCACTGTACCCACTGATAGATACAATTTATCACGTTGTATTTTTCATGCAACCAATAGAAGAAATAGGATAACTTTCTAGAAATTGATATTTGTATTAATGAATAATACATCTAAAACATTGTCGTTTACGATACGTGTGAATTGTTCCGTGATTAACGGTTAAGAAATGGCTTATATAACTTTCTTGCTTTATTATTACTCATACAGTATTTCATATACATATACGTTGATGGTAATATGTTTATAACACCTATGTCATATGCACACACACTCTATGCCCACCACTCTTTTGTATTGTGGCCTAAGGCCGATGTACATTAAACAATTTCAGTGTTCAGTGTTCAGTGTTCAGTGTTCTCTCTCTCTCTCTCTCTCTCTCTCTCTCTCTCTCTCTCTCTCTCTCTCTCTCTCTCTCTCTCTCTCTCTCTCTCTCTCTCTCTCTCTCTCTCTCTCTCCCCACCCCACCCCGCCTTTAAATAAAAGACTATGTTGCAAATAGCCAGAACAGACTGGTCAGGATGAGAAGGGTGTGGGGCAGTACTTTGTTCCACTCCAGTAAAGGCTCAGTGTGTTTTGACTGAATGCTGTTCAAAGCTTATTGAAACGTCAGTGATGATACTTTTCAGTGGAACAATTTCGATCAAAATACATCAAGAAAAAGGAAAGGCCTGGAAACATTTTTTTGTAAACACTGTACAGACGGGGCTTTGCGTTTTGATTTTATTATAAAAAAATCATAAGTCATCACTGGTTGAAAATAATGTGGTTTTATTATTTTAAAAGTAAAGGCAAAGGTGTCCCATAACCTATGTGCTCGTAGGGGAGCGAGGCATCAGAGAACTCAGCCTCTCCAGGGGCCAGCATATTGAGGGCGGCCCCCATCTCCTCTTTCTCGTTGCTTTACCTTTCCTGACCCTAAAGAGGACAGGTGCCCATTTACAGCTGGGTGAACTTAGGGACTGTACTGAAGCCAATGCGTACAAACGGTCACCCATCCACTTGGTAACCACGCTCGATGCTGCTTAACCTTGGCTGGGGTAAAACAAGTGCTCTGGCCACTGACCTACCCCGTCCCATTTATCTTTTTTAGGGGATAACATAGAAAAAAGAGATATCTTGTTGACAGTTCTATCAAAAATGGGAAAAAAAGAGGAAAGATTGGAGTAAGGAATTCAAATAGACGACAAAAAAAAGAAAAAAAAGAATGATTTTGACCCTAAACAAAGGCACTTTGGGGCATTGATATAGACTACGATACTCTATCACTTAGCCACAAATACATACATGGCACAGATAAATAACAGCAACAAAAAAGAAAGAGGGGCATAGTGTAACAGTAATACTTTCCCTTCAAACAAACAAATAAACAACCAACCAACCAACCAAATAAACAAACAAGGCAAGGTACAGGGAAGGCAAATCAAGGCAAGGCAAAGCAAAGTTCCTTATTTTGGGGATAATGGATAGGCACTTATGTGGTTTTCTGTATACAAGCTCTGGCAAGGAAGAAAGGAATGAATGAAAAAAAGGGAGTAAACAAAAGATGGATAAGCATTCATGCGCTTAAAAAAAAATTACATCCACTCTCCAGCAAGCAAACAGGTACGGAAGGAAGGAATGAAGGAATAAAAGCAGGGGGAAAGCAAGCAGGCTAAAAAAAAATCCAACGGCTGAAAACAGCCCCTTCGGAGGAGAAACAAACAAATCAACATGCAAACAAACAGAAAACTCCCCTCTCCCCAAACATCAAACAGAAAACTCCCCTCTCCCCCAAACATCAAACAGAAAACTCCCCTCTCCCCCAAACATCAAACAGAAAACTCCCCTCTCCCCCAAACATCAAACAGAAAACTCCCCTCTCCCCCAAACATCAAACAAACAGAAACTCCCCTCTCCCCCAAACATCAAACAGAAAACTCCCCTCTCCCCCAAACATCAACAAACAGAAAACTCCCCTCTCCCCCAAACATCAAACAAACAGAAAATTCCCCTCTCCCCAAAACAACAAACAGAAAACTCCCCTCTCCCCAAACATCAACAAACAGAAAACTCCCCTCTCCCCAAACATCAAACAAACAGAAACTCCCCTCTCCCCAAACATCAAACAAACAGAAAGCTCCCCTCTCCCCCAAACATCAAACAAACAGAAAGCTCCCCTCTCCCCCAAACATCAAACAAACAGAAAGCTCCCTCTCCCCCAAACATCAAACAAACAGAAAGCTCCCTCTCCCCCAAACAATAAACAAACCAAAACACACACAAGCAGAAACATCCCCCGAAAAACCCCAACCAACCAAACCAAACCAAACCAACAACAAAACAACAACCAACAAAAACAACCACCAAAACCATAACAAAAAAAGCAAGGAGACAAACACTCAACGTGAGGAATGAACGTGAGGGCTGTGCCCGCTTGTTGTTATGAGCAGAGAGATAAAACTGGGTGTGAAAACAGACGTGCATAGGAAGAGGATAGAAGGAATGAGGAGAAGAGACCGGTGGAAGAAAAGGTAGCCTAGTAGCTTATAGTGAGAAGGGTGTGAGAGTGCGTGTGCCAATCAGAAATGAGGATGAGAGAGAGAGAGAGAGAGGAGAGAGGAGAGAGGAGGAGAGAGAGAGAGAGAGAGAGAGAGAGAGAGAGAGAGAGAGAGAGAGAGAGAGAGAGAGAGAGAGAGAGGATAATGATGATGATGAGTATGCATGGTTATCTTAAAGGTGACGATCATGATGATGATGATGATGATGGTTATGATGAGAGAGAGAGACAGGCTGACAGACAGACAGACATACACTCAGACAGACACACACAGGTAAAACACACACACGCAGACAGAGAGATAGACTCTAGCGTCTCTGTCGCATCCCTCCCTACTAACTCTTCTTTCTCTACTTGCATCTATAGCTCTCTCTCTCTCTCTCTGCTTGTGTCACAGTACATACAGTCCTCACAGTCAAGAGGAAAAAAGCCAGGCCAAAGAAAGGTAATCAGGCGAATAGCCTCCCCTGCTTCATCCCGACGCCTCCGGGGGCCAACCACCCAGCCAGCTTCATAAGGTCTGCGTCACACACTGCTGGGGATAGATCTAGTTGGGCTAACTGTAGACCTGATGATTTTGAACCCTGAGACTTGTGAACCCACCATATGGAAGATGATCTATAGCCTACTGATAGACAGGGAAGGCAGAGAGAGAGAGAGAGAGAGAGAGAGAGAGAGAGAGAGAAGAGAGAGAGAGAGAGAGAGAGAGAGAGAGAGAGAGAGAGAGAGAGAGAGAGAGAGAGAAATATATTGGCTGAGGTACACACAGACAGACAGATTGACTATGCAGTGACCTGAGGAAGATTGTGTGGCTGACAGAAATAACCCTACAGACCAAGCTGTATGGTCCCCAAGAGGAGCTGGAAAGGACATGCTACTATTTTTCCCTGACACAACTGTTGGTGTAAAGCGAACGTGAGAAGATTTTAAAGATACCTTTGACCATTGCTCTCACATCTGAAGTCAAAATCAGAATTGCAAGACAAAGTCAAAATCACAATTATTGTACGCAAAAGCCTAGACCCGACCCCATGCATTTTCACTCTCTTAGCATTCTTGCTTTATGTCTTAATTTCTGGTAGAACCCAAGCTATAGTTTCCATAGTGTGTGAGAGCAGAAATAGAATCCTGAATACTTTTCCTTTCATAGTGTCTTCTCACACAAATTCTTAACCCACCCCCTTTCTTTACCAGTCTGATATCCGAGATCTGGTCTGGCAGCAGTATAGGCAAGAAAAGCCATTAAGATAGGAAAATGAATGGCACCTTTGCAAATCCCTTTTGTGGTGAATTGATGGTCCTAGGGGCAGCGAGGTGGTTCTAAATCACAGGAATCAGCCAGGGAAGCAAACGACAGATAGCCCTCCTGTGCAATTTTCATTCCATTACTGAACTGTCCATTTGTATGCCTCCGGTCTGATCTTGCCTGTGGATATGGGACTGACATTTCAATGTGTCCTGTGTGTCCGTTAGCAGGTATAGAAATCCGGAAGAACTTTCCCTGATAATGTGTTGTTGCTATTCTCACTCTCTATTCATCTCTGCTTTTTTGAGATAGCCTGCTGCTGGATTCAGCTTCTGTCAAACAAGCAAAAGTTAAACTGGTTCAAAGAGAAAGATGAACGGCAGCTTTCTACTTTATATTTGTGGTAACTTCTGGATATTCAGCATGGCGAGGTCAGTCTAATTGAACTATAAAGTTCACCAGAAAAATAAACAACAGATCTTACACGATTGTCATTCTGTTTGTAATCTCGCCACGCTCTTGAAGTATGTTTCAGCAGCAGTAGTTTGCTCAACACATATGAATAATTATTCTTAGCTTTGACAACAAATCTAGGAATCGTCCTTATTTACGTAATGTAACCATTCCCTTTCCTACAAATAAGTTACAGCATGCCCAGTTTCCAGACAGTTGTGAAAACAACATGGTTAAGATGGGCAAATGAAGGATACGTTTCCCCCATCACTTTTAGAATGAATTAGTGCTTGTTAGCTTTGCCAGGGAGGGCTAAATGCACAAATGAATGAGGCGAGCAGATGGCAGGTCCTGTGCCATTTTCAATCTGTTCTTGCTTGTGCTGTATGCCTTGTCACCTAGTACAGTTTTACACCCGTTTTGACAAAGTGTCTTTTGGCAGAAATAGTGTTCTAGACTATAAGAGAAACAGAATGAGGAAGTATAGCCCACATTGGGTATTTTATGTAGAAAAAAATGAACAAGACTTTCATAGCGTTTTGATAGCTCAAAACCTTGTTTAATTGACGTATACATGTTTCGACCCAAACCATCGACACTTATGAGTCATGATGATTAAGGTCATATGGCACGTGTCTGCAGATGTATGACTCATGTCAAACATACCCCCTTACAACACAATGCCACCAGGGTTTGCCATTTTTCTCTGTCTCTGCTGAGGTCTACGATCTCCTGAAGCCCTCCCAGACCACTGAACTCAGTGATGTTGGCAATGTAGGATGTTGGTGGTTTGCCTCTTTTCCTTCTGCCCTATAAATAGATAGTGGAAACAAATATGGAAGACAGACGGTGGGCAGTCAGACAGACAGACAGACAGACGCCCCCACTCACACACATCCCCGACCCCCCACACGCAAAACAAAACTGGACATGTAAAATACCCATCATCATATCTATCTATCTCTCATTCATAAATCCATTCCCAGTCACCTCTCTTTCTATCATCACTTCTCTCTTTCAGGCCTCCCCACACCTCTCTTGATCTATGAGTCAATTTCAACAAACCGAGATTTCAAGGCAGAGAAGGCTGAAAATCGTTAAAACAGAAATAAACAAAGCAGTTTTGTTATCACTTTTGAAGAGATTGAACGCACATCTGGGTGGAAGGGCATTTCTAAATGGCAGACGCCTGGCGGGCGGGCAGGCTGAAGATAGACAGACAGACCCTGTGGCATTTCACTCCGGTTTGTCGTCTGCTTGTGTTGTGTGTTCCTTTTTCTGGTAGTTTCACGTAACCGTCTCTCGAATTTGGGAAGAAACAGCATCCTGAGGGCATGGGATATGTGGTAATATTCTTCTTCTTCTTTGCCGGACGCTCAGACAGCAATTATTGTTGTCTGTAATATGAGCGAAAATACGTTGTGCTGCCTGGTTACGAGCTACAAGATCGTGGGTTTGAGCCCCGTAAAAGAGGGATTAAAAAAATCTGGCCGTTTGCTATGGGCTTATTGTTAGACTGGGACCACACAGTCAACCGTCTTCCACTTTACAGATACGAGTTTGAGAGTGTTGCTCAAATTACCTGACCAACACTGCAGGTGTCTGTATCTCTCGGGCCAAGTTGATGGAAAGATATATTATGATATAAAGCCTGGTTAAGTAGTCTTAATGTAGGCGCACTTTCATAAAAAACATCATTTCATCATCATCATGCAACACAAGAAAATGGTATCTGATTTGGGGAGCCAGGTTGCTCTGGTCTCATGGGCACCTCAGATTTGGTTTCCCTGTACACTTCTGTGCCCGGGGTGAGCTTGTGTAAAAGCCTCTTGGGCAGGAGGTACAAGGAGAAAGGTCATTAAGAGGGACATTGTAATGGTCACCACTGTGGTTATCTCAGTCAGTCTTGCTCCTCGACTGAGTCATTACTGTCGTCAGTAGAGGGCCTAGTAGGTGGTGTTTTGCGTATACGTATGCAAGCTCAGAACAGCACTGCTGAACACCACCAGTGACCCAGCAGCAGTGCAGTGCAGCGTCCTTTTAACTTGTGGCTCCAATTGATTGATTTATTCTTTTATATCGAGGATAATGGGATAAGCACTCTTGTGCTTTTTACATCCAGTCCCCGTGTGTATGCAGTTTTGTAAATGTCATCTGTTCCTAAGACGGTGTGACACTGATGACCCCTGCCTCTGAGGATGCCAACTAACAGGTCTGGACTGGGAGGAGCTGAAGCGGAGAGATATCAACGAGCGACATGGAAACAGCAGGACGGGAACATCACAGAAGACGAGGCAGTAAAACAAACAACTCCCCCATCCCAAAAGAAACCCCAACAAAAATCCCAACCCCTAAAACCCCCAAACAAACAAACAAACAAAAACGAACAACAAAACAACAATAAAGATAGGTACACTTTTCACTCGACATGGATGAGTGGTTTTGTTATTATACCCCCATCTAAAAAGGTACAGGTCACAGGTTCAACTCTAACAGGCCTGGTCTTTTGCATAAGACGATAAACTGGCGTACTGTGTAAAAAAACATACAGTAAGCACATGTAAGAAAAATATGTGCAACAAAAGAAGTGCCAGTGACAAAAATATACGGAAAAGAGTCGTGTAAAAATTAAAAAGGACAACAGGCAGATGGCAGGTAAAAAGTTAAAGGGATTCCCATTACATAATTATGCAGTCATTGGGGAACGAGATGTCTCAGACCTTAGTTTCTCTTGGGGCCAGCATATTGGGGGCGGTGCTCTTCTCCTCTACTTCACTGCTTTACCTTCCCCGAGCCTAAAGAGTGCAGGTACCCTTTTACAGCTGGGTGAACTGGGAGACTGCACTGAACCCAAGGCATGCAAACGGTCACCGCTCCACTTGGTAGCCACGCTCAACGCTGCTTAACCTTAGCTTGGAGAAGGCGAGTGCTCTGACCAGTGAGCTATCCCGCCCCCCAACAGACAGATACCTCTAGCAAAAAACAAAAAGATGCAGTGAACCGCCCTTCTCACAAGGATGCAGTACACACGCCGGTTGAATATATATATATATATATATATATATATATATATATATATATATATATATATATATATATATATATATATATAAGGTGGCACTGCCTCTGTGGCAGCACTCTCCCCAGGGAGAGTGGACCCGTAACTCAAACTTACAAATTTGTTAAGGCAGTATTGTAGGAAGTATCCAGATATTTTGTATCTCCACTTGTGTGCCTCTGGTAGATGTCTGGCCCACATTTGAAAGAAGTGTCTGACATGTGTGGGTAGAAATAGTACCCCTGAGGGCACGTGAGTGGCGAGTGGCGGTGAATCAAAGCAGAAAGGTACAGACAGGAAAGCTAAGCTACTGTTATTTATTTATTTATTTATTTATTTATTCATTCTTTTATATCGAGGATAACAGAATAAGCAATCATGTGCTTTTTTTCATCCGGTCCCCGTGTGTATGCAGTTTTGTAAATCTTGTCATCTGTTCCCACCGGCACACGATGGCCTACTCTTACGAAAAGCGGAACAGGATTTAACGTGTGCGGAAGATGTTCTGCGTGCGTTCGCACACGGGGCCTCGGTTTAAAGTCTCATCCGAAGGACTTTTGGGGACGGTGGAGTCAGCACTGATGTTAACTCCAGGAAGAAAATTTCCTCGACCGGACTCGAACCCGGGTCGTCAAATTGCCAGCGCAATGTTCTGACCACTAGGCTATCCGTCCCCCTGTGTTGGATAGAGCACACTATGCTATTCTTTGGACGATTTTGCTGCTGTCTTTTTCATTAAGTTTTGTCAATAATGCGAAATGATTATTTGTACCTTAATTGGATAGTCACATATAGGGAACGAAGAAGAAGAATTGCAAAAAAGACGAAGAAGAAGAAGAAGAAGAAGAAGAAGAAGAAGAAGAAAGAAGAAGAAGAAGAAGAAGAAGAAGACGAAGAAGAAGAAGAAGAAGAAGAAGAAGAATTGCGAAGAAGAAGAAGAAGAATTGCGAAGAAGAAGAAGAAGAATTGCGAAGAAGAAGAAGAAGAATTGCGAAGAAGAAGAAGAAGAAGAAGAAGAAGAAGAAGAAGAAGAAGAAGAAGAAGAAGAAGAGGAAGAAGAAGAAGAAGAAGAATTGCGAAGAAGAATTGCGAAGAAGAATTGCGAAGAAGAATTGTGAAGAAGAATTGTGAAAAAGAAGAAGAAGAAGAAGAAGAAGAAGAAGAAGAAGAAGAAGAAGAAGAAGAAGAAGAAGAAGAAGAAGAAGAAGAAGAAGAAGAAAGGAAAGTCACATACAAATACGCAAAGACACATGTTGAAACAAATAAACGTCTTCAAATGGACACATAATTATGTGCCCACAGCAATAACCCCCTCCCTCACATTAACTCTCAAATATTTAAGTTAACACAGGAGCATAAAATCACTATTGAGGAACATCCTCCTTCATCTCAAAAATGCATTTTTTTTTTTTTTTTAAAAACTCACACCTTTCTGAAATCATCCCTTCATCCAAATCACCCTACATTTTCAAACAGTCTTTTCTGTCATCAAACCCCCCCCCCCCCCAACCCAAACAAAAACAAGACTCAATGATTAAACCCACGCTAAAAGCTACGAATGTTGTTGCGGCATGAAAATGATGGCGAGGGAGGCAGAAAGGAAGTGGATGGACAACTCAATCACAGGAATCAGTCCAGGATGCCACAACGCAGGCTGTGCAATTTTCACTCCCCGGTTTTGTTGTTGTTGTTGTTGCTAAGTTCTGTGTCTGAATGTGTTTTGGTTTGATGGATTGGGAGGAGGATTCATATTCAAGACTTAAATCAGTGTGCCTGTTTGCAGAATTGGATATTTTCCAAAATATGTGTGGCATGATAGGAAGTTAGTTAGTTAGTTAGTCATGGCAATGAAGAAGAAAGGATGATAGTAATAGGTTCAATTGAGCATGGTTTTATAAACCGTGAGGAAAAAAATGTGTCTACATTCAAGAAAGGTTCATGTACATGCACACGAACATAGACACACATGCATGCAATGCACAGACAAGGACACCACACACACACACACACACACACACACACACACACACACACACACACACACACACACACAGACTGACAGAAAGACTTGCCTGTCTGTGGAGATAGACAGACAGACAGACAGACACACACACACACACAGAGAAAACCTCACCATCATCTCTATATCACCTCAATTCATCCCCCAACGTCCCCCAACCTCCCCCATTTCAATCCCTATGTCCCTCCACTCCTGTCCACCCCTCGCACACACACCATCATAGCTCCTTTGACCTACTGGAACCTCCCCCCTCCTCCACACCACTCCCCACAATACAGTGGAAGATCATTGACCACTGAGCCTGCAGTAAAGTGCCGATCTATATCGAAACCTATCCTGACTTTGGGGTCACAGTTCTTCAGGTTGCTGTGATTTGCTGCTGTGGTGTGGCTGGTGTGAGTGTGGTTGTGTGGTGTGGTGTGTGTGATGTGTGTGGTCGTGTTGTGGTTGTGTGTGTGGTGTGTGGTGTGGTGTGGTGTGGTGTGATGTGGTGTGGTGTGGTGTGGTGTGGTGTGGTGTGTGTGTGTGTGGTGTGGTGTGGTGTGGTTGGTGTGTGTGTGGTGGTGTGGTGTGGTGTGGTGTGTTGTTGGTGTGGTGTGGTGTGCTGTGGTGTGGTGTGATGTGTGTGTTGGTGTGGTGTGGGTGCTGTGATGTGGTGTGGTGTGCTGTGTGATGTGGTGTGGTATGGTGTGGTGTGATGTGGTATGGTGTGCTGTGGTGTGCTGTGGTGTGGTATGCTGTGCTGTGCCGTGGGTGCTGTGGTGTGCTGTGGTGTGCTGTGCTGAGCTGTAGTGTGCTGTGCTGTGATGCGGTGTGCTGTGCTGTGATGTGGTGTGGTGTGCTTTGCTATGCTGTTCTTTCCTGTGATGTGGTGTGGTGTGGTGTGATGTGCTGTGCTGTAGTGTGCTGTGCGTGTCATGACTTTTAAAAAAAAATTCTTTTCTTCTTACTGCTACCTGCTACCTACGGATAAGACTTTAAACCGAGGCCCCCTGTGCGAACGCACGCAGAACATCTCGCGCACACGTTAAATCCTGTTCCGCTTTTCGTAAGAGTAGGCCATCGTGTGCCGGTGGGAACAGATGACAATATTTACAAAACTGCATACACACGGGGACCGTATGAAAAAAGGCACATGATTGCTTATTCTGTTATCCTCGATATAAAAGAATTAAAAAAAACAAAACAAAAAAAAACCCTGTCATTTCTTCATGTTTTCTTTTCTTGCTTCATTTTTTGGAAGTCTGATAACCTTTGTTTTTTAATTGTTTGTCATATTTTTTTTATCATAAATATTCTCTTCCTTCTCTTTCTGCTCATCTCCTCCTCCTTTAAACCCCCACACACCACCACCACCACCATCACCATCACCAACCATATCATCATCATCATCATCATCATCATCATCATCATCATCATCATCATCATCATCATCATCACCATCACCATCATCACCACCACCACCACCATCACCACCCACCACCACCACCACCATCATCACATCATCATCATCATCATCATCATCATCATCATCATCATCATCATCATCATGTTATTGTTGTTGTTGTTGTTGTTGTTGTTGTTGTTGTTGTTTTCTTCTTCTTCTTCTTCTTCTTCTTCTTCTTCTTCTTCTTCTTCTTCTTCTTCTTCTTCTTCTTCTTCTTCTTCTATCCCTCCTCTTTCCCCCCCCTCCTTCTCCGCATCATCATAAAAAAAATGGAAAGTAGAATAATTTGTGTTCACACTGCCTTCTTATAGAAGCCCTCCATAATAATTTATTCAGTTTCCCACCAGGCAGTTATCAGAGATCCTCTTTGGGGCTAAAAGGTAACAAAATACCAACAAAAAAAAAGCCACGGAGATGAGGAAAACAAACGGCATCTTTACAAATCACTTTTGAGGTGAAGTGATACTGCTCAGGGCAGCAAGAAGGCGCTAAATCACGGGCATCGACCAGACAAGCCAGCGACAGAGCAAGCCTACTGTACAATCTTCACTCCATTACTGAGCTGTCCACTTCTAGGCCCGGGGTCTGTTTTGCCTGTGGACGTCTGACTGACATTTCAATGTGTCCCGTGTGTACTTTAGCAGACACACACAGCCCCCAGAGTGGCTTCTCTGCCATGACGTGTTGCCATTCCCCCCCACTCCCTCCCTATTCATTCCTGCTTCACGTGTTATTGGAAATTTTGCTGAAGTTCAACAGGGGCAAGACATGCTTGAAGGAGGAAAAATATGAATGGCATTTTCTTGGCTACCTTCGTCGTTACTGAAGAATCTGTAGCAAGGTTGTTTAAAAGTGCAGATGTTAAACCAGAAATTGTGTTTCTGTCAATAATTTATTCTCTCACTAATCTCCTATGTTCTCCGGCCATGTTTTTAGAAAAAAAGTTTGTTTAACATGTCATATATATGGTTTATAGATAAGGTAAAGCTAAAGGTGCTCCAATAACTACGTGGTCGTTGGGGAGTGAGGTTGGAGACCTTAGCCTCCTAGGGCCAGCATATTGAGAGCCGGCCCCATCTCCTCGCCCTCGCTGCTGTACCTTCCCTGACCCTAAAGAGGGCAAGTACCCATTTACAGCTGGACGAACTGGGGGACTGTACATACTAAAGCCAGGGTGTAGGAGCGCTCATCCATCCACTTGGTAACCACGCTCAATGCTGCTTAACCTTAGCTCAGGAGGGCGAGTGCTCAAACCACTGGGCCCATCCCGTCCCCAATGGTTTATAACTGTCGACAAAAGCAAAATCCATCCGTCTTCTATTCCGGTGGGATACACACAAAGCCCTACAGGTCTACGCGTCAATTTACTGGAGATTCAGTCCTCAGGCAGTTGGGACAAGAAAATCGTGGAGATGGACAAATAAACAGCACCTTTTACCATCACTTTCAGAGAAAATAGCAGTTAACAGACGTAACAGCCAGTGCTCAATGGCAGGAGTTAACCAGGCAGGCAAACAGCAGATTCTCTGTAATTTTCACTCCATTACTGCTCGCTGAGGCTGCATGTGTATTCATCAAGACTAACTCGATGATAGACATCTGGCACACTTCTGGGTAAAAATGAATTGATCCTGTTCACAGAAAATTATGGTGCTGTGGTACAATTAGAATGGATTGGGAAACTGGGTTGATATTTTGGTTTCCTGAAGAAGAAAAAAGAAGTTGGAAAGGGCTTGAGTTTTGGGAAACATTTCATGCGTTTTTGTTTACTTATAAATGTTTCTTTTAGTCTAGTGGTCAGGGCCTCGAGCTCGTCATCATACGCTGCAGGTTTCAGTTACCACTCAGACTCATGTTCAAGAGAGTTTTCCACTGGAGTTAACATCCCTGCCGAACCCGTTTCTCCAAAAGTACGAGACACCGAGTTCTCGTTTACATACGCATGCAGAACATCTTGCACACAAGTTAAACAGGCTCCACATTTCAAAAGAGTAGGCCATTGCATCCTGGTAGGATCAGATGACAAAACTGAAAACAAAATTGGCATGGACATTGGTGTTGTGTTTAGACTTCATCCCCGAAGTAGGGATGTAGCGACCTTGATATTGAGCAAACAATTGCAGAGGCAAAATCTCACCATTGGTGAACCTCGGAGCTCGAGCCGAGGAACGAAAAATAAAACAAAGCAACCACCAATAAAAAAAACAAACAACAAAAACACCCCCTCCCGAATAGAAATAGAAACACCTCTAACCAACCCCACCCACCCCTCCCCTGCAAAACCCAAACACAAAAAACCATTTCGAACCAGACTCTGAAAGTCATTCCTGATTCCAAACCTTGCCTTAGCCAAGAATTTAGTTTAGTGAAACTCAAACCAAACTTGTTGCCAGAAAAAAACCGCAAAATCATTAACCTGACCCCCCAAACAATGAAAGACGTCAAGTTAATAAGATATTAAAATTAAAAGGAAAAAAACCTGAAAAGAAAACAAAACAAAGCATCATCCACTGTCATTTTTAAACCTGAACACACATCTCCGATTTTCACTTATATTAAAAAGAAAACAACAACAAAAACCCACCAACACGACACAGAAGATAGTTGAATGAGAGATGGAGGATATGATAAAGAGGTAGCTTGGAAGCGCAGGAAGGGCCAAAAAAGGGGTGGGGTGAGCGTGGGGTGAGGGTGGGGGGGGACGGTAAGGGAGGTAATCCGCAGCCAAATCACTGGCATCAACTGTGAATGCGAGCGACAGGTTCTATGCAATTTTCACCCCATCTTTGCCGTCTGTGTGTATGAAAAGCAAAGCTCCTGCTCTGATGCAGAGGGAGGAGGATTCCTGGTTTTTAGCCGGTCAGTGTGCATGTGAACAGAAAAGTTCCTTCCTCAAACAAAGAATAAAATATGTCCGGTGTTGGAAATTAGGGTTACGATGGCGACTAGAAAGGGGGGGGGGGGTTTAATAATAATAGAGTCAAAAGGAAGACAGGTTTTGAAAGTGAGAGGTAAGCATGCACACAGACATAGACACAGAGACACAGGCACACACATGCGCGTTCACATGTATACTCACCCACGAACGTGCACACAAACAGAGACACACACAAATACAACAAACACATAAACACACACATACACACAGACAAGACACACTGCACACCTCCACACACACACACACACACACACACACACACACACACACACACACACACACACACACACACACAAAACACACACAACACAAACACAAGCACGCACGCACGCACGACACACACACACACACACACTCTCTCTCTCTCACACACACACACTCTCTCTCTCTCTCACACGCACACACACACTCCCCTCCCCCCCCCCACACTACACCACCACACACACACACACACAACACACACACACACACACCATTCACACCACACACCACACACACACACAGCATGGCATGTACCGACACACATTCACATAAACATACACACAAGGTAAATTCAACCATTGTTCCCCACCCACCCACGTTCTCTCCTTGTGCACATGAAGCTTATACACATATAAACTAGATCAAACTAGCAAAAAGGAAGCCAGCAAATCGGAAAACAAACATTCGATTTACCCTCTCTCCCAAGCCCCCCTCCCCCTCTTTCCTACCCCCCACCCCCATGCACCACTTCTGTCTAAATTTGCACTTCTTCTGAGTCATCTTTGCCGTTTGAGTCCCCTATACATCCCCCTCCCTTTCCCCTACCCCCTCTTCTTCCCCCCCCCGCTCTTCTTTTCTTTTTTTTTTTAGTAGTTCATGCCCTAGAGTAATTCATGGAAGCTAGTTCTATTCTGCCCAGAATTAAAAAAGGAAAAACAATCGAGAACAATTCGAGCAAAAACAGAAAACCAACACAAAAACAGCAGTACACATGCACGCACGCACAGACACAGACACCAAAAAACCCCACCGTAACAACACACAGAGACACACAAAGACACACACAGACACCACACAGACACAGACACACAGAAAACACACGCACCACGCACGCAACAGCACCAGCACGCACGCACGCACACACAACCACAACACACACACACAACAGACACAACCCACACACACACACCACCCACCACACCACCACCACACACCACCACACACACACACACACACACCACCACACACACCACGCACGCACGCACGCACGCACCACACACACACACACACACACACACACACAGAGCGTAATTTTTTTTCGCCACCGTTTCTGCACTGAATGAAGAGTGACAAGAGAAGCAGAGGACAGGCTTCATAACAGAGCCTTTGGCAAGAAAGGACCAGAGCAAGTTGTATTGCATGTGTTTATACACTACTTTCAAACCCAGCAGATTTCTCTGCGTGAATTTCATGGTTTCCATCCCGAAGTGTGCGTCGCCACAAGAGCATCGCCGCAATTTTCCCCCTCTTTCTGCATGCATATATAAGGTGAAGGTGTCCTAAACCTAGTGGTCGTAGAGAAGGGTCAGGGAAGGTAAAGCAGCGAGGGAAGGAGATGGGCGCCGCCCTCAACATGCTGGCCCCTTAGAGAAGCTGAGGTCTGATGCCTCGCTTTCCAGCTAGGTATGTTAACTCTAGACGACCTGATTCACCACACCATATAATAGGGCGTGTTCTTGCATGAGCTACGACAAAAAAAAACAAACGCCATTTACATGCAAAATGCCAGTAACTGGACTTTCAGGAACTGAAACGGCTGGGCTTGAATGCGCTGTGGCTGACAACGTGGTATCCAGGTAAACGCTGGCTGGTGAGGGAGGACCACAGCAATACTGCTGAGGTGCGACTGAAGCCTGTTGACAGCCCGATAGGAACGAACGATCATGGCGAAGCGGTACTTGGCGACTAGTGAGCCTTAAACTTGTACGAATGTTCTTACCGTTTTGCTCACTTATCGTTGTGTCACTGATCTACTTTAAATTAAAAAAAATATATTTATTGCTCCTCGACTACCCCCCCCCCCCCCCCCAAAACACCACACACAAAACACCATCAGATGCAGACACATAGAGACACGATACACACACACACACACACAGACACACACAGACACACAGACAACAACAGACACACACAACACATACAACACAGACGACAGACAACAGACACACAACACACACACACACACACACACACACACACACACACAAACACACACACACACACAACACACACAACACGTTCCATTCCCCCAAAATCCTTCGGATGAGACTATAAACCCAGTCCTCAGTGTGCGAACCAGCAGAACATCTTGCGACACATTAAAACCCGTTCCGCTTTTTGTAAGAGTAGGCCATTGTGGGCGTGGGAACGGATGACAGAATTGACAAAACTGCATAGTGCATACACACGGGGACTGGATGTAGAAAAGCGCATGAGTGCTTATTGCACTTTCCTCGAAATAAAAAAAGAATAACCCCCCCACACACACAAACATACTAACACACAACACGCGCGCATATATTATAGTATATATAATATATATATATATATGTATATATATATAACACGCACGCACACATACACACAAGCGTGCACACATACACACATGCGCGTGCGCGGGCACACACACAACACAGACACAGACACAACACAGACACACAGACACACAGACACACAGACACACACACACACACACACACACACACACACACACACACACACACACACACACACACACACACACACACACACACACACACACAAGAAATGATTCACCACAGAAGAAAAATCACTATTTTTGAAGATATGAAACAATATTTTATCAAATTTCCTTTCCGTCATTCTTGCGCTGGCGCCTTAAAACCTCTTCTCTCCTCCCCCCACCCTCCCCCCAATTCTGCATTTTCCCGACAGGTCAGGACATTGGCCTTTGGGTATAAATCTAGCTTCCAATCAGAAAACGTGACCCAAAAACTGGTGATATGACACAAAAATTCAAAGACACTTTTCAATATCTCTTAATTAACGACCATCATTGAAGGATGGCACGGTGGCCGTGTGGTGAAGGTGTGGAGTTTTTTTTTCAAACTAGATGGTAATAAAGCGGCAGACCGAGGGTTCGGAACTCGGCTGCGCCTGGTAATGATACAAACAGACTGACAGACAGACACACACGCGCACGCACCGCGTGCACGCTCTCCTTTCTCTTGTCTCTCTCTCTCTCTCTGTCTATCTCTCTGTCTCTCTGTCTCTGTCTCTCTGTCTCTCATCAGAACAGGGGCCGAATGAAAAAAGTATGTGATTGCTTATCTGGCACCTTTGAAAAATAAAGATTTTCATTCAATAAAGGAAGATCATTCCTTCCTTCCTTCCTTCCTTCATTCTCTCTATTTGTTGTCTCTCTCTGTCTGTGTCTTCTTCTTCTTCTGTCTTCTGTCTGTCTCTTCTGTCTGCTGTCTGTCTGTCTGTCCCTCTCTGTCTGTCTGTCTGTCTGTCTGTCTGTCTGTCTGTCTGTCTGTCTGTCTGTCTGTCTGTCTGTCTGTCTGTCTGTCTGTCTGTCGTCTCTCTCTCTCTCTCTCTCTCTCTCTCTCTCTTCTCTCTCTCTCTCTCTCTCTCTCTCTCCTCTCTCTCTCTCTCTCTCTCTCTCTCCCCCCCCCCCACTCGTCACAATGTCATTGATCTAAGGCAGAAAGAAAATCACCATGAACCATTTTGAAGAAGCATAGTTGGGCCGGGGTCCTTATTATTTATTATTATTTTTTACACTAAATTGGTTTCTCTCAGCCCATTCGTTATTCGCTTTGCTGACAGGGAATGCTGACAAAAAGTTAGTTCAATTCTAATTTATATCAATCAATTTCCTCCATCTTAAAAAAAACCAGATTTTGTATCTGAAAACCTAAGGGAAAAAAGGTAGTCAATAAGGAGAGGTGAACACTACCTCTCTCTCTCTCTCATCTCTCTCTCTCTCTCTCTCTCTCTCTCTCTCTCTCCTCTCTCTCTCCTCTCTCTCTTCTCTCTCTCTCTCTCTCTCTCTCTCTCTCCATCTTGTTGAGGTTTTTACTAGGAATTAACATTCTGATGCCGGTCAAAAGTGCAGATGAAACGCAGAAATCGAATTAAAACATATGCATGGAAAACCCCCCCCAACATGTTATGCAATGTTCCCTCTATAAAAGGGAGTGGGGAAGGCGGAAGGGGAAGAAGATAAACGATGCCCATGACCTTGTGAAGAAAGTGTTAATGTGACGGCGGACAGGAGAAAAACGGATCTTTTAGTTACTGTCCTTGTATACAGGGAGTTTATTCATTTTGCAATGTTTGACTCGTCTGAAGCTTTGTCTGAATAAATGACATGTTGCAAGAATTCATAGAGAAAGAAACTCAGACAGGTATGTCTATAACACACACGCACACACACGCGCGCGCGCGCAAATACACACACACATACACCTGTGCGCACGCGCACACACACGTGCGCGCGCACGCGCGAACACACACACACACACAAAATTCGGACTAATTATTCGCATTCTCTGAAAGTTGATACAGATGGTTCACTGTTAGACAATCAACAAGCAGGCTCAGCTTTCGTGATGCCATCTCTGAAAGCTGAAAAGTCATACTATGTTGGTAAATATAGATCAGTATTCACAGCTGAGCTCATTGCAATTTTAATGGCTTTGACCTATATTTTAAATCTTCCAGTTATTTTTATCGTATGTTATTTTATGTCGATTCTAAGTCTGCCTTATGTGCTTTGAAATCTTCCAATCATAAGAAAATTTCTGGAATCATAATTATTTGATATCAAGTACATGATAAACTTTATAAGCCTAAGAGGTATAAATTTCACCTTTTGTTGGACTCCTTCACATATAGGACTATATTCAAATGAGTGGGTTGATAGATGTGCTAAAAAAGGTGCAACTAATGACAGAAGATCCACAGCATTGCATATTCCTTTATCCTTAGGAGAGGGTTACCGATTATTAGACCAGGCATCCTTGAAAAAATCCATGGATTTATATCAGCAAAACAAGACAGCTTTCAACTTGGAGTCTACGTAGGAAGAGAGTGTTTGAAGATAATATTATCCATCGAAAGATTCACACAGCTGTTTTCAGAGACATACAACTCAAGGCATTATTCTTAAGAATAAAGCTAAAAGCATTTGTTACAAAATTCAGCAAGAATGTTAAATGCTTATGCTGAGAATATAATATTATTTCCAATACTCATATCACACTAGATTGCCGGAATTTAAAACCGTATTTGCCTCTCGTTTCAAAGACTTCTATTGAAGAAGTTCTCAATAATGTAGACATGATGTTTGATATTTTTAAAGGTTTACAATCACGTACCACAAGGCATTTGCTATAATAAATGATTTGTTGTAGTATTTTTTAATCGATTTTGCATTATTATTTACTGGTTATTTTGTTTAGCGTAATCTGTTTGTTATTATGATGTATTCACCACACACATACACATACACACACAACACACACACACACACACACACACACACACACGCCCGCGCGTGCACGCACGCACGAACGTAACACGCACGCACGCACGCATACACACACACGCACTTTCCATTTTTTCTTTTGATCGTCTGGTATCACTTAAAGTGGAAAGATAAAACTGAAGACTACTACTACTACTACTACTACTACTACTACTACTACTACTACTACTACTACTACTACTACTACTACATACTACTATCTGCTGCTGCTGCTGCTGCTGCTACTACTACTATTACACACACACACACACACACGCACACACAGACACATACATACAGACACAGAGACACAGACACACACATACACAGACAGACAGACAGACAGACAGGCAAACACACACACACACACACACACACACACACACACACACACACACGCGCGCGCGCGCGCGTGCACATATCGGAAGTGCATTTATACACTAAACACAGCATTCACCGAGTACCCAGGGGAAGGCGAGCAACGTCTTATAAGTTTGATCAGTTCAAATAAGTCTGTGTTGATGGGAAAGACAAACATCTGTAACTTACACAACTGTAACACTTCCGTCCAAAGTTTCCTGTATTTTTTTGACTCTCTGAAAACTTTGTACAAATGTGATTGGTGTGGGCTTGAAAAAACCCAGTAACAGTCACACTCACACACACACACACACGCACGCACGCACGCACGCACGCACGCACGCACGCACGCACACATATACATTTACACACACACACACGCACGCACGCACACACACACACACACACGCACACATATACATTTACACACACACGCACACACACATATACACACACACACACAATACACACACACATACACACACACACACACACACACACACACACACACACACACACACACACACACACACACACACACACACACACACACACACACACACACACATACAACCTCTCAGTAGAGAGAGAGAGAGAGAGAGAGAGAGAGAGAGAGAGAGAGAGAGAGAGAGAGAGAGAGAGAGAGAGAGAGAGAGAGAGAGAGGAGAGGAGAGAGAGAGAGAGAGAGAGAGAGAGAGAGAGAGAGAGAGAGAGAGAGAGAGAGAGGAGAGGAGAAGAAGAGAGAGAGAGAGAGGAGAGAGAGAGAGAGAGAGAGAGAGAGACATCGAACTGAAGAACAACAAAAATAATACACATCAAACCAAGCACGACCTACCACTCACGTCCAATTAAATCAATACTATAAGGGGGGAGAGAAAAACTTTTTTAGGAAGATATAAGTTTTCATCCAAGATTTGAATTCTGACGGATCAGAGAGATTCTTTATTTTGATAAAAGGAGAGAAGGAATTCCAAAAGTGTGGGAGAAGTAAAATATTAGGCCTAATGCTTGTTCCGAGACAGTCTTAGCATTGAATCTCACCACCTCTTTCTATCGCCCCTCAGAAGATGTGGAGGAGAGTGCATGCATTGGTGTTTGCTGAGTACACAGGGTGTCAGACAAGATATTTCTGGTGCAGGCTGTGTGTGTGTGTGTGTGTGGTGTGTGTGTGTGTGTGTGTTGTTGTGTGTGTGTGTGTGTGTGTGTGTGTGTGTGTGTGTGTGTGTGTGTGTGTGTGTGTGTGTGGTGTGTGTGTGTGTGTGTGTGTGTGTGTGTGTGGTGTGTGTGTGTGTGTGTGTGTGTGTGTGTGTGTGTGTTGATGTGTGTGTGTATGTGCGTGTGTGTGTACGTGTGTGTGTGTGATGTTGTGTGTGCGTGTGTGCGTGTGTGTGGTGTGTGTGTGTGTGTGTGTGTGTGTGTGTGTGTGTGTGTGTGTGTGTGTGTGTGTGTGTGTGTGAGTCATGTGTGTGTGTGTGTGTGTGTGTGGTGTGTGTTGTGTGTGTGTGTGTGTGTGTGTGTGTATGTGTGTGTGTGTGGTGTGTTGTGTGTGTGGTGGTGTGTGCGTGTGTGTGTGTATATGTGTGTGTGTACGTGTCTACGTGTGTGTGTGTAAGTGTGTGTGTACGTGTGTGCGTGTGTGTGTGTGTGTGTGTGTGCGTACGTGCGTGCGTGCGTGCGTAAGAGCGTATGACTGTTACTGATTAATGTTGGAGGCCAAGCTTAACAGGGAACCAGTGAAGCTCTGTCTGTAAAACTACAGTTATAAGTAGTGGTTTGTATTGCAAATAAACTGTGTCGAACTACTGTCCTGCACCTTTAGTTTTGGTGGTTTTTTTTGTTTAAGAAGTGATTCACGCCAAAGCAGAATAACAACAAACCTAAATGATTAATTTCCTTGGTGCCCATCTCCTCTCCCTCGCTGCTTTACATTCCCTGATCCTCAA
>CM060317.1:38458188-38463188 GCA_030674155.1 Stramonita haemastoma | reverse complement strand
TTGCATGTCAGCAGAATGTCAACACATTTTGGCAGAATAGTATCTGTAGCATCTTCATGGTAAAAAGTGGAGACATAATATACTTTTGCATGTCAGCAGAATGTCAACACATTTTGGCAGAATAGTATCTGTAGAATCTTCGTGGTAAAAAGTGGAGATGATGCATGAATTGAGAAAGATTTAAGAAACAAATTCAAGCAAAACCTTGTCTTAAAAATTGAGAATTTAGATGAAATTTATATCTTGAGAGGATATTTCCTTCAACCTTTCCATTCTCATGTCAAGATCTTTCCTCCTGATTACGTAATAATACACCATGTATGTAGCCTACATCAATACCCTGTGACCTTTAACTGTTCTATTTATCAAAACTCTACTAGGTAAACAATTAATCAACCATTTCAGCATTAGACAAAACATCCAAGCCTGGAGCTACAAAGACCAAAAACTAAATTAAGATAGAAAGGTTACCAGCCCCTCCCCCACCCCCCTTTTCCGCCACCATTTTTGACAGCAAATAAATGGTGGTCAGGTTGGCTACAGACATCCCCAATGAGGAGAAGCGACAAGGCAAGCTGGCGACAAACAGTGCAATCGTCACTCCATCACTGCTCTCTCTCTCTCTCTCTCTCTCTCTCTCTCTCCTCTCTCTCTCTCTCTCTCTCTCTCTCTCTCTCTCTCTCTCTCTCTCTCTTCTCTCTGTCTCTCTGTCTCTCTCTCTCTCTCTCTCTCTCTCTCTCTCTCTCTCTCTCTCTCCTCCTCTCTCTCTCTCTCTCTCTCTCCTCTCCCCGTGTGCTATGCCCGGGTGTGCTGTGAGGAGGGACGTCTGGTTTGCGTTTCATCAACATGAGTTGTGTCTATTGGCAGAAGAAGCATCCCCCCCCAGGGCTTCTTTTGAGACGTGGGAAAGGGAGGAGAGGGGGGTGGGGGTGGGGGATGGGGGGAAGTGAGACTGAGGAATGTGAGAAGAGGGAGAAAGTAAGGAAGGGGCAGGAACTGTATTGCCTGTAGGGGGAGGGGTAGGAAGGAGGGGACCAGCGGAGAATGAAGATCGTTCTAACTCCTGGACAAATCTACTTGTTTTGGGGGGTTAGAGATAAAATGTAGGTTTTATTTTGGGTAGGATGTGGAATTATTCTATGTGTTTCTATTTCACGTTTTGTAGTGTAATTTCAAGACCCGTTTTTTCCCCGGTTGTGTCGTAATCCATGATACGTGTGAAGCTATTCGTGCTCACCCTGGACAACCACATTTTAAAATCAATGATTTAATATTTATTGGGAAATGCACGCTACAAAAGACAAGAGCAATCCTTTAAAAAAAAATCCCAAACAAACCCAGAACGACAATCAACGTCTTTCGCCACCGTTTTCACAGTGGATTGATAATAATGGTAGTGGCAACAGGGGACGGAATAGCTCAGTGGTCAGAGCGTTCGCTTTCCCCCAGCCAAGGTTAAGCAGCATCGAGCGTGGTTACCAAGTGGATGTGTGACCGTTTGCGCGCCTTGGATTCAGTACAGTCCTCCACCCAGTTCACCTACCTGTAAATGGGTACCTGCCTTCTTAAGGGTCAGGGAAGGTAAAGCAGCGAGGGAGAGGAGATGGGCGCCTCCCTCAATATGCAGGCCCCTAGAGAAGCTGAGGTCTGTGATGCCTTGCTTCCTTACGACTACACAGGTTATGGGACACCTTTACCTTACCTTTTGTGGCAACAGACAGCAGAACCACTGAGGAGGATCAGGCAAGACAAACAGCACAGGCTATGTAACCCTCACTCCCTTATTGGTACGGATAGCCTTGTTGTCAGAACATTGCGCTGGCAATTTGACGATCCGGGTTCGATTCCCGTTCGAGGGGATTTTTCCCCTGGAGTTAACATCAGTGCTGACTCCACTCCCCCCCCCCCCCCCCCAAAGTCTTTCGGATGAGACTAAAATCGAGGCCCCGTGTGCGAAAGCACCCAGAACACCTTGCTCACACGTTAAACCCTGTTCCGCTTTTCGTAAGAGTAGGCCATTGTGTGCCAGTGGGAACAGATGACAAGATTTATAAAACTGCATACACACGGGGACTGGATGAAAAAAGCATATAAGTGCTTATTCCATTATCCTCGATATAAAAGAATAAATGATAAAAAATAAAGTGCTTTCCCCTTTTTTTAAAATGGACGTGGGGTTTGTATTTCACCGGAGTAAACTGTGTCATGGGCAGATGATGTATCCCCAAAGGGCTTTTTTGGAGTTGCGGAAGGTGAGACCTGAGAAAGAAGAATGCCAGAAAATAATGGAAAGGTGAGAGAGACTGCCAACAGAGGGAGAGGGAAGAGAGAACACGTGAGAATCAAGATGGCTGGCTCTGGCTGTTGAGAGAATATACCTCTATTCTTGAAACGAATGTGTTAAAGGGTTATTGTGGTAGGTAGGTTATTCTAAACGTGTGTGTTTGAATTGACACAGGCATTTTTTAAATTACAGAAATGGAGATATCTTTTTGTTTACCAAGCACCTACACAGACGTGTGGATGTACACACACCACACACACACACACACACACACACACACACACACACACACACACACACATGTACACATGTACACATGTACACACACACCACACACACACACACACACACACACACACACACACACACACACACACACACACAAGCACACACACACACACAGATGGACAGATGGAAAGAGATCTCTGTACACATTTGCACACAAATACATGCGTAGGCTAACATGATGTACATATTTGAAGATTTTTTTTTTCTTTACATGCGCACAATGCTGACAAAAAGTAGGAAGAGCATGACTCACATTCATGCGTGTACACATGTACATGAAAAGGTTCTTGTAAGTTTAAAAGGATTCTGTTTACCCTCCCTTTTACCTCTACATGCTTTCGGAATATTTCTGCTTCAACTACCTCCCCCCACCCGCTGCTCTTTTCTGTCTTCATTTCCCATTTCTTTTCTTGTCTTTTGTTCTCTTTTCTTGTCTTCTTTTTACAAAAGAAAAGAAAGTAATGAAAGGGAAGAACAAACACAAATCACTTACAGGCCCCCTTTCTCTCTGTTTGTGTGTCTCTCATACATGCATGTGCACGCCTACGCACACAAGAATAAAAAATGACACACACACACACATACATACGCGCGTGTGCGCACGCACACACACACACACACACACGCGCGCGCGCATACGCAGGCAGGCGTGCAAGCACGCATGTACGCACACACATACACACACATGCGTGCGCGGGCGTGTGTGTGCATGCACACGTGCACGCGTGCACGCGCACACACACGCACATGCGTCCGTCTGCCCGCATGCATGCACTTACACATAGACTCGTGAGTAAGTGTCCTAAGATAATTATCATTTCATCTCTAGCTCTTGTCATTGCCCCTTCCCAAACACCATAGATATAACACACTTCTTGGGGAAATCAGCAATGTTGTTTTTTTCCAGATGATCTTTTCGTTGTCATTGACACCCTATTATATGTTGTTTTTGAACTTAGGAGAAAGTATTTTCTTTTCCTTTATCAAGCACTCAGACAGCAACTACTGTTTTTATGTTCTATTAGTCAAAATCCGTTGCGCTGCAAGTAATTTCAACTTTCCACTTAAAACTTATTTTTGTCGGCTTTTTCCTCACGGTCATAATCTCAAGTAACAAAAACGAAGTTAAAAAAAATTATGATGAAACTTGATAGCTGGGATAATCGTGATACTACTACTACTACTACTACTACTACTACTACTACTACTACTACTACTACTACTACTACTACTACTACTACTACTACTACTACTACTACTTCTGCAACTGCTTCTGCTTCTGCTTCTACTACTACTACTACTACTACTACTACTACTACTACTACTACTACTACTACTACTACTACTACTACTACTACTACTACTACTACACTTCTGCAACTACTTCTGCAACTACTTCTACTTCTACTACTACTACTACTACTACTACTACTACTACTCTACTACTACTACTACTACTACTACTACTACTACTACTTCTGCAACGACTTCTGCAACTACTTCTACGCTCTCTACTACTACTACTACTACTACTACTACTATACTACTACTACTACTACTACTACTACTACTACTACTACTACTACTACTAAAAATAATGATAAAACTATGTCTGTTACATTTCACTTTCCCTTGGCTTAAATACAAGAAATATGGTAACTATGTAATGGATACCAGCATTAATGCATTGAATCACTTTCAAACTAATTGTGACATTCCTGAAGTCGGAAGGCAGCTGCCTTTATGGAGGGTGAGAACAGTTGCATATGCAAAATCTGACATTTGGTGAACCTCAAAGCTTTATGGGAGGAACAAAAAAAAAAGCCCCCAAACAAATCAACTGATTCATACACTGTTCTGTCTATTACACACGCCTAACAAAGACGACCAAAACGAGTCAACAGCTTCGATGTGTGTGTGTGTGTGTGTGTGTGTGTGTGTGTGTGTGTGTGTGTGTGTGTGTGTGTGTGTGTGTGTGTGTGTGTGTGTGTGTGTGTGTGTGTGTGTGTGTGTGTGTGTGTGTACGTGTGTACATTCAGTCTGCAGATAAACAAACCAAGCAATCCTCTGTGACTTTTCCCCACAAATCTCTGCCTCTCAATAATTCAGCGATGACCAGACTCTCCAATTCCACTCCATACCCCAAGACAGAGTCTGCTGATGTAATCCCGCTCTCAGACATGCCGGACTAAAAATCGTTCAGACACAATGATAGATGACGCCTCCAACCGTCACCCTCACACCGAATTAACGGTTATCAGGGCCTCAGGGGATGGCGGAATCCCAGGAAAAAACCAAACAAGCAAACTGCACAGAGTGTGTCATTTCCATTCTGATGTTGCTCTCTTCGCGTGTAAAGCATTGAAGCTGACTCATCACAGGAGTGTATTGCTCATGAAATGATGAAATTCTATTATCCTCGATATAA
>CM060317.1:38440688-38453188 GCA_030674155.1 Stramonita haemastoma | reverse complement strand
ATGGATCCCAAAGGTTTTTAAAACAATGTACCCCCCCTTTTTAAAGGGCCGGCCCCTTCTGATGTTCGGGGACTGTCCCCCCAAAAAGTTTGGGCCCCTTTTTTTAAAAACCCCCCGCGAAATTTGGGCTTTTCCCCCTCGCTCCCCTCCCCCGGGGGAGGCTGAAATTTTTAACCGTTTCGACATTTTCTGGAAATTTAAAAACCCCCCAAAATTGATAAAGGGGGCATTCGGCCCCCCGCCTCCAACCGCACTCCAATCACCGGGAGTCGGAGCTGGGGGTTTAATACAGAAGGGAAAACCATGCAAAAGGGGGTTTGATCCCCCCCCCATACCCCCCGAAGTCGGGTGCGGGGGACCTTAGGGGGGGGGGGAAAACGGTCGGGGTTTGGGAAAATCTACCATTGGGGAACCTTGATCGTGGCTGGGGGGGAAAGAAAAGAAAAAGATCCTGCGCCTTTTATCCCCCTTTTTATGAGGAAATTTAAAAATGAGGCCCGTGTTTCGAACGCAGCAGAAAAATTTTGCTTTTACGTTAAAAACCCCCTTTTCCCCCTTTTTGTTTAAAAAAGGCCATGTGTGCCCGGTTTTGGAAAAAAGATGAATTTACAAAAAAGTACCCAAAAAGGGGTGGATGTTTAAAAAAAACAAGAGTGCTTATTCCATTATCCTCGATATAAAAGAATAAAATCAAATCAGTCAAATCAATCAAATCCTGTTCTTGCTCTTTTTACGTGTAAGCTTGGGGATCGCTCATTGAAAAGTCGTATATAGTTCATAGTCTACCAAACTGTGTGTTTTTGTTTATGATATAAGAGGAAGATGGGAGGGGTGCACTGAACGTCGGAGCAAGACAAGTATGGACACCAGGCTAACTAACCCCTCCTGTTTCCAATGTAGCAAAGTCGTTGAAGAAGTCATTTAAAGGTTTCATGATGGACGCTAAGAGAAAAAAATGGACAGCAGTGCTTTTAGGGGTATATATACTCGATGTAAAAATCAAGAAACACATGTGAGTGTTTTATGCTGTGAAAGGATATGGTTAAAGTATGTCATATTTATGTATCATTCTCAGAAAGGTTCATGCTATTGCATCCCTAAAGTCGGAATGCGGCTACCTAAATGGTGGACAAAAAGAGAAGTCGCACACGCAAAAATTTCGCACGTAGTGAATCGTGGACCTCCAGCCGAGAAACAAAGTAAAAAATGGCATTACATTGAAGGACCACACACAGACACACACACACACACACACACACACTCGCACACACACACACACACACACACACACACACACACACACACACATACACACACACACACACACACACACACACACACACACACTCACTCTCTCTCTCTCTCTCTCTCTTCTCTCTCTCTCTCTCTCTCTCTCTCCTCTCTTCTCCTCTCTCTCTCTTCTCTCTCTCTCTCTCTCCCACCTTTATACTACATGTAAAAAAACACTTCTAAGACATCTAAGGGTTCGCTTTTTCCCTATCCTCCTCTCAGTTTCCATAATATCTTTATGTTTCTATTCACAGCACTTTCTCACTCTTCACTCTTCAACTTACCACACATTCACCCACCTCATAACGCAGAAGTCCAGGTTTAGCTTTTATCCTAACAGGCGAGAAAATCGATAGGACAGAAAAGGTTAACGACAACTGTTACTATGCTTGAGCGTATGATGAACAGGGTGAGGGTGAGAGGGGTATGTAAACTATATACCACAGCGAAATCAAATAGAAAATGTCAGATCCTGACCAAAGTGAACTCATCTTTTTATCGATTTCTTTCTTTTACATCACAGTAGCTATAACATGCGCAGTGGAGGTAAAAATAAGAAAAACATACACACACGCACACACACACACATGCGCGCGCGCACGCACGCACACAACAAACACACACACACACACACACACGCACGCACGCACGCACACACACACGCATGCATGCTTGCACACACGCACACAACAAACACATGAACTCGCACGCACGCACGCAACACACACAAACCAAACACATGAACACACACATACTCATACGCATGCCCGCGCGCCCGCACACACACACACACACACACACACACACACACACACACACACACACACACACACACACACACACACACGCACATACACATACACACACGCACGCACGTACGAAACACACACACACACACACACACCACACACACACACACACACACACACACACACACACACACACACACACACACACACACACACACACGCGCGCGTTTGTTTGACATTGTGTTAGCACTAATAAGAAGTCCGATTAATTCAGTATTTATAGTTTGTTAAAGTTAGCTTTATTTTTAAAATTTGTTATCTGGCATTGGTTTCAGCTATTGTTCAATTTTTCTTGTTCAGGTGTTTTTTTTTTTTTTTTCTCTTTTGTCTAAAATCACTTAATGTGAATAGACGTTAAACTGAAGAAACACACACACACACACACAACACACACACATCACACACACACACACACACACACACACACACACCACACACACACACACACACACAACACACAACACACACACACACACACACACACACACTTATTATTATACAGTACGTGTGAGAGAGATATGTTTCTAGACATTCAAGTCTTTGACTTTCACTATCTTCATAAAAAATGACACTCCATCATGATTCTATTCACAGGGCATTCATCACATTCATCACACACACCTTGCATTTGGAGGAGTCAAGGTTTAGCTTCAGTCAAAGCATGCATAGAGGAAAAACATTACAGGACGCCAAAGGTGTCTCTTACCATGTCAGAATTAAATTTATGGTGGACCGTATAAGGGTGAGAGGAGGCTAAACTACAAGACCAAATTTCGTTAGCAAAGATCAGAGCCTAAGGTTAGTCATTAATTTTTTTTTTCTATGGATTGCTGTAGTTGTGGTATACACAGTAAAGTTCGGAAAGAAGAACACACATAAACATACACATACGCGCGCGCGCACGTGCTCAAACACACACACATGCACAAAACACACACACACACAGATGGAAGCCTGCGTGCTTGAAACACACACACACACACACACACACACACACACACACACACACACACACACACACACACACACACACACACACACAAACACAAACACACACGCGCGCACGCGCGCACTTTTCTCTCTCTCTCTCTCTCTCTCTCACTATTTCTCTCTCTCTCACACACACACCACCGCACACACACGCACACACAAACACGTACACACCTACACACACACTCTCTTCCTCCCTCCCTCCCTCCCTCCATCACACACACACACGTACACACATACAAATACACACACTCTCTCCCTCCCTCACACACTTACACACACTTACACACACACAACACACTTAAACACCATATATAATAGAAATGCTTGTAGATATTGAAACCTTTACCTTTCCGTTATCTACACTGCAATGTATATATAATGCATTCTATTTCTGTTTCACAGAACTTTCTCACTCTCACTCTCCAGCCATCTCATAACATAAGAGTCAAGGTGTGGCTTCAACCACAATAGGCAAAAAACCAAAATCGATAGGATAGAAAGGCTAACGACACCTTTTTACCACATCTGAATTTACGAAATCGACAGGCAGTAGTGAGATGGGTTTTATTAAAGCACTGGAGTGAAGGAAAGGACAGACACTCTATTGGGACAGGAATTCAACAGCAATAACAATAACAACTGGAGACAGACGCTATGTAAATGTGGATTTGTTTCTTTTTCTCTTAAGATCAGTATGCCTGTAACTCGCAGAGAGCGATGTTTGACAAAAATCCCAAACTTATGAATACTGCATATTTGCATACACAAGACAGAGCATGGTAGAAGTGGTGTAGACTGAGTAATAATAGATAGCCATGCCTTTAGTGTAGAAGCAGAATTGCATTGTCAAGTCGAGTAGTTTTGCTTTATTTGAAGTTTTGCGCAAACGCGCATTTCCCTCCTCTCACTTTGTTTTAAAATGTGGGTCAATAACACAATAAGACATTTTAATTTAATTTAATTTAATTAATTAAATTAAATTAAATTAAATTAAATTAAATTAAATTTCATCTCTCTCTCTCTCTCTCTCTCTCTCTCTCTCTTTCTCTCTCTTCTCTCTCTCTCTCTCTCTCTCTCTCTCTCTCTCTCTCTCTCTCTCTCTCTCTCTCTCTCTCTCTCTCTCTCTCTCTCTCTCTCTCTTCTCTCTCTCTCTCTCTCTCTCTCTCTCCCCCCCTCTCTTCTCCTACCTCCCTCCCTCCCCCTCCCCCCTCTCTCTCTGTGATTTGAATGTAGGCTCTTGATGAAAGCACGGCCTATATTTCAAATAAAACAATTGGCGCTTACTTCCAGAACTATATCGGTAGGACACACTTTTAGTATTGCAAACTGGATGAAAGGATAAAATGATAGCTCTAGTTCTCATTGACGGAAGAGCTGTTTTAATGCAGAAGGAACAATACATGCAGCCAATACTTATAGAACAGCTGCGTTTCTGCTCTCTCCCTTTTACCATCTCCTCCCCCCCTCCAATTAGTGATTAATATGCTCCTAACCTCATGTTTTTCCGAGTTCATCTTATTCCCATCGTACTCCAAGAGTCCAAATCCGGCTTCCATGTAGAAAAGGCAAAAAACCCAAACACACAGACACACACAGACACACACAGACACACACAGACACACACAGACACAGACACACAACACACACACACACACACACACACACACACACACACACACACACACACACACACACACACACACACACACACACACACACACACACTCACACTCACACTCTCTCTCACACACACACACTCAAAACAACAACAAAAAAAACCGGCCAACAACATCGCGCTGACAGAAAGACGAACGATACATATCCCCATTCCTAAAATATTCGATCATCAGGGCGACGCGCGTTGCCCAATTTACGATAGCTAGCCTGGGAAACAAATAGCCGATGCTTTACAACTGTCCTTCTCTATTGCTTCCTTAACAGGCTTGTGCCATTCACACATGCTATTAGTAAGGTTCTGGCTAATATTTCCGTATATCATATTGCATATAATAGCAACTTGGAGTGTGTATGAAGGATCAACCAAGATTTATGTAGATATTGCGCAACACCCCCCCCCCCCCTTTTTTCTAACAAGAGTGTGACGTGATTAATGTATACGCATGCACATATATATGGACGGTGCATAAATGCATGCTTATACTCCCATAAACACGCACAGGGACAAAAATACATATACAGACATTTACTCTTACACACGCACACACTTATGCACACACAGGCATAGACAGACACACATACACGTGGAAACACAGACACCCAGAGACAGCTACAGGCAAGAAAAGGGGGAAGAGGGAGAGAGAGAGAGAGAGAGAGAGAGAGAGAGAGAGAGAGAGAGGAGAGAGAGAGAGAGAGAGAGAGAGAGGAGAGAGAGAGAGAGAGAGAGAGAGAGAGGAGGGGGGGGGGGGGGCTCATACACACACACACTCGGACACACACACAACTCGCACGCACACACACACACACACACACACACACACACACACACACACACACACACACACACACACACACTCACTCACTCACTCACTCACTCACTCACTCACTCACTCACTCACTCACACCCCTGTCCAACAGATCTGCCGATGAGGGACAAGCTCCTCAGATCCTCAGAGGGACTTTGGCTTACAGCAGCATTTGTCAGGGCCTCCGGATTTGCTGTCTGAGCGTTCGATAACAATGACATCAAGAGAAAAATTAAGACAAATAATTGCGAAGAAGAAGAGGAAGAAGGAGAAGAATTGTGACGAAGAATTGCGAAGAAGAATTGCAAAGAGGAAGATTTGCGAAGAACAATTACGAAAAAGAAGAATTGTAAAGAAGAATTGCAAAGAAGAATTGTTAAGAAAAATTGCGAAGAAGAATTGCGAAGAAGAAGAATGCAAAGACGAAGAAGAATTGCGAAGAAGAATTGCGAAGAAGAATTGCGAAGAAGAATTGCGAAGAATTGCGAAGAAGAGAAGAAGAAGAAGAAGAAGAAGAAGAAGAAGAAGAAGAAGAAGAAGAAGAAGAAGAAGAAGAAGTCTTTGTATTCTTGGTCAAGGTAAAGCTGACTAGGACTCGGAAAAGCAAAGAGGTCTCACCCTCCCAACAAAGCTGAAGTTGTATACAGCACTCGTCATATTCATCCTGCTGTACCAGTGTGAAAGATGGACCTTGACTGAAGAACTGGATAAGGAAAATCAAGCCTTTGAAATGAAACAATGAAGAAAGGTTCTCCATCTTTCCTGGCATGACCACAGGACAAACGAGTCAGTGTGGCAAGAGGTAATCATGAAAGTTGGGCCTCAAGAACCATCCTGGTTGTTGTAAAGAGGAAGTAGTTGGCCTAGATTGGACCCGCCACACTTCACAACTCTCTGGCCAAGACTAGTCAGCAGGAGACACGTGAGAAAACAACAGAAACAGACAGATAAAGAACTGGACGAAGATCATCAAAGATTGGACAGGCCTGGACATGGCTGTGTTGCTGCAACAGGCTGAAGACAGACAGACAGACCAGCTTTGAGAAAACTGTCGACCAACACGTCCCTCATTTCCCCAAACAACCATCTGGGTCAAGGGACTGATGCTTGATAATTTAAGTGTCTTGCTAAATGGCATCAACAGCCCGCATCTTATAGCAACACGGCTTTGTTTTTTTTAGTTCTACCTTCCCTATCAACATTCTATACAGCATTGTTTTAGTTCTGTCTTCCTTTCAATATTCTATACAACATTATTTTCAGTTGTTTCTTCCCTTTCAATATCCTAGGCAACATTGTTTTCAGTTCTTTCTATCCTATCAATATTCTATACAGCTTTGGTTTAGTTCTATCTTCCCTATCAATATTCTATGCAGCTTTGTTTTAGTTCTGTCTTCCCTATCAATATTTTATAGCAACGCTGCTTTGTATTTAGTTCTCTCTTCCTTATGTATAGTCTATACAGCATTGTTTTAGTTCTGTCTTCCCTATCTATAGTCTATACAGCATTGTTTTAATTTTCTCTTCCCTATCTATAGTCTATACAGCATTGTTTTAGTTCTGTCTTCCCTATCTATAGTCTATACAGCATTGTTTTAGTTCTGTCTTCCCTATCTATAGTCTATACAGCATTGTTTTAGTTCTGTCTTCCCTATCTATAGTCTATACAGCATTGTTTTAATTTTCTCTTCCCTATCTATAGTCTATACAGCATTGTTTTAGTTCTGTCTTCCCTATCTATAGTCTATACAGCATTGTTTTAGTTCTGTCTTCCCTATCTATAGTCTATACAGTATTGTTTTAGTTCTCTTTCCCTATCTATAGTCTATACAGCACAAAGCATTGTTTTAGTTCTCTCTTCCCTACCTATAGTCTATATAACATTGTTTTAGTTCTCTCTTCCCTACCTATAGTCTATATAACATTGTTTTAGTTCTGTCTTCCCTATCTATAGTCTATACAGCATTATTTTAGTTCTGTCTTCCCTATCTATAGTCTATACAGCATTGTTTTAGTTCTCTCTTCCCTATCTATAGTCTATACAGCATTGTTTTTGTTCTCTCTTCCCTACCTATAGTCTATATAACATTGTTTTAGTTCTGTCTTCCCTATCTATAGTCTATACAGCATTATTTTAGTTCTGTCTTCCCTATCTATAGTCTATACAGCATTGTTTTAGTTCTGTCTTCCCTATCTATAGTCTATACAGCATTGTTTTAGTTCTCTCCTAGCTATAGTCCATACAACACAAAGCATTGTTTTAGTTCTGTCTTCCCTATCTATAGTCTATACAGCATTGTTTTAGTTCTCTCCTAGCTATAGTCCATACAACACAAAGCATTGTTTTAGTTCTCTCTTCCCTATCTACAGTCTATACAGCACAAAGCATTGTTTTCAGTTCTGTCTTCCCAACCCATATTCCATGCCCGTAAGAGACATTATTTTTAGTTTTAGTTTTCCAAGTCAGGCACAGCAGAAAACATTTTCCAGTCCAAAAAGGGCGAAAAAACCGTTAGGAAGACAAACGGGACATTTCGCCATCTTTGACTTAACGATTAATAGTGCCGTGAGAAAAGTCGACATGGCAAGAGCCCACTGGCCAAGCACGTGACAAATCCTGTGCAGTCTTCTTCTCTCTCTCTCTCTCTCTCTCTCTCTCTCTCTCTCTCTCTCTCTCTCTCTCTCTCTCTCTCTCTCTCTCTCTCTCTCTCTCTCTCTCTCTCTGTGCTCTGTGTGCTCTGTGTAGAGCTAAGATATAGTCTCCTGATTGATAGCTGGAGAGTAGTTCGATAAAACAAACTGCATGCACTTCCAAAACGAATGTCTTTGGGATATAGATTATTTTAGTGCTGAAAACTGGGCCAAGAATGGAAAACGAAATAGAATTTTAACAGTGGGATTGACAACAAGTACCAAAAAATATTGTGCAAATCCTCAGGTTACTTTGTTTGCAAGTGGATGCATGACTGCAAGTATGAGCAGGGTAGAGTTTTTGTAAAACAACAACTTAGGTATATAACTTTAAGCTAAAGAGGATTTTTGCTGTCGATGTCCATCTACTATCAAACAGTGAACAAACAGGGCAGGATTCTTGAAAAAAAGAAGAAAAAGACTGAAGTATATAGTGTTTGCAAGTCAAAAAAGATGTTGCCATCAGTCAGCTACATATCAAGTAATATAATTATGCGATGACAGAGTGGTTCTAATTGTCTCCCTTGCAGAAGGAGCACAAGCGTAGCACCGTGTGTTACCAAAATGGGACACAGTGGCGAATTGTGGATGCTCTGTTTCTTTGGGTGGTAGTTCTGAGTTCGCTTGATAACTGCTTCATTTTGTCTCGTGAAATGTAGAGTTTACATAGCCTTCTATAAATGACCCTGTTCCCTCTGTTCTGAAGCAAATCTATCTCAGCTCTGTCATACAAATTTTCAAGTTATTGTTCTGTGAAAATTCCCCGTTATCTCGGTTAAAAGTGAACTCTGTAATTGCATATTTGCACATCGTGAAGCCTATGTAGGTGTTCTCCAGATCGAAACATGGGGCAACGAGGGTACAGCCTCAAACTTTAAGGAACGCAGTGTAGACGACCAGCACACTAACAACACTAGATCTCAGCAACCTTCATCAAGAGGGTGGGCTGCTAGACGGGTCATCATCTGCTTGGAGGTCTGAATGTGTCGGCTGAACTCAATGGGAAGAATCGTAATCAAAAGAAAAGACCAAACATGCTTCCCACTGAATAGGAGACGCACAAGAGGAAAAGTCTAAAAGCTTAAAAATATTTTTTCTGTCTGATATATATATGTATGGATATATATATATGTATGGATATATATATATATACATAAATAAATAAATAAATATATATATATATAAGTATAACACAATGGTGTAGGGAAATGTGATGTATTCTCCAAAAAATAAAGTTACCATGTTGTGCACATGATCAAGAGCAGAGGAAATAGTTACTGCCAGAAGACAGAAACAATTACCACTATTTCTGTTTCTTTCAATGTCAGAGAAAGTGCACACGCGTGGGTGCGTACGCGAGCTTTGTGCGCGTGTAACTCTTATTTAAAAAAGGTGAGTTTGCTTTATCTCCTATACATACAAAAAGGAAGACAAATAATAAACGATATACAGCCATTTTCCCACAACTGTGAAGTTCTACCCTTTCTCGCGAACCTCCAAATTTCTTCTGTGTACGTTCCGTCCATGACAATCAGCTTTTGTCCTGCGAGTCAGAATTGAAAAATATATCTTCCCACTGGAACCACAAAAAAAAACCCAACAAAAAGGGAAAGGCAAAGAGATAAATGCCATCTTTCACTAAGCCTTAATTTACGATCGTTAGTGCAGCCACGGGACTGCAAATCACAGGCCAAGGCAAACCAGCATCAAATCCACTGCATTTTTTTTTTTTTTTTTTTTTTTTTTTTTTTTAACTCCAGTTTCCCATATTTCTGTATGCCTGCGCGCGCCTGTGTTCTGTCGTGATGTATGCTCTACATTTCCATGGAAGAAAGACTATGGGCAATATCTCTTTGAACTCTTTCAGGCGCTCTTGTGGTACTGCACTGAACTTGTCAGGCAGCATCCACTTGTGCAAGTTGAATCTGGCAGAGTCCGTCCACTTTCTAGATACAATTTGCATGCTGGGTATACGCCTCGTAACCCAACCGTTGACATGAATTGCAGAATCTTCAACGTGCATATTTTATTTCTGGTATGTGCATGCATGCGAAGGGCATTAAGGTACTGGCTGGACTCGATTTTAAATCAACCTGGGAGATCGTTGAAATCCTCACATCTTATCCCCCTTATTCCCCTTATTCTGCCTATCCACTGTATCCCCCTATCCTCTTATCCACCTTGTTCCCCATATTATCTATATCCCCTTATCAACCTTATCCACCTTATCCCTTATCCACCTTATTCCCCTTATCCACCTTATCCCCCTATCCCCGTATCCACCCTATCCCCCTTATTCACCAGACAATGCTGCCGACATTTAAACCCATGGCTTTATGTAAGAATGATGTGTTGAAGACTTATTTTGCGAAAAAAAAGAGTACAGCATACATGTATACTTGTCTGTTTCCCCTACATCCGTTCAACCAATAGCGCATTTTCCCTCCCAGACACACACATGCACTTGCATGCAAATAAGCATGCACGCACACACACACACACACTCACGCACGTAGGCACACACGCACGAACGCACACGCACACACACGCACACAGACAGACAGACAGACAGACAGAAAGACAGACAGACAGACAGACAGACAGACAGACAGACAGACAGACAGACAGACAGACGGAGACAAATAGACACACAGACAGAGAGAGTACGGAGGAAAAAAGACTATAAAACAAAAGGAAATAACACACCCACATACACACACGCACCCCCCCACACCCACACCTACACACCCACACACCCACACCCACACCCACACACACACACACACACACACACACACACACACACTCCTGCTTCCAAGACAAGACGACCTACAAACAGGAAGAGGAAGACAGACAAAATATCCACACACATAAAATGTCTCCTCAATGCTTTTTGAAGAATGATGTGTCCGCATTTCCATTAATTTTGTCATCCACGCTTTATTCTGCATGTCAGTTCTTACAGCTTGCTCACGTTTTTTGAGATAATAAAGTATTTGTATTGTATTGTAATGTATTGTATTGTATTATATTGTATTGTAATGTATTGTATTGTGTTGTATTGTATTGTACGTCCGAGTGGCACAACTGTGGTAGCGTGTGTGTGTGTATGTGTGTGTGTGTGTGTGTGTGTGTTCTTCTTCTTCTTCTTCTTCTTCTCATTGGTTTAATGTCCGTTCACTACAAGGTGATTTAGACAATGGTACATTCACGTTAAGAATGTACTGAAAAGGGGATGAGGGGAAAAAAGTGAAAGGATAAAGAAAATAATGGATGATGATAAGTTTATACAATTTCATTTATAGTAACTGACCTAGTGGTGACTGGCAAATACTTGTTGCAACTGATATTAGGACATGCGACTCGGAATCATACAGAACACTTTGGAAATTTCCGTATTTTTCCCTTAGATCTATCCCTTTGCTTTTATACGAGGCAATGAGCACAGGGCAATCAAACAGTATATGGTGGACTGATATAATAGCAGAACAAGTACAGAAAACATCTTTTGAATATTTAGTTTTCCAAGCATTTAGACGTAATTTATGAATTATAATTTCTATATTTCGTGGGCAACACAAACGATTTAAGTGAAATCTAAAAAACTTTGAATATACAGAGTTTGCAAGAATTGAAATAATTTCAAATGAAGATAAACGCAGACCTATACTATTAATCATCATGTCACTTGTACACTCTGAAGCACCGCGTTTTGCCAGAGAATCTGCCAATTCATTCCAGTAAAGACCGCAATGTGATGGCACCCAGCAAAATGTTATCCCAATACCTTTAGAAGCAAGAGAATGCACAAGGAACTTGATTTCAAAAATAACATCATTTCTCAGTTTAGAGTCCCAATGTTTTAAAGCCAGTAAAACTGATTTTGAATCAACACAAAAAAGGACATTGTAAATCGCAAGAGAAATATTTGAAATATAATTTAGCGCCATAAGAATTGCGAATAATTCAGAAGTGAATATTGTAAAACCTTTTCCAATACAAAAAGGTCTTTTTTCTTTTAAGTCAGGTATAACGAATGCAGCCCCGCACATGCCCGATTCTAAGACAGATCCGTCCGTGTATACTTTCAAATGGTTTAAATACTGACAATTTATATGATTTTGAACCTCAGTTTTGAGTAGGTTTTGATTAGTGTCCTTTTTTGTTTCTGTGTAGTCAATATCAAAATTTGCATATTTATGTTCCCATGGTGGAATCTGGGGAACTACTGGTA
>CM060317.1:38430688-38433188 GCA_030674155.1 Stramonita haemastoma | reverse complement strand
CCCTTCTCTTTCTCTGCGTGTCTGTCTCTGTCTGTCTGTCTGTCTCTGTCTCTGTCTGTCAGTCTCTCTCTCTATTTCTCTCAGTCTGTCTGTCTGTCTGTCTGTCTGTCTCACGCCTTCTTTTGCCACCCCTTTCTCGCCCGTCCGCCCACCCCTCCCTCCCTCTCTTTCCTGCCCTCCTCCTCCCCACTCTCTCTCTCTCTCTCACTATCTCCTTCTTCTCTCCCCTGTCTCTTTTTCCCACCTCCACCCACCCCACCCCACTCCACTTCAACACTCCCCCTCTTCTCTCTCTCTTTCTTTCTCCCCCTCCACACCCACCCCCAACCCCCCAACCCCCACCCCCAAACACCCCCCCACCCCCCCAAAAAAAAGGGAAAAAAAAGAAAAAAAAAATCTGTCAGCCTTCTTTTCCAAGCAAGGGTCTTGGCCCTGAGGGCACGACTTGGAAATGCATAGAGGGAGAGCAACGATTTCCGATGGAAGGCTGCCTTGAATGGACAGCCCCGCTAGATTGCCGCGCCCTGTCCCTTTCCACTGCCACCCCACTCACACCTCTGACAGGCCCTCAGACGCCACACAGCCCCAGGGAAGAAGGGATAAGAAATCAGGGTGGAAGGAGGAGTGGGGTGCGGTGGGGTGGGTTGGGGTGGGGGTGGGTGTGGGTGTGAGGAGGAGGGAGTTGGATAAGAAGAATAAGGAGAGGAGTAGTAAGTAGTAGGAGATTTTGGAGGTTATGGATGGTGGTTGGTGTTGGTGGTGGTGGTGGTGGTGGTGGTGGTGGTGGTGGTGGCGAAGAAAGTCAAGCAAAAGGGAGAGTAGGTGGAGAAGGAGGAGGAAGGGGTGGAAGGGGTGGGGAGGGGATGGGGGTGTGTAGAAGGTGAAAGTTGGGTTTGGGAGAGAGAGAGAGAGAGAGAGAGAGAGAGAGAGAGAGAGAGAGAGAGAGAGAGAAGAGAGAGAGAGAGAGAGAGAGACAGACAGACAGACAGACAGACAGACAGACAGACAGACAGACAGACAGACAGACAGACAGACAGACAGAGACAGAGACAGAAAGAGAGCAATGTATAAAAAATTAATGTTGTTAAAGCTTTACAAGCCATTCTGCAACTCCTCAAGCGAGTCATGAGCACATGGTCCCAATTTTAAAAAAAGAAGTGTATATCATATACCAAATTAACTGTGACGTAAACACTCGACATGGAAACGAGGTCTGAACATTTTTTTGCTGCCTCATCTTCTGTAACGTCCTGTCTTGCTGTTCCCACGCCGATCATTTCAACCTCCCCACCACAGCCATACCCAGATTCGTTGTGTCTCATCCCCAGGGTCGGGAGTCCACAGGGAGCCCATCAAGATTAGGCCGCCGTGGGGCCACCAGCCAGAGGGGCCCTGCATTGCTGCTAAGTCACTTTGGTGGTGTTCAGTGGTGCCTTTTCTCAGCTAACATACGCAGGACACCCCCTACTAAGCCCCCTACTAACGACAGTATTAGCTCAGTCACGGAGCCAGACTGAGTGAGTCACCTACCCAGGGTGACAACCATCACAACGTCCCTCCAACGAACTCTCCCTGCGAACCTCCAACCCCAAAGGCTTTGACACAAACTCACCACAGGCACAAAAGTGTATGGGGAAACCGAATCTGAGGTCACCATGAGACCAGAGCAACGAGGGTCACCTGAATCAGAGGCAATTTTTATTATTGCATGATGGTCAGTGGTGATGAAGACGATGTTATGATGATGCTGTGGAAGTGCATCTGCTTTGAGACTACTTGACAGGGTTGCACTCTACGCTTACTGTCATATATCCCGGTGTCAACCAGGCCTGAGAGATACAGACACCCGCAGTGTTGATCCAGTATTTTGAGCAACAATCTCAAATTCGCATAAGTAAATTAGATGAAACTTGACTGTGTGGTTCCAGTCTCCCCACTGAGCCCACAGCACACTCACTCTGGGTAGGAGCCTTCCAGAGTCTGAAAAATCCCGACTCTTGTGGGATTCGAACCCACGACCTTCCATTCCGAAATCCAAGGCGCTAACTACTGCGCCATGGCAGCTGGCTGTCTTTAAAATCACTTGGCAAGATAAAGAACAAAAGGCATTAGGCGTGTGTTCAGTCACAAGTTAGAAAAGACCTAGCCTAAATAAAACTAAAAAAAAGACTGCATAAGTAATGAAGGCAACGTAAGAAACTTCTCTGGTCTTCATGTGGTCTGTGCTGTGTGCCCATGTTCCTCTCCTCAGGTTGGCCTGCTGAACACAAATCCTTGTCAGGCCTGTTTTTGTCTTCCTATGCTATGTACCAGTAAACACAGGCATCATTTGTAGTTAAGCGCAGGGAAGACATCTGTACAATGCCATCTGACTCACGCAGTAACACATCAGTATCATCAGACCGATGAGGGTCAACTCTTCTGATATCTTTGCTTTTTCTTTAATTTTGCAAACATCTTCATAAAGGGGATACTGACAGTGTTGGTACTCACTCTTTCA
>CM060317.1:38408188-38410688 GCA_030674155.1 Stramonita haemastoma | reverse complement strand
AAATAAAATAAATACTTCAAGCATTATAAAACGACGAAGTACGCAAAGGTCGTCCCATCAGTTATTTTAACCGACAACATTATTATTTGAAGATTAAAATATGTATCAGGCTGTTTTACAACAAAGCCATTTTTTCCTGTACCCCCTTGACCCCCCAAGAAAACAAATAGAAAAGCAAAAACAACAACAAAACAAAACAACAACGAAAGCAACAAAAACAGAAACAAAACAAACAATTACTCATATCCCCACCTTGCATTGAGGGAAAAGTAAAATTGGAACATCACAGGTACTCCCATCCCCCACAAAAACAACAACAACAACAACAACAACAAACTCAGCATCCCCACCAAACCAAGCAAACAAACAAACAACAACAACGACAACAACAACAACAACAAAGAACCGGCAGATGTAAAACGAAAAGGCAAAAAGACTGGTGAGAGATGGGCAGAAGGCGGGGAAGGTGGAGGAAAAGGGAATGTATATTGGAAGCAATTTTGGTGTGTCACAAAGGTATTGGCTAGAGATTGATATTGGGCCTTTCTGGTTGGTGGGTGTTTTTTTGAGAGAGAGAGAGAGAGAGAGAGAGAGAGAGAGAGAGAGAGAGAGAGAGAGAGAGAGAGAGAGAGAGAGAGAGAGAGAGAGAGAGAGAGAGAGAGAGAGAAAAGAGAAATCATAGATCACGCCATCTCGAGGTCTAGATTTTGACCTTTATTGGGTACCGTCCACTTCTCTTCTCTTCCCCTCTTCTCTGCTATGTCTGTTTGATGTCAGATGTCGGACATGGTTTTGTCAGAGTGACAGGTTTATTCTTGACATGAAGTCTTTGATTTCAGAGAGATAAAGATAGATAGATAGATAGATAGATAGATAGATAGATAGATAGATAGATAGATAGACAGATGTACAGATAGATAGATAGATAGATAGATAGATAGATAGATAGATAGATAGATAGATAGATAGACAGACAGACAGACAGATAGATAGATAGATAGATAGATAGATAAATAGATAGATAGATAGATAGATAGATAGATAGATAGATAGATAGATAGATAGATAGATAGATAGACAGATAGATAGACTGATAGAGAAAGATCAAATCAAATCAAATTCTTTTATTTCGAGGATATTGAGAGAGAGAGAGAGACAGAGAGAGAGAACACTGAACACTGAAAGGTTTTATTGTACATCGGCCTTAGGCCACTATACAAAACATGTTTGAGGCAGGGGGAAGATAAACATCACAGCGGAAAACATTTCCATCCATTTTACATTTCCAATTTTGCAAGTACATAAAGTCACACTCAATGCCTTCTAGTTATCATCAATCAACCCCTTCATTATTTTTATCATTTACATAATCGCTGCCATCAGCATCTTCATTATCTATATCTGCAGCTGCAGCAAGTATATCACCATCACCATCATCATCAGAGAGAGAGAGAGAGAGAGAGAGAGAGAGAGAGAGAGAGAGAGAGAGAGAGAGAGAGAGAGAGAGACAGAGACAGAGACAGAGAGAGAGACAGAGACAGAGACAGAGACAGAGACAGAGCCAGAGCGCAATGAATAAACAAAAATGATCAAGGTTTATTCTTCAGGCCACTAACCCCCAGAATGGGGTCAAACAAAGCAAAACAAAAGCAAAAAACAAACAACAACAACAAAGCATAGCTAAACAAAGCCAAGCAAAAACAAAGGAAAGAAAACAACACACTTCATCATATATATGGCTACTGCCAAGACATAGCAAATGTGAACATGGGTTCTTCTAAATGAAGACAAATGAGAAATTCTAAGCAATTATTTTCTCCTTGTCAATTCTCCAAATTTCAACAAAATCCTGCTGCACTTTCAAGGCATAGAAAAGATATATTAACTCAGACTGAGAATGAATGAGAGAGAGAGAGAGAGAGAGGAGAAGAGAGAGAGAGAGAGAGAGAGAGAGAGAGAGAGAGAGAGAGAGAGAGAGAGAGAGAGAGAGAGAGTTTTGTATGTACTAAAGGGCACCTTCTCTCCACCCCTTACGAAATGTTCAGTTTTCAAAAGTAATAGTCAGATATAGAAAAGTGCTGAGCACAGCCGTATGAAGGCTTACAGCCACGATTAGGCTAATCCAGATCAGTAGGTTTCCTTCCACCACCCTCCTTCCCCCACTCCCAAATTTTTAGAGGTGAGGGGAGGAGAGCAGTGGGATGGAATGCTGAAGCAGATTATTTTTTGCTGCTTGGATTTTTTTGGTGAGAAGTGCCGCCTCTTGCTTTAAAGAAATGTCTATAAAAAAAACAATCACTGCTATTATACACATAAGCACTGTCAGCAAAAAACAAACCAACGACTTATAGCGTGATCCAAAGGCAAAGCATGACAAATTTCGTTTGGCAGCGGGTGGTCTGCATATCAGTTACTTTGCAAACAACAACATCTGCCGCCTCTTCCAGGAATCCTGTCTTGGTCTGTTCACCCAGCACAGAAACACACCAGTTTCGCTGTA
>CM060317.1:38400688-38403188 GCA_030674155.1 Stramonita haemastoma | reverse complement strand
AAGCAACACTAAAATCAAAAGCACCGAAAACGAAACACATACTCACCCTCTACATTTAAAAAGTAAAAACCAAACTAATCCTAAGCAAAGCAAACCCCAAAACAACAACACCTCCCCTCCCCCCCCCCCCCCTCTCTCTCTTCTCTCTCTCTCATCACCCCCACCCCTGAAAGCAAAGCAACACGGAACAAAAAACAAAAAAAATACCCCAACAAAATATGGTGAAACCAAACACACACACACACACACACACACAAGCACGAGCAAAACAAAACAGAACCAAAAAGACAACAAAATAGTGAAACCAAACCAAACCAAACCAGACCGAACCAAACAAAACCAACACACACACACACACACACACACACACACACACACACACACACACACAAAAGAACACCACACTAGCTGCTGCATGCTATGAAGTGACCACCATGTATCTCTCTCCTCACTTCTTTACTTTTCAAAGTAGTTGGTCTCCAAAAATAGAAGTCGTTAAAATGAAGGAGCAAAAAACTCCGCGAGCGTAAGTGACGTACTGCATTGCTTACGTGTATTTTTAGCCTCGTCATCTCTCTCTCTTCCTTTGATACGTGTGTCTAGTAATCATTTTTTATTTTTTGAATTTTTTAAACCTGCCTTGAAAAGGAACCCTTTTGGCATAAACATATCTGATGAATAACAAATACAGTATTCGTTTTGGCTTTGTAATGCATGTCGTTAATGTACACTCTAGAAGTATATTATATATATTATTATATATTTATATATAATATATATATATATATATATATTTATATATATATATATATATATATATATAATGAAACGCACGCAAACAGGAGTATGTCTTTGAGATAGGTTATAGTTCATAATGAGATCAACTTCTCAAAGATGGATACCTAAAGGATATTATTTTTCTATCAAAAAAAACACACAAAACAAATCTAGAAGTTTGTGTGTGTATGTGGTGTGTGTGTGTGTGTGTGTGTGTGTGTGTGGTGTGTGTGTGTGTGTGTGTGAGCGTGCGTGCTTGCACGCAAGCATACGCCTGTGTATGTGTTGTTGTTTTTGATTCGGTTTAGTTCTGTGAAGTCTTGGTGATAATTAAAAAAAAAAGCTAAAGGTGTCCAATAACCTATGTGGTCGTTGGGGAGCAAGGCATCAGAGACCTCAGCTTCTCTAGGGGCCAGCATATTGAGGGCGGTGCCCATCTCCTCTCCCTCGCTGCTTTCTCTTCCCTGACCCTAAAGAGGGTAGGAACTTATTAACAGCTGGGTGAGCCGGGGCACTGTACTGAAGCCAAAGCGTGCAAACGGTCACCCATCCACTTGGTAACCACGCTCGATGCTGCTTAACCTTGGCTGGTGTAAAGCGAGTGCTCTGACCGCTGAGCAAGTGGCTGTCCCGTCTTGGTGATATTAGACTTAAAAACAGAAACGTAGTTAGAAGAAAAAAATCAGCAAGAAAACAAGGAAGCAAACAACACCCCTTTCTCTTTAAAAAGATGATCAAGTGTTATCGTAGAAATGAAATAAGGAATGAATGAATGAATGAATAAATGAAAATTTTGGAAGTGACAACCCTGATATACTCTGCTCAATTGCCGGGGGCATTATTTAATCTTTAAATTTAAGTTCTTATTAGACACAATGCACAATGATTTTAAAGTACATTACTCTTTGGCCAACTTGGAGTAAAGATGTGAACTTTTATTTAGAAAATCATGATTATTTTAACATCACAATGGTTCAGACTTGTAAAAAAAGTATGACAATACAATTCAGAATAAAACAGTTTATTTTATTTTATTTTATTTTATACCACTTTATGTCACAGCATATTTCTCTGCGTGAAATTTGGGCTGCTCTCCCCGGGGAGAGCGCGTCGCCACAAGTGCAGCGCCCACCCATTATTTTTTTCCCCACAGGGATGGTGTCTAAACACGACACCTGTGTGCATGCTGTTTTTTATTTTATTTTATAATTTTGTCATCCGCTCCTACCGGCACACGATGGCCTGCTCTTCCGAAAGGCGGGGCGCGCTAGCGGGGTTTTAACGTGTGCGCAAGATGTTCTGCGTGCGATCGCACACGGGGCCTCGGTTTATAGTCTCTTCCAAATGAGATTTTTTTTTCTTCTCCAGAATACAAGAATGAAACAATTTGTTTGTCTCCCTGTCTGTCTGTGTGTTTATCAATCAATCAATCAATCAATCAATCAATCAATCAATCAATCAATCAATCAATCAATCAATCAATCTATTTATTTTTTTTTTTTTTATATCGAGGATAATGGGATAAGCACTCTTGTGCTTTTTTTCATCCGGTCCCCATGTGTATGCAGTTTTGTAAATATTGTCATCTGTTCCCACCGGCACACGATGGCCTACTCTTACGAAAAGCGGAACAGGATTTAACGTGTGCGCAAGAAGTTCTGCGTGCGTTCGCACACGGGGCCTCGGTTTAAAGTCTCATCCGAAGGACTTGTGGGGAGAGTGG